>CP139502.1:203391193-203991193 GCA_021014915.2 Artemisia tridentata subsp. tridentata
CCAAAGCCACCTCATCATGTCTCATTCATACCACATAAAATATCTAGAAAACCCTAATCCATCCCTCCCTATAAATAACAAACTAAACTTACCAAAAATCTTCAAACCCTAAATCAACATACCCTCAAAACAGCTCCATACTTGTTCCCTACTAATCCTCAAACAAGTTAAAATGAATTCTTAAGAAGTCCTAGAAGAAAGAAAAACCTCTAGTGTTCAAATCCTAAACCAAATCGGCATATAATCTCATAATCGACCAAGATAGCAAGTAAGTGATTCCAACCTTTTTCAATACTTTTATATACTTTAAATATCTTAGAAAACATTCCTACATAATCTCTAATAAAAGCTATAATAAAAAACTAGTGTATCATTCCTTTATTTCTTTCCTGTTCGAACAGAAACCAAACGCCCCCTATATTATTATTTTTAGAAAAACCAATCAAGAAATCTTAAAACACTTTGGAAATGGGTTAAACATGATTATTACTATGATAACGTACGTTAAAAACTAGTTAGAACCCTTGAAAATCAAAAATTCGATCAGGTTTTCTCTTCAGTCCTTCTGTCGCAAAACAGCCTCACAGACCCAACTTTAGATCTAGTTTTCGACCTCTAAATGACCTTCATAAATTTTGAATTTTGGTAAATCTAAAAACCACCTAGCTGTCTAAGTTTAGAAAGAAAAACGTTGTAAAAAGGTGTAACGGTTATAAAGTTATCGAGTCCCAAAATCCACTCTATCGCTGAACCAAAAACCAACTTTTAATTCTTCAGTTTTTGATAAAATATTGTTCCAGCGACCCAACTTTGGGGATTTATTTCGACCCTCTAAAGACTTCTAAAAATTGTGAAACTTGGCCAACAATAAGATCACTTAGCTAACTAGTTTTAGGAAGAAGAATATCGTAAAAAGATCAAGTTATCATAAAGTTATTCAAATCCAAAAACTGCTCTATCGCTAGACCAAAAACCAAAACTGTTATTCATTTCAGATTTTGTTCTACTCGACCAACTTTAAGAAATTGATTCGACCCTCATTTGATTTCTAAAAATTACGAATTTTTGCCACATGAGAGACCACCTAGCTAGCTTCATATAGGAAAAAGAATAACGTAAAACCAATCCCTCGCCTCGTTTTTATTCGAGTCCAAAAACTGCTTATCGAAACATATTAAAAACACACCATTTTATTTTTACGAGGCTAATAAGTTGGAAATATATACCCATAAGCTATGAATAAGCTGTTTATTAACTTATTATAACTTTTATAAAAGAACCATGACGAGTCGTGCCCTTTCCGAATTTTTAAAACACGTTTTGAATAAATAAGGACGTCGGGTGTAACGACTTAGGAGTCTCAAGGGTATTTTATGTCAAAACTCTAAATGGATTTATAGCTAGGACTTTAATTTCTGTCGACTTGCAACTCAGGGGTAGAAAGTGTCAATTTCAAAACTATAGGGTAGAAACTGTCATTTGACCAAATTTGAGGGGTAAAAATTGTCATTTTATGAAAGTTCAAGGGTATAAACTGTCAATATATGAAACTTTAGGGGTAAAAGCGTAACATTTCTAATTATTATTATTATTATTATTATTATTATTATTATTATTATTATTATTATTATTATTTTTATTTTATTTTATTTTTATTTTTATTTTTTTATTTTTTTTTTTTATTATAACCATCACTTTATTAAAAACTCATAGAATTTACAAGAAATTGGTGGGAAGCCGAGAAACCAACTGGGCCCCCACACCTCTAGCAATAGCAAAACCAATTCTATTAAAAATATGAACCGCAGCACGCGCCCCAATGTCTTGAGTCATAGAGAATCGTCGAATACGCTTTAGTAGAGTTACTGCATCCTTCTCAAGTTCTCCAAAAGAAGAGAAAGAGAAGGGGAGGAAACCATACCCGATATTAACACATTTGGCATCGTACTTGACACGTTTACGCTGTGCTGCATCAATAACCGCACGCCCTGGCATAAAATCAATCATCCCAGATTGCGTCAAGGGCGACGAACCCGTAAGATCAACACATACATCACGCCCATCATCCCAAGAATAAAGCAATATATCAGGCGGTCGTAAGGATCTGTCCCTGTCTCCATAAAGCCCAATATCCACCTCCTTACGAGCTGAGATTCCGGACCGAGAACAAATATCAATAAGAACATCACGTACAATGTTATGCCGGTGTTTAATGCCAACAATACCCGCACATGAAACAACATGATCCCCATAAATATCTCCAGTGAAAACCCTAGAACAAGCTGAACACGGTACCTGAATGGTGAAAAGAGGAACGCCCAACCGATAGCACAACACACAACGATAAGTCCTGGCATTCATAGTTTGTCCCAGTCCCGAAATCGAAGCCACCCTAAGCCAATCTGAAGTATGATCCTCCTTTAGTGAACTCCATAAAGCCATCTGTCGAGGAGCTAGATGGTATGTAGATTCAACAGTTTGGGTAACCCGATCGAAATATATATCTGCCAATTTCTTCATAAGTTTGGGGGCAGCGACCTCGATAGGGTTACTCAAAAGGTCAATATTATTATTATTATTATTATTATTATTATTATTATTATTATTATTATTATTATTATTATTATTATTATTATTATTATTATTATTATTAATATATATATTCCTATTTAATTTATAATAGAAATTAATAACGTAATACGTTTATTTCAAAAACGAACAAGATATATCTAACGAACAAACGAACGGAACGGGAACATAAAAATGAAGAAATAAGATAAAAGCATATCCAACTTTTGAAGAGACTTCATGTTGTCTCAAATAAACATTTAACCATCAACCAAAAACGGTACGAAACGAATATTAAAAACTTACATATTGGAATGTGATTACTGAAACTTGACATAACGAACCAGGTTGCGTGCCGAAGACGTTTATCAACTCTGTTTAATTTTGTTTTCCATCCAGACTATCCAGGTGAGTTCATAGTCCCACTTTTCTTTATATGTTTTCCAAACTTGTGGGGAGATACATGCTACCAAACCGAACACAAGTATTTTCCTGATTTATATTGCATAAGTTTAACTGTTGCCTATTTAAAGACCCTCTATCATGAACCATTAATCACTTTTGGGTGAGCGCGAATATAATGAATAGATCTATTGGGTTGACAACCCCTTTGTGTTGCTGGATAAGTGACCCAATGCATTTTATTTGAAAACGTTTAATAAAGAGTTTCAGGCAGACTAGTACTCGAGGGCATAATTGCTACATTTAATTATGTAGTGATTTACATCATTAGCTTATAACTATGATGTCCATCATGTTAACGTCTTACGATTCATGAGACTTTGAGCAATATATAACGAACTATGATATAACTGGTTTACTTTTTACTTAGCTTGTGTTCAAACTGATTATAACTTTAAACGCAATGGATTCACTCAACCTTTGTGTTGACTTTTTAGCATGTTTATCTCAGGTAACTAGAAGTACGATTTGGCACGGAGTGGCTGTGGACTTTCTTCTTATAATAAGAATGTCCATTTTGTTATCATTCAACGAATAATGTAATTTTTATAACGTATTTCGAAACTTCCCGCTGGGACCTATACTATGTACTCTGATTTAAATAAATGAATGATAACAATTTTATTTAAAACATCTCTTTTCGAGTCGTTTTCTATTATCATGACTAGGGTACTTGAAGTAACACCCCAACTTATATCTCCGCTGCGAATATCGAAAACGGGGGTGTTACAGATTGGTATCAGAGCTCATGGTTATAGAGAACCAAATGTTTTCAAACATTGGACTATAACCTCTTTTCACAAAAACTTAACCAAAGTCCGCCGTGCCACAACGCTACTGAAACGCTACTTATACATGTTTATTTCTAGTTATTTAGTTACATAGAAAAATATTTATAATTACCGGGTGGTTACAGGGTTATGGTTTCCCCTACTCATTCTATTACTCTTATGTCGGACTCGGATACCAAAAACATCGTGACTGTACCAGGAATTTCAGGAACGCTTCACGGAAATGGAAGCTGCACAACTAAAACTTGAGACTGAAGCTAAGCATTTACGTCAAGGACGTAACTGATCTTAAATTCACATGTATCAAAGTTGTGTCTACTAAACCGAATAGTATTTGGTTAGTATTTCCTGTATTTTCCAATAAGCCGGAAACTTTCAGAGTTTGTAATCGATATTTAAATCTATAACAATCTCCTTTTGTTATATGTTTATGTTGAGAACAAATTCTTTCCACTATGTCTTACAATAATGCTATGCATACATGTAATGACTTCACATAAACCAAACCATACCTAGAATGCAATATAAGTCATATTTCTTTCCCCCAAACCTAGGAAACCAACCAACTTGTAGCATAATAAGTAACAGAAACTAGGGTCACTATTGCCAGCAAAGGACCAAACACTTATACTAGAGACAGAAAATCCTTAACCTACTACATGCAGTATTAATAAAAGACCTTGTATTAATTGTTTTGTGTAAAAACAATCGATCAAGTTATTAATATCATGTTATTTTCAGAAATAATATCCAGACCTACCATGACATTACTTAAGATACCTTATACCTGCCCTTATTAGGTTATAACCCTAGAACCCCCTAAGATAAATTTCGGAAGGAAATTTGATGAATGAAGAGAAAGTTGCTGAATTAGTTTATTCCTTAGCAGTTTATACGAAGAGTTAGTCATTTATTTACGATATTAACCTGACACATCATAAATTTATGAATCTCCCTGACTAAATCTACCATCACCCAAACCCAAGAAATTAAGCAAAATAACCAAAAGCGAAAACTTGATGATAGGAAAACTACAATACCAAATGGAAAACCAGGCCTAGTGCAAAAGAATAAGAACTCATTAAGATTCCAACCATGTCAAAGGATGACTTTAGAATTTAAGCAGAAGATAAATCCCTGTAGTAGAAAAATAAATTGTGGTTTAGAAACTCCCTAAGTTGTATTTCCTTTCAAATCTTTACCTTAGTTACGATGAACGTAACTTAGATGTAATAAACCTCCTTCCTACCATATGAAGCCTTCATCCTGTAATATTTCCGTAATAATCAAGATTTGCGCTTAGTTTCAAATATCTATTCTATTCCTCCTTATCCTGTTCATAGTTAGTACCTAGAAAAACACTAGTATACCATTAGATAATTTGGTGAATAATATTTCTAACCGAACAATAGACTATCACTACCCTGTAGGATCCTTAGACGAACCCTAAGAATTATTTCGAGGATATCCCATGAATACCCTAGGAAATCCCTAACTTATCACTATAGTGTGGACTAAAATTTTCTTATTCTTTGAAAAATAATTATGAAGTTATTTTACAGAAACAAAATGTTGTACACCATCTAAAACTTTTTAATAAATATCACAGTGACTGAGCCAAAAATCACATCATTTGATCCTCAATTATACATAGCCTGATCAACTATGTATAATTTAGGAAGAATCATGTCATAAATGGAACAGTTATCTTTTCATATTTTCTAATAACAATTTTCATTCAAAAAGCAAAATATCGAAAACAAAATAAATTGTTCATAAAATGTCACTTTTGATCTAGCACAATAGAAGTCTACACCTACTACCCAAAACCTCTAGGATAGGAAATCGAAAAAATTATGGATAGAAAACCCTAAGAATTCACAAGGAATTATAGCAAACACAAATAGTAACAACTTTTATTAGAAACCCCGAAAATTCATACATAGCGAAACAATTAGAAACGGAAGTACTAAGGTTACAATGATTACAAGATAAGGAATATAATCACTAATAGGTTGACCTGCCATAACAACGAGGACCGCCACCAGCAACACGATAGCTAGAGCTACGACAGGATAAATCACCTTGATTATCCTGCGCACGATAGCGAGACTAGATATTAGGCATAAGAATAAATAAGTTTTATTAAGGATTTCATAGAAAAACAACCATTACCCCCATATTTTGCTTCAAAGTCTTTTTTACCCTTGTTTTGAAATTGTTGGGTCGACTGAAACATTCTAGGTTGAAACTTGTTAGTTCCTGAGGAACTATTTCCTGAAAATTTGTAAGAAGGTTATGAGGTAGTTTTAGAATAGCAGTCCCGAGCAAAATGACCCTTTTTACTACAGTTAAAACATTCAGTGGTTTTATTTGCTTTTCCTTTAGAGAAGTTGGACTGGTTTCTTTTGATGAAACGTTTTGAACTAGCAAGGAGTGCCCTCTCTTGGAATTCCAAGTTTAGATCTTTTAGGTATTCATCACTAGACCTTTCATCAATTTCATCCTCAGAATCGTCTTGAAAGTCCTGCACAACACCATTAGTATAAAAAGCAGTTGATATGGGTGTGGAGGTTAAGGCCTTTTTGGACTCAAGAGCTTTTGAGTCAGGATATCTACTTGAGATCAAGTTGTCCTCATAGACAAATTTCCCATAGATTTTAGGGCTCAAGGCTCAAGGATCTGAATGTGATTAGCATTCCTCAGGCCTTGTGAGAAGTTTAGCCACTTCTCAGGGAGATTGTTGACAAAGCCAACATACAGTCAAAGCCAACATACAGTCAAAGCCAACATTTGTCTCATGCTTAGATATTACTACACCATCATTTGATAGTTCATTTATCAAAGTCTTGTATCTGGTATAAGTCTGAGAGAGACTTTCAGAGTATTTTGCCCTGAAAGTATTATACTTAAATTTCAGGTCCATGACCCTGTTTTCCTTGGTATCTGAGGGGCCCTCAAAGCTATTAACCAAGTCATCCCAAGTTTGCTTGGCTGTTAAACAGTTGATGACTGATTCCATTATATCGTCAGGAAGACAAGATATAAGGATGCTTTTAAGGCGCTGGTCTTGATTGACAACCCTCCTCTCATCAATGGTCCATTGTGCCTCAGGCTTGTTTAGCCCTGCAGCAGTCTTAGGGACAAATGGGCTGATGCGTGGTTTTGCGACCTTACAACAGGTTTTACCTCTCAAGGGATCTCAAGAGGCTTGCAATCCCCACCAGGCAGTGTACCTGACCGATGTAGTATAGTAAAGTGGCAAGTACCGGGGGATTGATCGTTCTCTAGGGGAATAGTGTCGTTAGGATTGAAAACCTACTCTAATAGGTCTAAGGGTGAGGGAAGATTCTTTTTTGTATTTTTATATTTTATGAAAGCAAGTAAAATCTCGGGTTTGAAGGAGTGGGCGGAATTAGTTGCTAGTCAACTAACCCAAATAACTACAAATGCAAATAAAATAAAATAACTGAAAATGAAAAGGTTGTGAAACTTATATGGAGAGAAATGTGTTTACTTAGATTTCCTTACTCCCTAACTATCTTTTACCGGTTGATTAGTGTGTATTAATTGCGTGGATGACGGGTGTATTCCTTAATACCAATCGTGGGGTGGCGTACGTACTTCCCCAACTGTACAAGCTCCTACTTCACTCCTATGTCGAGCCGGCTAAGAAGCTCCTAACATGGGATCACTAGAATTCGCTCATGCATTAAATACAACCATATAAACCTAGTACGCATTGGTTCATGTTGCTTAAGACGTTCAAGCAAGTTACCGTATAGGAGGTTAGCCAGTTTTCTTAAGCCTAACATCGATAAACAATCATCCAATACAATTAATAACACACTAATAACCAATAATCAATAGTTAGGTTTCATTAGATCTAAGCAAACACAAGATAAATCTAGCCTAGCATGTTAATTAAAAGACAAGAACAAGAAATAATCAAACAACACATAGACATATTGAATGATTAATTGATTACTTATCTTCAATTAAACATGGGAGATCCAAGGGTATAAAACCCTTAAAAATGGCAGAAAATTCGTCTTAGGGTTTCTCCTCACAAAGTTGCACCCTAATGACTAAAAATTATGAAAGTATATATAGGAAAACAGATCTGACGGCGTCACGTTATAGAGCTTGACGCCGTCACCTCGCCGCGTTCAGGGTTTCTTGATGGCCTTCTTGACGCCGCCCCCCTTTAATCCTCTAAAATCCTCTCTGGCTTATCAAGGCTTGACGACCTTCTTGACGTCGTCCCCCTTTAATCTTCCAAAATTTCTATGGCTTATCAAGGGCTGACGGCGTCACACTAGGGCTTGACGCCGTCACAGGTACTTTTCCAGCAGATTTAGAGACTTTGTCATTTTCTTCACTTTTATGCTCCAAAAACGCCCAAAATGCTTCCTTTTCCAGATTTCTTCTCCAATGTACCTAAAATGACAAAAGGAATGATTTAGGGCAATATTTGATCAAATAAATACGATTTAGGGCTTAAATGACCCTCTAAAAGCGGTACACTTTTCGCTTCATCATGGGCCATCCCTGATACAGGTGATGTAGTAAGGTTCCATACCAGTTAAATAGCAAATCATACATTTTTTCCATTTGTTAAATTTTCCAGCTTCTAGTCTGGGTGCAACAGCAGAATAGCTGCCACCCTTTTTATCGACCAGCTAGGGTACATTAATATCAGCCATAGTAGGATCTTGGTTTTAAAAACCTTGAGCACTCTTGGTTAGTTTTCAAAGATTTTATAAACCAGAGGCTCTGATACCACTTGTTGTTCCCTTCACACGCTTAGAGTTAACTAGAAAGTTAATCTATTCGTGTTTATGACTAATACAATGTTATGATTAATTCTAACGGATTAATGAAACGTAAAAGTAAAAACACGTAAGTATTTTTCAACGTTTAAATTCTTATTAGAAATGAATCAAAGAATCAATTACCCAAGTGTTTTGTGGAACAAACACTTGGGATTGAATAGACAAGGTATGGTGGTGTCTCCTATCTAAACTCAAGCTTTGCTTTGAGTGGTAACAGTTCGATCCACTGAGCTATCTCAGGGATACGTTACTCTTTGTAGGAGAGAAGTTGCTTTGTAAAAGTCTAAGCTTTCAATGTACAAAACACACACAACTTCTCTCCTTTTGAACCTATTTATACACAAGTATAAAAGAGTAAAAGTGATTAAAAAACTACAACTTGTTGAAGCAAGCGTGTCTGACAATTACAACAGTAATTTTCATTACCAAGAACCAATGGGAATGGACTATAAAGTCTTTAGGAGTGGTTGTTCTGACACTCCATGACTTTTAGCCGTCTTAGGGAAAGTTTCTTCCTGACAAGATAAGATTTGATCTTATCTTAAAACTCTTCCCATATCTTCCCGCCTTTCTTTCAGGCGATGAGTTCTTCAGTCTTCGATCACTTAATGTTGTTGAGGAGACTGGGGTTCAGTGAGTTCTTGTCCAACACTCACTGAACCATCATCTTCTTCTTTGGCTTAAGTCCTACTCAGGGAGTACCGCCTTCTTGAGTAGTGAATCCTTCTTCTTGAATTCGCCTTAAGCATCCTGAAGATGACTCACTAAGTGACTGTTCACTCAGTGACTTGAATTTTTCTCGGTTTAAGTTAACACTTGGTTAATTTGTGTCTAAATCTTGTTTTAAGTATTCTTGGGTACTGACGGACCCAACAATCTCCCCCTATTTGGATATAAATTATTCCTAAGTGTTTTGATCAGTTATGAGTGAGCTAATGACTTCTACTCATACTGAATGTACTAGAATGTAAATAAGGACACTAAAATAATAAAAACATCATCTTATTAATATCATTACAAGTCCTATCAAAACTAAGTACAAAAAAGGTGGTGGTGGTATTCAGGCAGATTCATCAGTTCAACTTAATCCCAAGGGCTTCAAGCTTAGGCTTCTTTGACTGCAGCTCATGTTGGTCAGGGTGCTCTCGGATTTTTCTTTTCAGATCTTCACAAAACCTCACATTCTCAGGACTCTTGATTGGAGAGGCCATCATGAGGAAACCCATCATTGCCTTGATCCCTGATAGATCAATATCATTCCACCTCTGGAAGGCTGGGTCTCCGAACTCATCAGTGAAGAACAACCCTCTTTCAGGTTGTTCGATGACCACATTCCTCCTGAATGGAACACCTTCAGGGAGAGCTCTGTTGCAGTCCAGACCAGGGACCTTGATCTCAGGCTCTGCTTCAATCTTCTTTCTCTTTCTTAAGAAGACTGAGAAGGGGCAGGCTGTTCGGCTGAAGCAGGAAGAAGAGAGGGAGTGCCAAGTTCCTGAGGTGTAGCAGCCAACTTTTTATACCTTAGACTGAGGGTTTTCATCAGGTTTGGCACAACAACATTTTGCTTCTTCTCAATTAGTGGACCCAGTTCATCCAGTTCTGAGATCCCAAAGTCTGCGAATCTGAAAGGGTTATGAACGTCAAAGACTCTCTTGTCATTACTTCTGTAGACAGTTAGAATTGCAGGCTTGGAGTTTTTATGAATCTTGGCATCAGTGATTGGTTCTGGCTTTAACCTGTTTGTCATGACCCACTGATATCTTTCAATCCTATTCTGCCTAATCTCTTCAGTCCTTTTCATTCTTTCTTTCCTTTTCTGCCTGAGGGCAGCCATTTCAGCATTCTGAGCTTCCACAAAGCTCTTACCACCTTCCCTTTTTGCAAGGTCTTTTGCCTCAATCCCAATCTTCTCAGACTCTTCTCTTGCAACCTGAATGAGAGCAAGCTTGTTCTGCCTTTCATCTTCAGCAGCTTTCTTCATTGCATCCTCTTTTTCCATGTAAGCTTGAATTTCAGCATGAGTGAGAAGTTCCATCACCCCATTGATTTCATAAGGAACCCTGACTGGTTCATCAGGGTCTGACCTTCTTTCCTTGGAGGCAGGTACCAAGATTGTGGGCTCAGGCTCAATGGTCGTGAGAATGCCTTTGCCTTTGTCTTGGTGGGATGAAGATGAGGTGGCTTCAGGATTCTCCCCCTCAGTGTGAGAAGGAGGTTGTTCTTGTTCAGGTTGTGGAGGTTCTTCAGTGACTTTCTCCCCCTCAACTGTTGCTTGACCCATAGTGAGAGCAAGAGTTGGTTTGCTCACAGAAGTTGAGGGAGCTTGACCTTTGAAGGCCTGATAGATCTCTGTCATCATGGACTTGATGTCTGAGGTGTCCTCCTAAAGAGTTGAGACCTTAGTCTCAAGAGAAGCCTGAGAAGGCTCTAATGCAGTCATCCTTGCCCCAAGATTCCAAGCCAGGGAGGAAGAAGATGATGCCAAAGATGCCATGTAGGACTCCATAAGACCCAAGGAAGATCGGATGGAGTCCACTAAAGAGTTGAGTCCCTGGAGATTTGAGGATTTTAGCACAGTTACCATCTCAGCCAACTGAGAAATTTGTTGCTGGTAAGTTTCTGAAGCCTGAAGAATTTTCTTGTTTAGCTCAGGGTCATCTTTCACTGACTCTTGAATAGTGTCAACACTCTTTTGTAAGTTGGTGAGAGACTCGTTGAACATTTTAAAGTTGTAATCAAGATTTGTTAGGGAGAAGGAGATAGATGACTTTTGCTCATTTACATCATCATGATAGGTGTAACACCCCAACCCGACAAGGGTAAAGATATCACAATAATGGATTCATATCAGATCAAAACAGAGCATACATCTACAGTAATACAAAAATCTCAAAGGATTACAAGTGAAATACTTAATCTACAAGGTTACAATGAAAACTTTCAAAACTGATTCTAAAACATAATATCTTCCATCCAATTCTAATCCAGAATAGCTACCAAGCCTTCTAAGTCCAGAGGTACACTCTCACTCATTCCCAGCTTCCTACTAAAACCTGCCGCAGGAAAAGAAATGCGGCTGAGCTACGAGAGCTCAGTGAACACATATATAGATGACAGAAACAATAACAGATAACAATACAGAAACAATTCCGAAATACAGATTATACAGATACTGAATTAAAGTGAAAGAATAGGAAAGGAATAAGGGTAATAGAAAAGAAATGAGAAAGGGATAATGTACAAACCAGGTTAGGGAAATACAGAAATCCATCACGAGCCCAGAGGTAACAGATAATATCATAACAGAGTAACCATATAATAATCCAGAGGGGATACCTCTCAAGTAACAGATAATATGAGGGGTGACCTCATGTATCAAATCGGAGTGATCAGCTCCCAGATATATGTGAAAGACATGTATCGCACACACCATCAGTCACCAGATATAATAATAAACATATAACATAAACAGATAACAGATAACAGAGATCAGAACTAGGATGCATCCATGCGCCCCCTGTGGCCATAAACTCCTTAACACACCAGATAAAATAAATCAGGGACGGGACAGGTCATCACTCTCCTGCCCTAGAGTCATGCCATCGGTGCATCAATGACATGGACATGAAACCCTCATGCCTAGTGATTGGCTCGGATATCAGACTGTGGTCAAGGTCAGATGTCATATAATAAACAGAGTCACATCTAAGGGTTCATGGCAGAAGGGTCATGTCAACAATTCAGAATAAGATAATAAGGTTTAAATCAGAGTTTATCAGATTAAGTGTAATATCAAAGCTTAAGTTCAGATTAAAAGGTTTATTTCCAATAGTCCAAAAGAGTATATCAAAGGTTAAGAATTACAAGTTTATAGCAATAATCCATTTCAGAAGTTCCTGTCAAGAGTTCATTTAAATCAATCCTTTAATAATGGTTCTCATTGAAATGATCTTTCAAAATAGTTTTCATAAAATGGTCTTCCAAAAATTTTAGTAACTTCCATTTCAAGTGGTATAGCTTCTTTTTAAAATAGCTTTTAATAAAGGTTCAAAATCCATTAGGTTCAGATAAGGATTTAACAGGTTAAGGTTTATACCAAAATCAAATCAAAGTTTACAACAGATATATCAGGTTAAGGTTCAGAACAAGGTTCACAGATCAGATTCAATCAAGATTCACAAATTCAGGGTTCAGAACAAGAGATCAATCAGAGTTCAGGAAAAAGGTTCAGAATAAAAGAATCATAGCAGAGGTTCAAACAAAAAGGTTCAAGACAAACAGATCACAACAAAGATTTACAACAGAAGGGAACATAGCAATGGTATAGGGAATCCTAATAAGGAAAATGAAATACTGATAGAAAAGGGAAAGAAACACCCTTACTGAAATAGGGCAGAATATCTGTACCTTATTAGCACAGCAGATAACAAACAAACACAGAACAAATGATCAGGACTTCTCCTTCTTCACACCTAAGGAAGAGGAAGACAAAATTACTAAAGTTTCTATTTCAGATTATTACTTTTAGTTTAACTCTTCATTTTAAGTACTTTCTATTTTTAGTAACTTTCCAGATTTAGTAAGTTCCCATAATTAGCAGGTTTCCAGAATTAACAGATATTATCATTTCAGATTAGGTTTAACCCTGATTCAAAGATTATTATGGAATAACAGTATATCTTATCAAGTTACAGAAGTTTAGGGTTAATTCTGACATGTTCACAAAGTTTAGGGTTTTAAATGTAACTTCATCAATTTCCAAGGTCATTAGTGAAAATACTTTAAGTTACAAAATTATATACTCATTTTATTCAGAATTACATTTTATTCCCTTAAGTTTCACAATTTACAGATTATACCCCTTTAGTTACATAATTTACAAAACCAACCTTATAATTACATATTTTACAAATTAAACCCTACAATATCCATATTTACCAACCAAGCATATTATATTTCATAATTACAGAATATATCATCAGAAGTTAGTACATTACAGATTAGACCCCTCAGAATTCAGAATTTACATATTTAGTCCTTTAAGTTTACAAAACATATATATTAAATCATAATTCATAACAATTTCATAATTAGCCCATAAATCCTCAAAATTACACAACAACCTTTTTATATCATATTAACTCAAAACAACTTCAAGATTTCAGATTTACACTTTTGGTCCCTCACTTTTAATTAATTTCAAATCGAAACCCTAATATGCCATTAATTCATTATATTGCAATATTTACACTTAGGACCCCAAAGTTATATTTTTCCCACATTCTTACAGATGTATATGATCTTTCAAAAATATCCCATAAGTTTCAAAGTTGGCAAAACAGGTCCTTATACTTTTTATGTTAAATCGGCTAGACTTTTTAGAACAATTTCAAACCCTACTATTTACCAATCATTGCACCATCATTAATTCATCCTTAAAACACATTTAATGATCAGATTCATGGCCAAGAAACCTAACCCTAGAAGCCACGATTTTCATTTTATTTGTTTTCTTTATTTTCATGAAATCCGGTTTTAACAATAATTCACCACGTTAAATCTATGCTTCCAAAAATCAAACTCACATTTTTCCCAGATCATATGACTTATAAAGAACCCACGAAAAATAAATAGCATGCCCAGAAAAATCGTTTATCATATATTTGATATTTACGTACGTTTTAGACATCAAAATTACCACGACATGATTTAGGCTACCATAATTCGATCTATCATTTTTCCCAGGTCTATTACATCATATGAGGTCTAAATAAAATAGCTATCATGTCCAGAAATTCGGATTACATATTTTTGTGATTTACGTGTTCTTTGTTCATTATATTTTCATACGCATAGATTAGCATGCATGAATCGATTCACATAATTTATATGAGTTAAATAACATGTAAAGATCACAGGAAAATTGCTATATTAATTTTAGAACGTGTGGTTTAGTCGTATGAATTATTACCTTGCGTTTGACCAATTCGACAAGAAAAATGGAACAAGAACGAACCAATGAAAACACGCAGCAACCCTTATTTTTCCTAGCTTCCTTGCACCTACAAGAACCCCAGAAAAATCCTTGTACACGTCCAGAACTTGTGTGATTGATTGGGTCGATTTTCTTGTGTCGCTAGGGTTTTTAGAATGTTTATGCGATTAGGTTTTATGAATAAAAATAAAAGATTTGATTTTATCTTATAAAACCGACTTTGGGGAGGGCTTAGGATCAGTAAATTCGGAATTAGAATCTTCAAATTATTTGTATTGATTTTATTAGACCTTTTCCTAATTTATTTTACATATTATTTAGATTTAAAGGGTTTAATACTTATATTTATTTAATATGTATATTTCGGATATAATAAATGTGTAAGTTAATTTTTTGAACATTTAAAATGATGTAACATTGTCCTAGAAATTTGTTTGTTTCAGATATAGTTTGATTTTCAGAAGTTTTGGAATTGTTTCAGAATTTTATAAGTTATTTAATTAGGTTTTATGTTATCAGGGGTAATTTGGTCATTTTACGCGTTATCTGAATTTCAGGTATTACAATAGGATTCCACTGATTCCTTCAGGTTGACATAATGAACAGCTGCTTCAGTGTGCTGGTCAAACTAATGTTGTCATACTTGCTGAGGATGTTGTCAGTATCCGAAGAACCAGCAGCTTGAGAATCTGATTCTTCACTTGGATGTGGAGATGACTGATGTGATTGTTCAGGTTGTACATCAATTTCCATATCCTCACCAGCCTCAATGATTTCTTCCTCACTCTCTCCCTTGAGCTCATTCTCAAAATCCTTAGAATCAAGAAGAGCCTGAACATCCCCCATAGACTCAAACTCAAAAAGGTTAACCGGCTCCTCCTCATAAAAGGACTTGCCTTGGTTTTGGCCAGTTCCTGACCCCGCCATAATAACTGATTTGGTTTTATCAGCCTGGCTAGTCATAATAACTGATTTCTCAGCCTGACTTTTGGGGGCAGTTCCTAAGAGACTGGATCCTCATGAGGTGGTTGTGGGTTCCATATCAGCGGGTGGTTGATGAGGCGAAAAGTGTACCGCTTTTAGGGGGTCATTTAAGCCCTAAATCGTATTTATTTGATCAAATATTGCCCTAAATTGTTCCTTTTGTCATTTTAGGTACTTTGGAGAAGAAATCTGGAAAAGGAAGCATTTTGGACGTTTTTGGAGCATAAAAGTGAAGAAAACGACAAAGTCTCAAAATCTGCTGGAAAAGTACCTGTGACGGCGTCAAGCCCCAGTGTGACGCCGTCAACCCTTGATAAGCCAGAGAGGATTTTGGAAGATTAAAGGGGGACGGCGTCAAGAAGGCCATCAAGAAACCCTAACCGCGGCGAGGTGACGGCGTCAGCTCTATAACGTGACGCCGTCAGATCTGATTTTCTATATATATTCTCATAATTTTTAGTCATTAGTGTGCAACTTTGTGAGGAGAAACCCTAAGATGATTTTTCTGCCATTTTTAAGGGTTTTATACCCTTGGATCTCCCATGTTCAATTGAAGATAAGTAATCAATTAATCATTCAATATGTCTATGTGTTGTTTGATTATATCTTGTTCTTGTCTTTTATTTAACATGCTAGGCTAGATTTATCTTGTGTTTGCTTAGATCTAATGAAACCTAACTATTGATTATTGGTTGTTGGTGTGTTATTAATTGTATTGGATGATTGTTTATCGATGTTAGGCTTTAGAAAACTGGCTAACCTCCTATACGGTAACTTGCTTGAACGTCTTAAGAAACATGAACCAATGATGTACTAAGGTTTTTATGGTTGTATTTAATGCATGAGCGAATTCTAGTGATCCCATGTTAGGAGCTTCTTAGCCGGCTCGACATAGGAGTGAAGTAGGAGCTTATAGAGTTGGGGAAGTACGTACGTCACCCCACGATTGGTATTAAGGAATACACCCGTCATCCACGCAATTAATACACACTAACCAACCGGTAAAAGATAGTTAGGGAGTAAGGAAATCTAAGTAAACACATTTCTCTCCATATAAGTTCCACAACCTTTTTATTTTCAGTTATTTTATTTTATTTGCAATTGTAGTTATTTGGGTTAGTTGACTAGCAACTAATTCCGCCCACTCCTTCAAACCCGAGATTTTACTTGCTTTTATAAAAATATAAAAAAATACAAAAAGAATCTTCCCTCACCCTTAGACCTATTAGAGTAGTTTTTCAATCCTAACGACACTATTCCCCTAGAGAACGATCAATCCCCCGGTACTTGCCACTACACTATACTACATCGGTCAGGTACACTGCCTGGTGCGGATTGCAAGCCTCTTGAGATCCCTTGAGAGGTAAAACCTGTTGTAAGGTCGCAAAACCACGCATCAAGTTTTTGGCGCCGCTGCCGGGGAATAGTTATTGTTTAGGTTGAATTTTTATTTTATTAGGTCTACTCACTAGATTCCTTTCTAGTGAGATTTTTATTTTATTTTTCTATGTTTTCTGTAGTCTATCTTTTTTCTTCGTTTCTTTGTTCGTAACCATTACCATCCAACATCATGGAAGGTGGTAATATCCTCGATCCCAACAACCCACCACCACAACAACACCCACCTCCTAGAGCCCGTACCTTAGGAGACTATTCCCGTCCTAGCCACCATGGCTATCGAAACACCATTGAGCTCACTCAAGGAGCCAATGTCACTCCCTTGCGATCCGACACCATCCGGTTGGTGCAAAGCGGATGCGCATTCCATGGACTTCGTTCCGAAGATCCTAATCAACATCTCAAGGACTTTCTCAAAATCGTTGATTCCATAGACCTTGATGTTGCCACTCGAGAGACGACCCGACTGCGTCTCTTTCAATTCTCTCTGCGGGACCAAGCTAGTCAATGGCTAGAGCGTCTACCCGCAGGATCCATCACCTCTTGGGATGATCTCACCACTCGTTTCCTTGCTCAGTTTTTCCCACCAGGAAGAACTACCAAGTTAAGGAAGGATATCTTGATGTTCGAACAACGTCGAGGCGAAACCCTATATGGGGCATGGATTCGATTCAAGGACTTACTCCAAAAAGTCCCTCATCATGGCATAGATCTCTGGCTTCAAATTCAAATCTTCTATGACCATGTTGACTACCACACCAAGCGTGCCATCGATCGAGCCGCCGGAGGCAGATTGCGTGATAGAAACGCCGAGGAATCATGGGAGATCATTGATGAGCTCGCATCCGACGATGATGAACTATGGCAAATTTCCCACGACGTACACTCGGCGGTCAACACACATTCATCGCCCGATAAAGCCAACCAAATCACCGAGGAAAGCGTTAGTGAACTTGAGAAGAGGGTTGCATATCTTATGGAAAAACAAAAGAGACCCTTAAGTCCACAAAAAGCAACAGTTAACTCGGTCTCAAGCGTTAAGCAAATACCATTGTCCAAATCACCCCTTAGGGAAAATACTACACCCTTCTATAAGCTTGCTCAACCCAACTCACCACCTCAGGAACTTAGTCCAACATTCGAAGCTCGAATGGGTGAATACATGTCACAACACTCCGAACGGTTGGCAAAATTTGAGGAAGCCGTCTACAAACAGAAGGAGGAGATGGAAGAGAAGATGACGGAGATGATGGACCTTTTGAAAGAATACACAAATACAAAAGCTCCTGAAAAAGTGCTGGTGCGGAATGACGTTGAAGTTCCCAACACTAAATTTGTCAAAGCCATCTCCATCGTCCATGAGGGCAAGAATGAAGAGAGGGGGAAGTTGATAACTATGGAAGTCAACAAAATCGACCTCGTCCCACTTAATGCTGGAAACGCCAATGCCTGTAATTGCGGTTCAGACAAAGGAAAGGAGACGCCCTCCAAGGAGCGCCAAATGATAGAACCGCCAAGGTCACAACAAGTGAGGCATCACTTGAGGCACAAAATAAACAAGGAGACCATAAATGATTGGGTGAGAAACTATCGACGTACTCATCTACACAACAAGGAGTCCAAGAAAATGAAGCCGGATGATGAATCCGACACATTACCCGGAGGGCAATTGTATGAGAGCCTCATAAGACAAAAGTTAGTGGAAAAGCAGGAATTCCACGGAGTCTTCGAAATACCATGCAGCATTGGAAAACTCAAGCATCTGGATGCGGTAGCTGACCAAGGTTCCGACGCAAATTTGATGCCTTTATCCGTTTATGTCCAGTTAACCGACGAACTGCCATCCATCACCCGTACTAAACTCTCCTTTGCAAAACATTCTTATGAGTACCCGTTAGGAATTACAGAAGATGTGTTGGTCAACGTTGCCGGATTCCTGTATCCGGTCGACTTCATGATTATTGAAAGAAATGATATGAATATGCCAATAATCCTTGGGGCACCCTTTCTCGCTACCACTAGGGCACAAATCGATTACGAAAATAGTACCATCCAAATGAAGAAGGGAAAGAAAACAATAAACTTCCCAACGATCCCATGTCATATACGAGATGTTGCTCTACAAAAGAAGATGGAGGCGAACCCCAATATAATCCGTGGTAATGTTCGAGAGAAAATCCTTGCATGGGAGGCAAGGATTAAGAATTACAATGAAAATGAGATTAGAGAATGAAAGGGTGGAAATAACGATTATATTGAGGCTGATGAGCAGACAATAATCCCGTTGAATTTACAAAAGGAGACTCAGTGCTCCTAAGGCATTCAGAAACAAAAGCACCTACCAATGAACCAAGTCCCTGGTGGTACGGACCATTCACAATTAAAAGTCTACATCAAGATGGGGTAGTAAGCTTGACCAGCAAGGGAGGAGGAGTGACCGCGAATGTCGAACGATTGAAACATTACCATCCTGATAACAAGGATTATATCTATCAGGGATACGTCATAATGCGAAATGATGGAGTCACGTAATGTACGGTGACTTTGAGTCTAGCTACATGACTCGTTAATAAAGAAAAGCGCTTCTTGGGAGGCAACCCAAGCTTTATTTGCTTTGTGTGTTTATTTATTTGTTTGTTTGATTTTATTTGCTTCCGTACGTATGTTTAATTTTTATTATTATTGATTCATGTTCGAAACTAAATTGTGAAAACGCTTTATCTTGTTTTTAACTTCGTCTTAACTACATATAAAGGTATTTTGCAAAAGATAAGTGTAAGGGAAATCCAAATCGGTTTATTAGAACAAATGAACATGAATCATAACAATATTAAATTAACATACATATTAGTAATTGTTTGAGTCAAATGCTTGTATCGAGTCATAATGATATTTTGCAGGATTTCCAGGAAATAAGGATTGAGTTTTTCCAGAAATTTTCCGGAAACTTAACATGAAAAATCTGTCAGATCACTTCTGACGGCGTCAGACCGATGACGGCGTCAGGTAAAATTTTCTGAAATTTTTGAAAGTTTTGTTTTTCTTCCGGAATCATAAAATGCTTTATTAAATCTCTAAGTTATAAACTCCAGGAATCTGCAAAATAATCATTCCACAAGCATTATATCCTTATACAGATTTATCCCGCCGATGTTATGCAGGTTTTCGTGTTTGTTTTCTCAGGTTTAACAGGTTATTTTGGACAAGGAAATGTATGTGGAATCAAGCTTTTGGCAATGCTTTAATCTTGAAGCTTCAACATTACCTTGGAAGAAGATCTAACCATGTTACCCCTTTATCCACCGAGCAAATCAGGGGAGTATTTGATTTCATTCTTTTACCTTATTTACTTTTACATCTTGTTATTTGAACATTGGGGACAATGTTCATCTTAAGTGTAAGGGGGGGGGGTAAAGTACGATACTTTAGAGAATGCTATTACGCTTGATTTTTCGTTTGTTTAATGGTAGATGTGTAATAAAACTGAGAGAAATACCTGTTAAGGCAATTTTAGTGCAAAATTTAAAATTTTTTACAACATATAGGAGTGAAACTTTGGTCTTAATGAGCGTCTCATGGATAGGAGTTATATGACTAGCACAAAACCGTACCACTAAAAAATTTTCCACCCCCAAATATGTGAGGTTCGCCCCTAGAATTGGTAGGAAAAGCATTTATGCTATGATGTGTGTACCGGTAGCACTTAGATTCTAGAACTTGCGTTAGGACCATTCCGAGGCCACAAGTGAGACTACATTCATGTAGTTATATTTACTACATGATAAGAGGCATTAGGATTAACCCATTGTTTTACACCTGTGTTTTTGTTATAATTACATTGGCTACATTGGTCAAGTAATTCTCCCACACCCTTTGCGTTGTACTCATTTTTAGTACACGATACCCCTAGTACACCCCTCAGAGCCTATCTTTTCGTTTCTAACTTTAAGCATTTTACTTAAAGTAAGAATTTGTTTACACCCCACTTAAATGTACACCCAAATCGCCTTAGCCTACCTTGTATGCACTCATTTTTAGTGCATTATTGTGACAACATTTGTTTAAACCCCAAGTTAATTATCTGATTGATTACATGGTTGCTAAGTCGAGTCATATCCTTGTACATATTGTTTTGGAACGATTGGGACTCATGGGTAAAGTACTAGTGTAATGGAGTAATGGGGAAGAACAACATTATTACCCCCATATGTGCTAAATATTTTAAAAGTACTCCAAGTGTTTCGATTATCTTAATTCGAGTCATTAGAATAGTTAATTGTAAAGTTATGTAAAAGTTCAAGTGTAAGGGGGATACAACCCCCCTTGCGATGTATTATTTTGGATGGTAGGGCAAGAGTGTATGCAAAAAAAAAATTAAAAAAAAAAATATTATATATAAAAATATAATATTAGTAAATAATTATATATATAATAAGAAAACTACGACTACCATCCCATTTCATTTTATGTTTATTTTATCTTTTTGTTATTTCTTTCATTAGCTTAAGTCGAGTCTAGTCTTGGCTTAGCAACGCCATATTTGTACATGTAATTAATCAAGATCTTTAACTCGCCACCAGTAAAATATCCTTTATCCAACAAAACCGTGTTTATCATATCCCTACACCTAAGTTATAACCCATTTAAAAGCCCTCTTTGATAGTTTATCTTAGGTGCTTACGCCTAGTGGAGGAGGTTTTTGATCCTTTCCCAAGCCTATGGTAATCTATTTGCTATGACAGGTAGTGAGAGATATTCTTCATTTTCATTTATGAGATATACTTTTATGACACCTGAGAGATGTGAGTATCTAAACACTACTTGTGAGGTGCTAGTCTGTAATATCCGTGCTTATTATGATTAAGGTGGAACGACTATTTGTTGTAATTACTTTTATATTAGCGTTAAATGACCCCTAACTTGTATTTTGATTAGAATAAAAGCGCATTTGCTTGAGGACAAGCAAATCTCAAGTGTAAGGGTATTTGATGAAGCGAAAAGTGTACCGCTTTTAGGGGGTCATTTAAGCCCTAAATCGTATTTATTTGATCAAATATTGCCCTAAATCGTTCCTTTTGTCATTTTAGGTACTTTGGAGAAGAAATCTGGAAAAGGAAGCATTTTGGACGTTTTTGGAGCATAAAAGTGAAGAAAACGACAAAGTCTCAAAATCTGCTGGAAAAGTACCTGTGACGGCGTCAAGCCCCAGTGTGACGCCGTCAACCCTTGATAAGCCAGAGAGGATTTTGGAAGATTAAAGGGGGACGGCGTCAAGAAGGCCATCAAGAAACCCTAACCGCGGCGAGGTGACGGCGTCAGCTCTATAACGTGACGCCGTCAGATCTGATTTTCTATATATATTCTCATAATTTTTAGTCATTAGTGTGCAACTTTGTGAGGAGAAACCCTAAGACGATTTTTCTGCCATTTTTAAGGGTTTTATACCCTTGGATCTCCCATGTTCAATTGAATATAAGTAATCAATTAATCATTCAATATGTCTATGTGTTGTTTGATTATATCTTGTTCTTGTCTTTTATTTAACATGCTAGGCTAGATTTATCTTGTGTTTGCTTAGATCTAATGAAACCTAACTATTGATTATTGGTTGTTGGTGTGTTATTAATTGTATTGGATGATTGTTTATCGATGTTAGGCTTAAGAAAACTGGCTAACCTCCTATACGGTAACTTGCTTGAACGTCTTAAGAAACATGAACCAATACGTACTAAGGTTTTTATGGTTGTATTTAATGCATGAGCGAATTCTAGTGATCCCATGTTAGGAGCTTCTTAGCCGGCTCGACATAGGAGTGAAGTAGGAGCTTATAGAGTTGGGGAAGTACGTACGCCACCCCACGATTGGTATTAAGGAATACACCCGTCATCCACGCAATTAATACACACTAACCAACCGGTAAAAGATAGTTAGGGAGTAAGGAAATCTAAGTAAACACATTTCTCTCCGTATAAGTTCCACAACCTTTTTATTTTTAGTTATTTTATTTTATTTGCAATTGTAGTTATTTGGGTTAGTTGACTAGCAACTAATTCCGCCCACTCCTTCAAACCCGAGATTTTACTTGCTTTTATAAAAATATAAAAAAATACAAAAAGAATCTTCCCTCACCCTTAGACCTATTAGAGTAGTTTTTCAATCCTAACGACACTATTCCCCTGGAGAACGATCAATCCCCCGGTACTTGCCACTACACTATACTACATCGGTCAAGTACACTGCCTGGTGGGGATTGCAAGCCTCTTGAGATCCCTTGAGAGGAAAAACCTGTTGTAAGGTCGCAAAACCACGCATCAGTGGTTTATATCCCTATGAGTCTTTGTCCCCCTGAGTGCCTTCAACTACTGACGGGTGTTTTCCAGTAGTATCACTAGGCACTCTTTGTGATGGTTGGTGGTCCCCCTTCCCATCAGGGTTGTACTGCCCTTTTTGGGGATTTAGGGTCCATGACTCCCTTGGGTCCTGACTGTGATTTGTCAGTGCCTTCATTGGGATGTGATTGGGTGTGGGTCCCCTTCTCAGTTGAGTAGTGCTGCCCAACCGAGGATATAGGACTCTTTTCTCCCTCAGGCTCTGATTGTGATTTATCACTGCCTTCATTGGGATGTGAATGGGTTGAGGTTCCTGACTCCAATGACTTTTTTATGTCAGTGGAATCATGAGGAAGAGGGGGTTTGCCCGAGGACACTGAGGATGATTGCTCAGTGACCTCCGTTGGCCTTTGTTTTGTGGTCAGGGGGGTCTCTGTAGTGGGTGTCTTAGAGGTTTGGGCCACATTCAACCCTTATTTAAGGTTGAGTTGGTTCTGGGCATCAGTCTCAGTGGCGAGTAGTTTGGGTCTAACCACCTTACTGGACTGACCCTTCTTTGTCTTCTTCACCTTCTTTGTAAGTAAAGGTACTAGAGAAACAGCGTTCTCCCCCTGAATAACCTCTTGCATGTAGTTAGTTAAGGCAATGGCTTGTAACTCAGTGATGCCACTAGTGAAATTGTTCTTATGTAAGATGTCAGGTTTCATACCTAAGACGTCAGGCCTCACATAGTCAGAACCAAGAAGGTCCTGAAGCACACAGGAAATAAACCTAGGATAAGACAAGTGTTTTTGCCTAGATTTTCCTGAGAGCTTAGCAACAAGGTCACGGAAGATAATACCTCAAATATCTATTTTTCTACCCTCCAAGAGACTGAACAACATCAATTGTTGTGATGAGTTCAATTGCTCAGTGGAGGATTTATTCCCCCCAAGGACCTGAATGAAAAATGTCATCAGGATCCTCCAGACTGGGTGGAACCAGGTTTTGACTATTGGAGCCTTCTCCAATAAGGCTCCAGCAGACTGATCAGGACGTCTGAGGTCATGAGGTCCTAGAAAGATTAATTCATTCTTAACCTCTTGATCAGTGGGGTTGGGCTCAAAAACCTCAGCAAAATCAAGACCTATGGCCTTGATGAAGGTGTTGTAATCCAGGGAAAGGGGTCTTTTCCCATTCATCACTGTGAATGTGATGATGGATTCTTTGGTATCTTTTGGGCTAGTAGCTACAGCAGTACACCAGAATTCCCTCAGGTAGTCATGGTAGATGACTGAGGGGGACTTGGTAAATGATTTTGCAAGAAAACAGTTTTGAAGTTATTTCATTACGTTCTTGTAAGCATGGAACTTTTGTGGATAGGAAAAGTTTCCCACCACATTGTTCTTGGTAAGGTCTACACCCTCCAATGTGAAATCCACATTAGGGGCGTATGTCACAGCTTTAGAAGAAGCCATATTTGTTGGTAAGTCTGGGTAACAAAGATGGTTGGGATTTCTTAAAGCTAAGAACACACACACTATTAGTTTTGAGAAAAAAAATGGGCAGAATTTGCTTAAAATTTCTAATAGACGTGTGTGTTGTTATTTTGGTTGGGGTATCTATAGGGAAGTGAAATGGAGGGTATTTTAGGCATTAAGTGGATTTTATTTATTCGAAAAGAATTTTTTGAAACTGTTTTGAATAAAATGTTATGGGATCCGCATTTAATGCCAACACTCCACTTTTCCTTGGTTTGGCGCAACAGTCAAGGTGAACAGTTGAGCAGTTCTACAAAAGTGTAATTTGCAGAGATGAGTCATCACATATCTGTAATGTGATTGGAGAGGCATTTAATGCCAAGTGGGAATGTGGGGGCCCAGAGGTGGAAGCCAGAAAGGCAAAAAGAACAAATATTCTTAAATTAAATATGAGTTCAGTTACCAACCTCGGACATTTACTAACTAGATACTTAGAGCATTTAAGTCAGTATTTAATGTCTCTTGAGGACCCTGAATGACTTTTCATTCAATGAACCTGATTTTCAGGACTTGGTTTTAGTCACTGATGGTTCTAGTGATCAGGAATTTGGGTCTAATTCCTGAGGTTCAAGGGTTCAGAAACTTGGGTTTAGTTCCTGAGGACCAAGAATTCAGGAACTTGGGTGTAATTCCTGAGGATTAAGGGTTCAGGAACTTGGGTTTAGTTACTGAAGTTCAGTGACCTTTCTCACTGAAGAACACATTGAGTCAGGGATTCAGAATTTACACATATTTGGATGGAGTCAATCAGTGGACTGATTCTCAATATCCAACACTCCTAGTTCAGCTTTCAGTCTGGTGAAAGTTGGTTCATCCAATGGCTTGGTGAATATATCAGCTAGCTGATATTCAGTAGGAATGAAGTGTAATTCAATGTCACCATTCATGACATGGTCCCTGATGAAGTGATATCTAATATCAATGTGTTTTGTTCTCTGATGAAGAACAGGGTTATTTGAGATGGCAATTGCACTTTTGTTATCACAAAAGATGGGAACCATCTTGTACTGAATTCCATAGTCACTAAGTTGACTTTTCATCCAGAGTACATTTGCACAACAACTTGCTGCTGCAACATATTCAGCTTCAGCTGAGGACATGGCAACTGATTGTTGCTTCTTAGCACTCCAACAGACTAGTTTTCCACCAAGAATTTGGCAGGAGCCTGAGGTGCTTTTCCTGTCCATGTTGCATCCAGCATAGTCAGAATCTGAGTATCCTTTAAGATCAAGGCCTGAACATTTTGGATAATATAATCCAAGGTTTGGAGTACCTTTCAGGTACCTGAGGATCCTTTTCACAGCAGTGATATGAGTCTCTCTTGGGTCAGATTGATATCTGGCACATAAGCAGACTGAGAATTGGATATCAGGCCTTGATGCAAGTAAATACATCAGTGATCCTATCATTCCTCTAAAAAGAGTTTGATTCACTGGTTTTCCAGTAAGATCAGGACCAAGGTTGTTTGGGGGTACCATGGGAGTCTTGATGAGGCACAGTCACTGAGCTCATACTTCTTCAGTAGGCTTTTGACATACTTCTCTTGACTGATAGAGGTTCCTTTATCAGTCTGCTTGATTTGTAGACCAAGGAAGTAAGTCAGTTCTCCATCATGCTCATTTCAAATTTCTTTGCCATTAGTTTTTCAAACTGTTTGCAAAGTTTATAATTTGTTGAGCCAAAGTTGATGTCATCAACATACACTTGTACAAGTATGACATCATTATTTGTCTTGTAGATAAACAATGTGTTGTCTATCTTGCCTCTGACAAATTTGTTTTGGATCAGGAAGGCTGAAAGAGTCTCATACCATGCCCTGGGAGCTTGTTTCAGTCCATAAAGGGCTTTGTTAAGCTTGCAGACATGGTTAGGAAACTCATGGCTTTCAAATCAAGGAGGTTGCTGAACATAAACTTCTTCTTTCAGTGAGCCATTTAATAATGCACTTTTAACATCCATTTGGTACACCTTGAAGTTCATGTATGTAGCAAAAGCAAGGAAGATCCTGATGGCTTCCATCCTTGCTACTGGTGCAAATGTTTCTTCATAGTCAATGCCTTCTTGTTGATTATAGCCTTTGGCTACAAGTCTGGCTTTATTTTTAATGACTATGCCATTTTCATCAGATTTGTTTTTAAATACCCATTTCATGCCAATGACTGAAACATCTTCAGGACATTTGACCAAGGTCATTACCTTGTTTCTGTCAAATTGTTCCAGTTCATCATTCATGGCTTGAACCCAACTTGGATGTTTTAGTGCTTCCTTAACACTTTTGGGTTCAATTGTGGAAATGAAGTCCACAAATAGGCATTCATTGGCTGAGGCTGCTCTCAGTTCAGCAGCCATGCTTCTTGTGAGCATGCCTTCAGAAG
The DNA here is from genome assembly GCA_021014915.2 of Artemisia tridentata subsp. tridentata. Lineage (NCBI taxonomy): Eukaryota > Viridiplantae > Streptophyta > Magnoliopsida > Asterales > Asteraceae > Artemisia > Artemisia tridentata. The sequence continues at coordinate 203,418,451 of CP139502.1, forward strand.
GCTCACCAATTATATTGACAAGTTCTATATCCTGAGACCTAGTCCAACTGTCCTGAGGTCTTGGAAACTGATTAGAACTTGTAGAGGCCTGATGGGTAGGATCAGGATCAGACACATGATGTTCTTCAGCATCTTGAGTGTCTGAGTGGGTTGACTCATCACTGAGATTGTTTAGTACCTGAGCACTTTGTACTGACTGAATAAATTCATCAGGATTTCGTGCTTCAATAAACTCAGTGATGGTTAGGTAAGGAAGGTTGTGGAGAATGATGTAATAGGAGATGTCAGCATTTGCATGGTACTGAGTGGAAGGACCATTATCAGCATGATGTTCATCAGGAGGATATCTTGATGATTCATCAATACCTATCTCTTCCATGAGTTGTTAGAGACACTGATTGCATCAGTGCTCTCATCAAAGGTAACATGAAATGTTTCCTCAGCATGCTGTCTCCTAGTGTTGAACACCCTGAAGGCCTTTGAGACAAGGGAGTATCCTAGGAAGTATCCATCATCAGCTTTGGCATCAAATTTTCCTAAGTGATCCTTGTTATTATGAATAAACACAGGACACCCAAAGACATGAAAATAGCTGATGTCAGGGATTCTTCCCTTGAATAACTCATAAGGAGTTTGCTATGTCTCTTGACAATGATGGATCTGTTTTGTGTGTAATAGGCAGTCTTTACTGCTTCAGTCCTAAAGTGTTTGGAAAGGACTGATCCATTTAGCATTGTCCTAGCTGCTTCAATGAGTGTTCTATTTTTCCTTTCAGCCACCCCATTTTGTTCAGGTGTGTAGGGTGAGGAAAAATTTTGTGAAATGCCTTTCTCATCACAGAAACATTCAAGTTCATAATTTTTGAACTCTGTTCCATTGTCAGTCCTAATCTGTTTGACTTTGATGTCATTCTGATTTTCAATGTTCCTGACAAAGGACATAATTGTTTCAGCTACCTAACTCTTTTTGATCAGGAAGTATACCCAAGTGTATCTTGAGTATTCATCCACAATGACCAGAGTATACTTCTCATGGTTAATGGATCTAGGACTAATTGGTCCAAATAGATCCATATGGAGAAGATGAAGGCAGTTCCTGATGGAAAAGTTGGTTTTGGTTTTAAAGGATGCTCTGTGATGTTTACCTTTTTCACAAGCTGAGCATGGTTTGTCCTTTGAAAACACAAGAGATGGTAAGCCAAGGACCTTGTTTTGTTTTACAAGGTTGTTTATGTTTTTGAAGTTCAGGGGGAGAGTCTCTTATGCCAAAGCCAGTTGAGAGTATCAGTGGCCTTGGTAAAGAGACAAGTTCCATTATGAGTCAGACTGGACATGTCTAACACATAAACATCATGTCTTCTTGGTGCAATAAGGACAACTTCCTTATTAGCATTGAAGATGATTCCTTGTTTATCATCAAACTGAACTATGTATTTGCATCACATAGTTGACTGACACTTATCAAATTGTATTTTAGACCATTTACATAAGCTATCCTAGTAAAGACTATACCATTGCAGTTTACTGAACCATAACCTTCAGTGAGACATGATGAGTTATCAGCAAATATCACTTTGGGTCCTGATTCATCCACATACTTGTGCAGATACTCCTTCACACCAGTCATGCTCTGTGAACATCCACTATCAAGATGCCAAACAGGATCCCTGGCATGTTTCTGCACAAATGGTAAACTGGGTCAGTTCTTTCTAGGACTTCACTTCTTGGAGGGCTTAGCTTTGAGGGTCTTATTAACATTTTCAAGTGATTTATGGTCAGTAGTGGAGTGGACTGAGCTACCATAAATTATGCATTTGATTGCTGATGTAGACTCAGTGGACTGAGAGGCTGACTTTGTCATACCTCTACTGGCCTGGATGGCTTTACCACTTCCTGAGGTGTTATGAGTGGAACTTCCACTATTTTCACAACAATTGTCAATTTGACAATCCTTAGGATGGTGGTCATTGAACCCACAGTAAGGGCAAGGTGCAAAAGGCTTTGCCTTTTGTTTCTGTTTCTATTTAGAATCAGAAGGATAGTTTAAAGACTGAGCTTTAAGACTTGCCATGTTTGATGTGACTGAATGTGTTTTGTGATCAGAGGTCCTGTGATCATCCTTTTTGCAAACCATACAATAAAGGATTCTATAGCAATCATCAGTGACATGATTGGTATAGTTACACAGTTCACATCTTTTAAGGGGTTTTGAGGGTTTGGGTTTGGTCTTTGAGGAAGTTGGTTTTTGTTCCTTCTTGGATTGAGAAGATTTCTCTGAAGATGCAATCTTCTCACCAAGCTTCCTGGCCATTTCAGCCAACTGATCAAATTTTGAGTCAGGGCTTTGAGTTGTTACTTCAGAAGGGACTGAAGTTGATGAGTCATCAGTATTTACTGAGACTTCAAGGGTTGGTCTCTTCAGGATGGTTGTTCCCATTCCTGATCTCTCCTTTGGAGAGTGTGGTGAGAAGACCATTGGTGGGAGGCCTAAGTTTGGTGCAGCACCCTGAAGGGTATTCGGTGGAGGAAGTGGTGGATATGATTCTGATTCAGACTCATTCACAGACTCAGTATTACTGAGTTGTTCAGTGAGTTCAAGCTTACTGAGTTGTTAAGTAAGTCCAAGCATATTTTTCAAAGCCTGACTTTAAGGAAGCAAGATATTTCCAGTCTCAAAGTTTGGTAACTTACTGACTGGGTTGTCCCTGACAATCCAGTCATTAGACTTGGGAAGCATTTCTTGCTCAAAAGATATGCCAGCTGGAACAAAGGTTAATTCACAGTGACTCACATTGGGATCAACCATAAGAGGGTCAATTCCAATGGTTTTCTGAGAGCTTAATCCCACAGTGTCAAAGACCTTGGGGTTCTTTTTGGTCCAGCCTTGGATGACAGCTTTTTCTTTGTTAAGTTCAGTTTGTAGGGCTTGGTTTTGTTTCAAATTTTCAGTGTTCTGAATTTGTAGAGTTATTGTTTCTAATTTGGCTTGCTTTAGTACAAGCAATTCATCTCTACATTTATTCAATTCTGACACCTTGTTGTTATATTTTGAACACATGTTAAGCCTTTGTTCCTCAACAAATTTAAGATCTACACAAATATAATTATGTAAGACTGCCAATCAGAATCATCATTCATAGAAAGTAAAGTGTTTACCTTCTTCATGGTGATGTTTACCCACTCTCCATTCCTTGCATGGCTTTTCCCAATAGCCACCTGATCACCTTCAGAGAGTGCTATCAGTGCACTTACTCTAATTTCCTCATCTGAGGAGACCTCTTCATCATCCCAGTCATAAGCTTCAGCTACTGAAACCTTATTCTTTGCCTGAACAGGTTTGGGTGTTTGAGCAGCCTGAGACATAGAGGGGTTAGTTTCAAGAATGGCAAGTTTAGCCTTGGCTTTCCTATATTTTGCTTCAAAGTCTTTTTAACCCTTGTTTTGAAATTGTTGGGTCGACTGAAACATTCTAGGTTGAAACTTGTTAGTTCCTGAGGACCTATTTCCTGAAAATTTGTAAGAAGGTTCTGAGGTAGTTTTAGAATAGCAGTCCCTAGCAAAATGACCCTTTTTACCACAGTTAAAACATTCAGTGGTTTCATTTGCTTTTCCTTTAGAGAATTTGGACTGGTTTCTTTTGATGAAACGTTTTGAACTAGCAAGGAGTGCCCTATCTTGGAATTCCAAGTTTAGATCTTTTAGGTACTCATCACTAGTCCTTTCATCAATTTCATCCTCAGAATCCTCTTGAAAGTCCTGCACAACACCATTAGTATAAAAAGCAGTTGATATGGGTGTGGAGGTTAAGGCCTTTTTGGACTCAAGAGCTTTTGAGTCAGGATATCTCCTTGAGATCAAGTTGTCCTCATAGACAAATTTCCCATAGATTTCAGGGAGCTCAAGGATCTGAATGTGATTAGCATTCCTTAGGCCTTGTGAGAAGTTTAGCCACTTCTCAGGGAGACTGTTGACAAAGCCAACATTTGTCTCATGCTTAGATAATACTACACCATCATTTGATAGTTCATTTATCAAAGTCTTGTATCTGGTATAAGTCTGAGAAAGACTTTCAGAGTCTTTTGCCCTGAAAGTATTATACTCAAGTTTCAGGTCCATGACCCTATTTTCCTTGGTATCTGAGGGGCCCTCAAAGCTATTAACCAAGTCATCCCAAGTTTGCTTGGCTGTTAAACAGTTGATGACTGATTCCATTATATCGTCAGGAAGACAAGATATAAGGATGCTTTTAAGGCGCTGGTCTTGATTGACCACCCTCCTCTCATCAATGGTCCATTGTGCCTCAGGCTTGTTTAGCCCGGCAGCAGTCTTAGGGACAAATGGGCCATCCCTGATACAGGTGATGTAGTAAGGTTCCATACCAGTTAAATAGCAAATCATACGTTTTTTCCATTTGCTAAATTTTCCAGCTTCTAGTCTGGGTGCAACAGCAGAGTAGCTGCCACCCTTTTTATCGACCAGCTGGGGTACATTAATATCAGCCATAGTAGGATCTTGGTTTTAAAAACCTTGAGCATTCTTGGTTAGTTTTGAAAGATTTTATAAACCAGAGGCTTTGATACCACTTGTTGTTCCCTTCACACGCTTAGAGTTAACTAGAAAGTTAATCTATTCGTGTTTATGACTAATACAATGTTATGATTAATTCTAACAGATTTATGAAATGTAAAAGTAAAAACACATAAGTATTTTTCAACTTATAAATTCTTATTAGAAATGAATCAAAGAAACTATTACCCAAGTGTTTTGCGGAACAAACACTTGGGATTGAATAGACAAGGTATGGTGGTGTCTCCTATCTAAACTCAAGCTTTGCTTTGAGTGGTAACAATTCGACCCACTGAGCCATCTCAGGGATACGTTACTCTTTGTAGGAGAGAAGTTGCTTTGTAAAAGTCTAAGCTTTCAATGTACAAAACACACACAACTTCTCTCCTTTTGAACCTATTTATACACAAGTATAAAAGAGTAAAAGTGATTAAAAAACTGCAACTTGTTGAAGCAAGCTTGTCTGACAATTACAACAGTAATTTTCATTTCCAAGAACCAATGGGAATGGACTATAAAGTCTTTAGGAGTGGTTGGTCTGACACTCCATGACTTTTAGCCGTCTTAGGGAAAGTTTCTTCATGACAAGATAAGATTTGATCTTATCTTAAAACTCTTCCCAGATCTTCCCACCTTTCTTTCAGGCGATGAGTTCTTCAGTCTTCGATCACTTAATGTTGTTGAGGAGACTGGGGTTCAGTGAGTTCTTGTCCAACACTCACTGAACCATCATCTTCTTCTTTGGCTTAAGTCCTACTCAGGGAGTACCGCCTTCCTGAGTAGTGAATCCTTCTTCTTGAATTCGCCTTAAGCATCCTGAAGATGACTCACTGAGTGACTATTTACTCAGTGACATGAATTGTTCACGGTTTAAGTTAACACTTGGTTAATTTGTGTCCAAATCTTGTTTTAAGTATTCTTGGGTACTGACGGACCCAACAATTTTACGTTAAATTGTTAATGTGCGTATAAACTAAATGTTCCTTAACAAATAGAGTTTCTATAAAACCCTAAACTATTATAATAACAAATTTAAATAATAAAACCCTGAAAATACTAAAGTACAACTCATTCAACTAAGGTACAAGCATCTAAAGCCCAGAAACCCTAATTCTACTTTAACTCCCGATAAAACCCTAATTTCATACAAACTATGATTTTATGTACTAAATTCACAAAACCTAATTTATTGATATGAGATTTTTACAAAATATAAATGTACAAGTCATTTAAGCCAAGGTACAAGTCTTTTATGCATAAAAGCTATATATTAATAAAAATCTTATTAAAACCCTAAATATATTTATTTTAAAGTACAATTTACAAGTCTTTCATACATAAGTCTTAAAAATATATTTTTCCTAATCTTATTAAAAATTAGTACAAATCTCTAAACCTAGTGTACAAGTGCCTAATGCACAACATCTAAAAATCTCATTTATATACTTTATAACTTATAAAAACTAACATATAATTTATATAATTTAACCAAACATTAAAAATAGATTTTCTATATTTCTAAACCTTTAGTACAACTCCACTAAGCTTATAATACAACTCCTTTAAGCACAAACAAATTTCTTTTCCATTTTTACTTATGATTCGACACAAACATATATAAAATAAAACCTAACTATTTTCCTACTTAATAAATATCTACTCTAAACCCTAAACTAACTTAGTTACTATCTTTAAACCCTAAATGAAACATTATAAAGCCCTAAGTACCATCCTTATAAAGCTATTCGGTCTAACTCTCACTTTCCTAGTTCAAACCCTAGTCGAATTCCAACCAAATTAGTTTCATAATAAAACCTACCCTATATGTCCCCTCCTAAGTCTCACATACTCTCCACATCACCTTATCCCTCCAAGTTGGTTACTTGTATGGAAAAGAAACCTCCACATCACCCCATTCCAAAGCTACACGTCCAACCCCCCTCCTCTCCACAAATTCCTTCCAAAGCCACCTCATCATGTCTCATTCATACCACATAAAATATCTAGAAAACCCTAATCCATCCCTCCCTATAAATAACAAACTAAACTTACCAAAAATCTTCAAACCCTAAATCGACATACCCTCAAAACAGCTCCATACTTGTTCCCTACTAATCCTCAAACAAGTTAAAATGAAGTCTTAAGAAGTCCTAGAAGAAAGAAAAACCTCTATAGTGTTCAAATCCTAAACCAAATCGCCATATAATCTCATAATCGACCAAGATAGCAAGTAAGTGATTCCAACCTTTTTCAATACTTTTATATACATTAAATATCTCTAAAAACATTCCTACATAATCTCTAATAAAAGCTATAATAAAAAACTAGTGTATCATTCCTTTCTTTCTTTCCTGTTCGAACAGAAACCAAACGCCCCCTATATTATTATTTTTAGAAAAACCAATCAAGAAATCTTAAAACACTTTGGAAATGGGTTAAACATGATTATTACTATGATAACGTACGTTAAAAACTAGTTAGAACTCTTGAAAATCAAAAACTCGATCAGGTTTTCTCTTCAGTCCTTCTGTCGCAAAACAGCCTCACAGACCCAACTTAGAATCTAGTTTTCGACCTCTAAATGACCTTCATAAATTCTGAATTTTGGTAAATCTAAAAACCACCTAGCTGTCTAAATTTAGAAAGAAAAACGTTGTAAAAAGGTGTAACGGTTATAAAGTTATCGAGTCCCAAAATCCACTCTATCGCTGAACCAAAAACTGACCGAATCTACACACACTCCTTGTGTTAGATGTATACTTTGAATGATGTCTAGTCTAGCACGCGGAATTTACTAGCTAGCACTTAAAAGATTTGTTTGTTTGTGTTTTGTATTAACGAATCAAAAATGAATGAACAAGGAACACAATATACTTCAACTTCAACGATTCAATATTATTAATGAATAATATGAGTGATCTCTTATCACTAGGGTTTACAACCTTGAATCTTAACAAAACAATACGCACTAATTCGTTTCTAACATTCGTTTCAAAACTTTAACCTAGGCAATCCTTTTATAGACTAAGGATTCCTTTACAAGATAACTATCAACCTAATCGTATAAGATATACACAATATCTTTTCTATAATTATCTTTCACAAAAATATAAAGCGTACTAACTTCTTCATACAAACATTACGAACTGCTTATGTCTTCAAAACTCATCACCAGTACTAACTTCCATCTTCAGCCGTACTAACTGCTTAAGCTTAATTCCTAACAAAAACCAACTTTTAATTCTCCAGTTTTTGATAAAATATTGTTCCAGCGACCCAACTTTGGGGATTTGTTTCGACCCTCTAAAGACTTCTAAAAACTGTGAAACTTGGCCAACAATAAGATCACTTAGCTAACTAGTTTTAGGAAGAAGAATATCGTAAAAAGATCAAGTTATCATAAAGTTATTCAAATCCAAAAACTGCTCTATCGCTAGACCAAAAACCAAAACTGTTATTCTTTTCAGATTTTGTTCTACTCGACCAACTTTAAGAAATTGATTCGACCCTCATTTGATTTCTAAAAATTACGAATTTTTGCCACATGAGAGACCACCTAGCTAGCTTCATATAGGAAAAAGAATAACGTAAAACTAAGACCTCGCCTCGTTTTTATTCGAGTCCAAAAAACTGCTTATCGAAACATATTAAAAACGCACCATTTTATTTTTACGAGACTAATAAGTTGGAAATATATACCCATAAGCTATGAATAAGCTGTTTATTAACTTATTATAACTTTTATAAAAGAACCATGACGAGTCGTACCCTTTCCGAACTTTTAAAACACGTTTTGAATAAATAAGGACGTCGGGTGTAACGACTTAGGAGTCTCAAGGGTATTTTATGTCAAAACTCTAAATGGATTTATAGCTAGGACTTTAATTTATGTCGACTTGCAACTCAAGGGTAAAAAGTGTTAATTTCAAAACTATAGGGTAGAAACTGTCATTTGACCAAAGTTGAGGGGTAAAAATTGTCATTTTATGAAATTTCAAGGGTATAAACTGTCAATATATGAAACTTTAGGGGTAAAAGCGTAACATTTCTATTTTATTATTATTATTATTATTATTATTATTATTATTATTATTATTAATATATATATTCCTATTTAATTTATAATAGAAATTAATAACGTAATACGTTTATTTCGAAAACGAACAATATATATCTAACGAACAAACGAACGGAACGGGAACATAAAAATGAAGAAATAAGATAAAAGCATATCCAACTTTTGAAGAGACTTCATGTTGTCTCAAATAAACATTTAACCATCAACCAAAAACGGTACGAAACGAATATTAAAAACTTACATATTGGAATGTGATTACTGAAACTTGACATAACGAACCAGGTTGCGTGCCGGAGACGTTTATCAACTCTGTTTAATTTTGTTTTCCATCCAGACTATCCAGGTGAGTTCATAGTCCCACTTTTCTTTATATGTTTTCCAAACTTGTGGGGAGATACATGCTACCAAACCGAATACAAGTATTTTCCTGATTTATATTGCATAAGTTTAACTGTTGCCTATTTAAAGACCCTCTATCGCGAATATAATGAATAGATCTATTGGGTTGACAACCCCTTTGTGTTGCTGGATAAATGACCCAATGCATTTTAATTGAAAACGTTTAATAAAGAATTTCTGGCAGACTCCTACTCGAGGGCATAATTGCTACATTTAATTATGTAGTGATTTACATCATTAGCTTATAACTATGATGTCCATCGTGTTAACGTCTTGCGATTCATGAGACTTAAAGCAATATATAACGAACTGTGATATAACTGATTTACTTTTTACTTAGATTGTGTTCAAACTGATTATAACTTTAAACGCTATGGATTCACTCAACCTTTGTGTTGATTTTTTAGCATGTTTATCTCAGGTAACTAGAAGTACGATTTGGCACGGATTGGCTGTGGACTTTCTTCTTATAAAAAGAATGTCCATTTTGTTATCATTCAACGAATAATGTAATTTTTATAACGTATTTTGAAACTTCCCGCTGGGACCTATACTATGTACTCTGATTTAAATAAATGAATGATAACAATTTTATTTAAAACATCTCTTTTCGAGTCGTTTTCTATTATCATGACTAGGGTACTTGAAGTAACACCCCAACTTATATCTCCGCTGCGAATATCGAGAACGGGGGTGTTACATAGTCTGTTGAGAAAACTTAAAAGCCAAAATCTGGACGTTTAGGGAGTCTAAACATTGGAATGAGATACGCCACGAAGTGATGCTCCAAAGAGAGAGAATAGATTTGGCATTCATCATATATGATCGAACATTAGGCTAATACGTTTTCCTTACTATCGGCTTGACCTCTTATTTGTTATCTGTATCTTTGCTTATGTGTGTTATTTTTCTATCTGCCTGGAATTACAGTTTTACTTAATCAAAACATCGTGCCAGTCTCTCAGGCTGAAAAACCCCTTTGCGTTAGATTAGGTTTAATTAGATTAACTTTAGAATTAAAATACTGATAGATATTTTAGTGTTAACGTTCCACTCTTAGTGATCGACAATCTACTTACCAACTAGGCTACATTGATCGGATACACTGCCCGTTAGTGTTTGTTATAGGTTAAGTCGGCTAAATATAAATTTAAAACTTGAATACAAAAATCTATACCTACAACGAATCCACATCAACGTGTGTAAAGCCATTAAGGAATTTCTTGCATCAGGTAAGTTCCCAAATGGTTGTAATCCATCGTTTATAGCCTTAATTCCTAATATCTCAGATGCTAAGTTTGTGAAAGATTTTTGGCCTATAAGTCTAATTGGTTGTCAATATAAGATTGTGGGTAAGATCTTAGTGAATCGATTGTCTGTGGTTATTGACGAATTGGTTAATCCAGAGCAGTCCGCCTTTATTAAAGGAACTCAAAATTTGGATGGCCCATTGATTCTTAACGAGGTGTTGAGTTGGTATTATAAAAAGAAGGAAAGAACCATGATATTTAAAGTCGATTTCGAAAAAGCATTTGATTCGGTTAGATAGGATTTTTTGGATGATATTTTTCACAAATTTGGGTTCGGTTCCAGGTTGCGTGGATGGATAGCGGGTTGTCTAAATTCGTCTATGGGTTTAGTTTTGGTGAATGGGAGCCCAACAAAGTGTAACAAACGGTGATTTTTCAAACATTATTTTAATAATAAATATTAACTTATTATTATTACATGACTATTTATTTTGAGCATATTTGAACTCACGTTATTATTTCGGGAAGTTAACCCGTTCATCATTGACACTACGGGAAATTTTCCTGCACACTGTGGAATGTAGTAACAATTTAAACTATTTTTATCAGAAAAAGAAAGTAATTGTTAGGAACACGTTTTGTATTATCAAGTATTGATCATTACGTAATAAGGTTGCTTAGGCCTTTATGTTTGATTTATGGCCCAGCCTGTGTAGAAAGCCCATGGGCTGTATCTTGTTATTTATGTTAAGTATGTTTAATTAGGGCTTAGAGCCCATGTCATGTAAAAACTATAAATACCCCCTCCCATTCAAGGGAGAGGGTTGGTTGGTTGAAGAGCTAAACATTTCACTATTATTGTTAATCATCCTTCCACTCTCTTTCTCTCTCTACTTTCTCTCGCTAGATCTAGATCTAATTAGGTAGCTTGTGTGATTAATTAATAGATTCATCAAGTGGTATCATTCGCCTAGGGGTAATTTAGGTTGTTACAGATTAGATTTAAGTAAAAATTAAAGAAAATCCGAGAAATCACTGTTCATCCGAGAAGACACTGTTCATCCGAGACGTACTGTTCATCTATCGAATTTGTCAGATTTATCGAGTTAGATAAATCTGTCGAGTTTGTTTGTTTATCGAGTTTCTTATTGATTCTCAAGTTTGGGTTGTCTCGAGTTTCTTGATAAATTATCGAGTTAGATAATTTTATCGAGTTTCTTGTTGCTTATCGAGTTTGGAAAACTTCTTGACTTTCTAAGTTTCTCGAGTTTCTCCAAGTCTCTCGACTTTCTTAGCTTCTCGAGTTTCTCCAAGTGTCTCAACTTTCTAATCCTCTTGAGTTTCTACAGGTTTTCGACTTTCTCCAAGCTTCTCGAGTTTCTATATTTTCTCGACTTTCTCCAAGGTTCTCGAGTTTCTACATTTTCTCGACTTTCTACAGTTACCAAGTTTGTGAGATTTTTCAAGTTTATGTGTTTATCGAGTTTCTAGTGTAAAATTCTCCGAGTTTCAACGATTGAAATCTCCGAGTTTCTAGAGTAAAATCCTCAGAGTTTCTTCAAGATATTCACCGTTCATCAATCTAATCTACAACAACAACCGTTATTATTCTTGAAAGATCCTAAACCTACATCCACAAGTTACTTAAAGATGTCTCAACCGCCATACAATCACTATTTCTACAATCAACAACAACAACCGTATCGTCAACAACAACAACCATATCCATATCAGTATCCTCAACAACAACATCAACCACAATACCCACCTCAGTATCAACAACAACAAATGTTCATGAATCAACATCAATTCCCTCAGCAGCAACAACTTCCTCCACAACCAATGCATAACTACCAATCTCCTTCCAGAGAACCACATTGGTTTACCAAAATGTGTGAAGCCATAAGTAGTCAGCAATCGAGGCATGAAGCAGGTTCTTTGGACACACCACCTATGCTCACACCTGGAAACTATGTGCAGTGGTCCAGTCGTTTTCTATGATTCATCGAACTAAGGAAACCTCACGGGAAATATTTGAAAAAAGTCATCATTGATGGACCATATCCAACACCTACAACAACCATTCCTGCTGATCCAACTCAAGTTCCTCCAAGAGAAGTGACAACAACCCCCATTCCTCTAGCTCAATAAACTACTGAACAAGTCCTACAACAAGAGGTCAATGAGCTAGCCATGTCTTATATACTCCAAGGGATTCCCAATCCTATCTTCAGGAGTATTGATGCCCAAAAGATAGCCAAGAATATGTGGGAGCACGTACATCTTCTTATGGAAGGCACTGAACTAAATCAAGAGGACTTGGAATCAAAGTTGTATATGGAGTACACACATTTCATGATCGAACTTGAGGAATCCTTGGAATCGTACTATCATCGTTTCACCAACATCATTAATGATCTGGATCGCCACAATATCACCTTACCAAAGATTACTGTAAATTCAAAGTTTCTGGGATGTCTCGGTCCAGATTGGCAGAAATACGTCACGTTTTTTCGACAAGCCAAAAAGATAAATGACGTTTCTTATGGGTTATTATATGATTACCTAAAACAACACCAATCTGAGGTTGACAAGGACCGTGCAGCACATGGAGGATTCTCATCTGCACCTAATACAAACTTACTTGCTCTAATGGCTCAGTCACATTTTGCACCAAACCAGGAGTTTGTTCCACCACAACCTCCTCATTCGGGTTTTGCACCACAACCGTCAAACCAAATTGTCCCTTATGAAGCACCTCAATCATACCTTGATAATCAACTTGTTCCATACGACAACGCTGATTATAGCATGTATTCCAATATTGACACTGATGAAGATGATGCTTTTCACTCTCTGAATGAAGGATTTGCATTAATTGCTCGTGCATTCAGCAAATTTTCCAACAAGTCGAACAATCGTTTGAGATCTTCATCGAATACAAGAAATCATGCAGTGGTCAATGATGGAAGAGTTGAGATTCAGAATCGGTCTTCAGGAAGGTTTGGTTCAGGAAACATGGGGAATTCTGGTGTTCAATGATTCAGTTCAGGAGGAGGTAGTCGAAACAGCATTGGAAACACTCAGAGAAGGACTCAGTTTGCTGATAAAGGGAAAGGGATTGCTAATACATCCATCACTTGCTACAATTGTGGGGGAAATGGTCATATGGCTAATGCATGCCCCAAGCCGAGGACAATGGGTAGTGCATACCATAAAGAAGCTCTTCTCATGGCATTGAAGGATGAAAAGGCCAGTGGTATTTTGACAGAGAAGGAGCAGATTTTTATGGCCAATGCATACTCCGATGACGAAATGGAGGATCTGGAGGCTAATGCTGCAGTCATGTTAATGGCCAACATGCAGGAGATGAACATGAGTGAGACAGGCCCGGTCTACGACACCGATGGCTTATCTCAGGTACCTGATGCAGATTGTCTTATTCATGAAATTGCCTCACCATCTGCATCTTCATCTGCACAAGAGAATTTTGATCAAAATGACTTATCATTTTCGTCTCAAAACAATGATCAAATAAACACAGTGGTTACCTTTGATGATGATCAAATTAACCCAGTGGTTTCATTTGATGATTCTTTTGATGATGAAAATCATGATCATCTTGAACAAAATAATCTTATGCAAGATTCGGATCCAGAACTCATGACCTTATTGCTTGCCACCCAATCACAATTAAAAGCACATAAATCCCAGATGGACAAATGCAATGACATTAACAAAAACTTAAAAGCTAAAATTGCACTGTTAACAAAGGATCTTGAGTGCTACAAAATGCAACTTTCAAATTACGAAAATCAAGAAAAACGTGAGAAAAGCTTTGAGGTTACATTCCAACAATCACACGTTCAGGTAAAAGATTTAGAACATCAAGTTTATGAGTTAACTGTTTCTAAAAATGATTTGATTTCTCAAAAAGAACAAGAGCAATTCGAATTTCAAAAACAAATTGACATCTTAAACTCTGAGCTTTCCAAAACTAAAACAGAGTTTTCAAACTGTCAAAATGATCTTATTGAAGAAAAACAAACCACAAGGAAACGTGTTAACTCATATCTTGAGGAGATTGTTGCGTTGGAATCCAAGCTCAAAGAATTTCAAAACATTGTTTATAAAACGGGTAATTCTGTTACAACTATTCGAAACCTAACTGTCAAACCAAATCCTCGCGGATATGGATTTGCAATTGGAAATGATCAACCTCGTTTTTTAAACAAAGCACTTAAGGAAAATCCTAAGTTGTATAGTGCAGAGTTATTGTTTGATGATACTTTCCAACGTGTTGTTGTTTATAATACTGAAGAGAAACTAGAACAAGCGAACGAGAGTCGATCCAAATTGAGTTGTGTTTATTATAATAAACCACACGATTACTCAAAAGCACCTCACATTAGTAAATCATTTGTACCACAAAAAGATAGATCTAATCAAACGTGGTCTTTAAATGAAATAAATGTTTCGTCCGACGTTGGTCCAGTAACTACTGTCGCACAAGTCAATGGTACATTACCAAATCAAGGTGAGAAGGAACAAATGCCAAAAGAATGTCGCATTCTAAAATATTTTAACACATTTATGGAAGACATTCAACTTTTGGAAAATGCAATTGAAAGAAATTTTGAAATCAAAATCTCCACTTTTCTATCTCCTTATGAGAAAGAAAAGCGAGAAATTTTTCAAAAACAATTCTTGCCACTTGTCAACCACCTGCGACTTTGTGCCACACAGTGGGAACAAGAACTCCAGTCAGAAGTTGCATCAATGATGAGTATTTTCAGAGCAAAAGATAACAAAATTGCAAAACAAAAAGGTCAAAAGAAAGCTTTGGAAAAAGATGTTGATCGACACTTAACGAATGTTCTCAGTTCTGATGTGATATATGTGCTTATGAATGCTATCTATTTGTCGTGCAATGAATTGCTTGTTGATGATCATTGTGTTGAAGTTGAGACAATGAGAATTGAGATTGATAATCTGAGAAAAGAAAATGAGAGACTCAGACAAATCAATGATGATGTGGAAATCAAATGTGCAAAAGAAATTTTCAAACTTAACCAAAGACTGCAATGGTGTCAGACTCAAAGTATTAACTTTGAGTTAGCACTACAAAGTCAAAAAGAATCTTTATCTTCTCAAAACATTCATGTTTCAAAACTTCAAACTATTCAAAAAGAAATTGAGGTTTTAAAACATCAAAATTTTGAGTACGAAAAAGATATTGCTGAAGTTTGTGAAAATAGAAAAGAAATTGTTCGGTTAAATAGAAAATTGGAATCCAAAATTCAAGATCAAAACCACATCATCATTGAAATGAAAGAGAAACTCAGATCTCTTGACAAAGGGAAAGTTGTACAATATAATGTGATTGCACCAGGAATGTACAAAGTCGACAAGGCACCTAAGACAGCATCATCGTCAACTACTAATGTGAATACTTCCACTTCCACAGGATTAGGCAACACATCTAAGGCTAGCAGCTCAAAGACCACCAAGAGTCAAAAGATGAATAGAGTTTGGCAACCTAAGAGTGGATTATCAAAGAATGCAGAAGTAAAGGTTAATGCTAGTAGTTTGAATAAGAAGCACATTATGTCTAGAATAGAATCCAACTTGTCTAAGTGTAATTCTGTATCTGATGTAATGAATGCTGAATCTTTGAATGTTATGAATGATGTAATGGTTGATGCTTATTGTGTGTTCTGTCGTGCTAGTATGTTATCTGGTAATCATGCAAAATGTGTAGCAAAAATCCTTTTATCTAGGAGACAGAAATGTACTAATGGCATTTCCTATAGGCCTATCACCGCTGCTAAGTCCATTTTAGGAAAACCACCACAAGTAGTTTCTGAGACCAAAGTTGACAAGACCATAGCTGCACCTAGGACAAACCGATCACCAAGTACTTACATTAGGAAGAAAGCAGAGACTAGTTGGATGTGGCAGCATTGGTTACAGCATAAGCCTAGTTTTAATTGGGTACCAAAGATGCTTAACACCTGTATGACTAACCCAACGGGATCCAAAGGTTCCAACTCTCCATCTGTGTCTTCTCATTGTGATGCAGGTGATCCAAATTGTTCTCTGGATTGTTGATAGCGGGTGTTCCCGGCGTATGACAGGCAATCTAAAGCTTCTAGTAAACTTCGTTGCGAAGTTCATAGGCACTGTCAGGTTCGGGAATGATCATTTCGCGGCTATCATGGGTTATGGTGATTACGTCAACGGGAATATCGAGATTAGCCGTGTCTACTATGTCGAGGGCCTTGGTCATAATTTATTCTCCGTCGGACAATTCTGCGATGGTGATTTAGAAGTGGCTTTTCGGGAGAAAACATGTTTTGTTCGAGATCTTCAAGGAAATGATCTGATGAAAGGAAAGCGCGGAACCAGTCTTTATACTATTTCCTTCTCAGACATGACAGCTTCCTCACCAATTTGTCTACTTTCCAAGGCTCATCCCACCAAAGCATGGTTATGGCACAAGCGTATGTCTCACCTAAACTTCAAAACAATGACCGAGCTCGCTCGTAAAAAGTTGGTCGATGGTCTTCCAAAATTCAGATACGCCAAAGATCATCTGTATCCCGCTTGTGAACAAGGAAAAAGTACTCATGCTCACTTTCCTCCTAAACCCGAGCACATTACTGATCACATACTTCAACTGTTGCATATGGATCTGTTTGGCCCTATGCGTGTTCAAACTATTAATGGGAAGCGGTACATACTGGTAATTGTCGATGATTATTCAAGATGGACTTGGACTTATTTTCTTCGCAGTAAAGATCAAGCACCGTCCATGATCATCACCTTTCTCACAAAGATTCAAGTTCAGTTACGCAACACCGTCAGAAAAATTCGAACAGACAATGGAACTGAATTCAAGAATCAGACTCTTAGGGAGTATTATGAGAAAGTGGGTATTGAAAATCAAACATCCATTGCTCGCAGCCTCGAACAGAACGGTGTGGTCGAAAGGCAAAACAGATGCATGATCACCAAAAGGCACACCAAGACACCATATGAGATTGTTCACCGCAGAAAACCAAATATCAATTACTTTCATGTCTTTGGAGCTCTTTGCTATCCAATGAATGATCGTGATGACCTCGGAAAATTGAAGGCCAAAGCGGACATAGGAATTTTTGTCGGATATTGTGAAAATTCAAAGGGATTCAGAATTTGGAACCGTCGCACCCGGGAGATTCAGGAGACTATACATGCTAATTTCGATGAGCTCACCGAGATGGCTTCTGAGCAAAACAGCTTAGGACCCGAAACCAACCGCCTCAACTTTCCTGATCCTTCAGCTGCATCCTTCTCTCTAAACCGCAAAGATCTAGAAGACTTGTTTGCTCCATTGTTTGATGATACTATGGTTAGTCGTGCTCCTGATGTATCCACAAGCTCCGCTGCACAACCACTCGTCAATAATCAAGTACCTGATACACTAGTGACTACAACTACGGCAGTTACTGTAGATGTACCTCAACCAGATACCTCATCATCAATAGATCAAACACCTTCTACATCTGCGTCTGCAGCTGAAGGTCCCCCCCAACATTCTTCTGAGGTACCCACTCCAGCAGGTTATGACGGCAATTGTTGGGAATTAAATATTCTGAAGATTAAGTATCGGGAAATTCTCTAAGTGATTAAGTCTGGTGGTTAAGTCTGCTAGTGTTAATCATGGTTAAGTCTGCTACCTGGTTAAGTCTGGTCGTTGAAGATTAAGTCTGCTAGTGTTAATTCTGGTGAATACAGAATTAAGTCTGGTCGTTCAAAGTTAATTCTGGTTGACGAAGATGTTAAATCTGGTTGACTAAAGTCAAATATACACGGTAGATAATATCTTACCCCATGTGCTCAGTCCTTATCTTATTCTCTCAGAACAAGTTGTAAACATAGATACATGTTGTATCTTAGTTACTTACACACATAAGATAAGATAGCAAGTAGTTCGATTAGACTTGATGTGACTTAACAATATTGTAAAGATCTTCTTGGACTATAAAAGAAGATCTTAGTTTAGTTCTAGTGCGTGTGTTCAAATAAGTGTTTACTTAGAACTTGATAGAACTTTCATAAGCATCAATAACAAGAACAACACATCAAACCTTTGTATCATTTTCAATAATATTAATCGTTTGGTGTTAACTCTAAATTGTTCTTTATCAAATTCAAACGACCACCATTGTTCCATTTCCATACAACAAATTACCTTCTAAGTGTGATTAAGTAAATTCTGCGTACTTGATCATATTAACTCAAGTATCACATACACAAAGCGATAAAGGTTTAACCACCTTAAGTGTATAACGAATCCTAACAAGTGGTATCAGAGCACAAGCTGATATTTGATTTAGAAGAAGAAGAAGAAATGGACGTTGAATCTATTCAGACAAATGTTGCTGCGAAGATTCCCATTCTCAAACAAAATGAGTTTGAGATGTGGAGGCTGAGGATAGAGCAATATTTCCAAGTGCAAGATTATGCACTTTGGGAAATCATTGAAGATGGAGACTCTTACCAGCCTACCACTACTACATCAACAGTGGACGGAAAAGTGGTGTCAACTCTGCAGACAAAGCCAACATCTACAGAAGAAAGAATAAAGAAGAAAAATGACTTGAAGGCAAGAAGCATGCTGATGATGACCATTTCCAATGATCAACTTTTAAACTTCAGCAAGTTCAAAGATGCCAAGTCATTATTTGAAGCTATTATTGCCAGATATGGTGGAAATAAAGCCACCAAGAAAACCCACAAGACACTGCTCAAGCAGCTATTTGAAAACTTCTCCTCTACATACAATGAATCTCTTGATCATATGTTTAATAGGCTTCAGAATATTGTGAGCCAACTTGCTATTCTTGGGGTTGAAATGCCTCAAGAAGATTTGAACTCAAAATTTCTGAGAAGCTTACCAGAAGAGTGGGCTATGCATGTTGTTGTCTGGAAGAACAAGCCAGACCTAGACACCATGGAACTGATGGACTTGTATAGCAACTTCAAGATTGTGGAGCAAGATTTGAAGAAGAATGGAGGTACTAGTTCTAATACTGAGAACAAGGCATTTATGTCAACTCCTAGTACCTCAAAATCAAGTGAAGAGGTGAAAGTTGTTGATGGTGTTGGTGCTGCTAGTTCATCAAGTAGTACCATGGGTATTTTGGATGAAAAGACTTGTTGTGCATTTCGTACAAGTCAAAATAATGGGTCCATGCTCACCTATGAAGACCTCCAAGAGATCAATGATGACGATCTGGAGGAAATGGATCTAAAATGGAAAATTTCTCTTCTTAGCATGAGAGCCAAGAAGTTCTATCCAAGGACGGGGAAGAAGCTCATAATCAGCAACACTGTTGCTGCTGGTTTTGATAAGTCAAAGATAGAGTGCTATAACTGCCACATGATGGGGCACTTCTCAAGAGAATGTAGAAGGCCAAGGCAGCAAGATAGCAAGAATAGAGGTTTTGGAAGCAAATCCAAAAAAGATGAGGTTATTGAGCCAAAAGCTATGGTAGCTATTGATGGCTTAGGTTTTGATTGGAGCTTCATGGCAGATGAAGAAGAAACTCCTACTCAGATGGCACTTATGGGTCTTTCTACTACTGAGGTACAAAATCATAAAGCTTATTCAAATACTTGCACTTATAACACCCCAACTCGACAAGGGTAAAGATATCACAATGATGGTTTCATATCAGATCAAACAAAGCATACATCTATAGCAATACAAGAATACTCAAAGGTTACAAATGAAATACAGATACTATAAGGTTACAAATGAACTTCCACTAAATACTAATTCCAAAATAATAATAACTTCTAATCACTTCTAAATCCAGAATAGCTATCAGTCTTCTAAGTCCAAAGTTACTCTCCACCAATTCCCAGCTCTTTACTAAAACCTGCCGCAGGAAAAGAAATGCGGCTGAGCTACGAGAGCTCAGTGAACAGATATAACGATAACAAACAGTAATAGAGAATAATGCAGAATAACAGAAACAATGATCAAACAGATGTAACATGGTTCAAGGGATAAGTCAAAGAATAAGTATAAAGGAAAAAGAAAAGGGATAGTAATCCACCACGAGCCCAGAAACAGATCATATCATATCGTAACCATAAATCTTCAAATCATATAGAGGGGAGACCTCTCAAATAATCAGATAATATGAGGGGTGTCCTCATTCTTCAAATGGAGTAGCTAGCTCCCAGATATATGTGAAAGGCATGTATTGCACACAGTACCAGTCACCAGACAAATCATATCAAATCATGTTAAATCCACTAAACAGAACAGATCTAGGATGCATCCATGCGCCCCCCAAACAAATACTGGCCATAATAACTGTAGTGCGCGCATAATAATCAAATGGGGACGTGGCGGAACATCACTCTACCGCCCTAGAGTCATGCCATTGGTGCATCAATGACACGGCCATGTTACCTTCATGGCTAGGAAACAGATTTTGGCTCGGGTATCAAACTAAGAGTCAGATATCATATCAAATCAGAGTGTCATAACAGATGGCTCATAACAGATAGTTCATATCAAATATCTCAGAAGTAATATCAAAGGTCTAAATCAGAGTTTATCAGTTCAAGGTTCATATTCAATAATCAAGTCATGGTTCAGATCAAAAGTCCGTTTCAGAAGTTTCTATCAAAAGTCCATTTTAACCAATCCTTTATTTATGATTTTCATAAAACGATCCTTTAAAGCGGTTTTCATAAACATAATCTTTCAAAACGGTTTTTATAAAGATAGTCTTCAAAATATAGTTTTCATAAAAGTTAGTAACATTTTATATAAGAGTAGTTTCGCATCATTTATAAACATCTTTTTAAAATGGTTTTTCTCAAAACATTCCCATGGTATAATTAAAAAGGTTTTCAAAAAATAGGTTCATAACAGAGGTCATATCAAATGGGATCAACAAAGAAGGTTCAAGCAAAGGGAATCATAGCAATGGCATCGGTTCAGAAACTAACGGATCAGAAAATGAAAGAGATCATGAGAAACCTTAAAAGAAAGGTCATAATATCTGTACCTCATACCGCAACCGAAAACACAACAGAAAACACAAAGGTCGGAAGCAACTCCATCTTCAGCGAATCTACACGAATTCATGACTAACTTATTAAAAGCTTATTTAATTCAGATTACTTATTTAGTCGGCTTTCCAGTTTTAGTAACTTTCCATATTTAGTAAGTTTCCCGAAATAGCAGATTAATACTTTAAGACTACAATTGACGATTAATAATATTAGAGGATCAAAATGACAATTATAATGGCTTAGGGTTAGTTATGTCGAATTAAAATGTTTTAGGATCATAAATGACAATCTAATAGCTTAAAGGTTTAATGTGATAAATATAATTAGTATAGGTGTTAATATGACAATTATTATAGTTTAAAATTTAATATGCCACTTGAGTATAGTTTAGGGTTAAGAGTGTTAATATAGCAAGGTTCAGGGCCTAACATGCAGCTTATCATTAATGAGGGTTAAAGGTGTAAATTTTAAATTCCTTTGCCTATTGTTGTACGCTAGCCTTTACATGCACTTTTCCATTCATTTTTTTTTTTTTTTCACGTAGAGTTCATGCACCCTTTCTTCTTAGTTCATTCGATCAACACAGTAAAGCCAAGACTCGATATCGAACCCGAAATACACACACATATACGCATCACTTTCATAAAAAGAACCACCATGGTTGACTCATACCGCGACACACTTGGCGAGACTGAATAAACACGACTCGGAACATAGCATTTACGTATAGACGTAAACGTTTAATGTGACCAAAAGGCGAGGCACAAACCGCAACATAAACTTCTCGACGCCACACGAACTCGCGACACCCTCTTTACTTTTGTTTAACTGCGTTTTGAAAACCGGAAAGAACAAGCATATGATACCCTTTTCAGCCCCCAAAGATACAGCAAAACACATGTATTTGCACCCCTATAACGCACCCGTTGAAAACCACGCGACGCACACACAAAGATCCATTTACAGCCACCTTTTTAACACACTAAAATAAACACGTAACTCACACACGAACCGAACTGAATCCTACAACCCTTATCTGAATTCGAACAAGAACAGATCGAGACCCTAGAGACGAACACGAACTAAGATTACAACGAGACCTTATTAAATTCCATGAACCTATGTACGTATATATATTTTTATGTGACACAAGTTTTAGATTAACGTGGCATTGTTTCATTATCTTTGCAAGGTTTTATATCAGATTAGAAGGCATGTATTAGAGATTATATTAGGTCGAATAGATCAGCTTTAGGTTGAATTAAATATGGGTCGAATGGGTCAGAAACATGGGTCGATTATAAGCAGAACCATAAGTCGATTATACTAAGTTTTAGCATGTTTTAGATTGTGATTTCATGTTTCGAATAGCAACCAAATAAACAGATCAGATTAGCACATAGACGTTTAGGTTTATATGTTTTATATATATACTCAGATCATGCAAACTTGTGTGCCGAATGGAAGAAGAAAAACAAGAGGCTATGCGTTGATACCTGCTGTGAACGAGACCAGAACAGAAAAGAAAAAAAAGAAAAAGAAGCGAACACGAATCCAATACCACAGCGACAATCCTTAACCCTCGAACGTATATCACAGCCACACCCTCGAACCTTGGTCTTTGAGAGGAAAGAAAATAAACAATAGAACCTGTGTGTGTTTGCTTGTGTTTTGTCGTATGAAAATAAGGGGAGAGAAGGAAGAAAAGGAAACGCGTTATAATCAGAGTATGAGGAGGAGCGTGTCTCCATATCTGGAAAGTTTTGATTGCAGATTAAATGGGTTTGATTTGTTTTAAATGTGTCGGTTATATGTGTATTGATAGAGCCGAATTGTGGGGATTGATTTGTATAATTCGGATGTTTCACATTAGCAAAACGTGTGATGGACTTAAGTATTTAGGAAGGTTTTAAATATGTGTCACAAATATTAGTAGGTATCCTATACTTATGTTAGTTTTCTTATTCATATTATTACTTATAACATATAGTTTAAGGTTTTAATTAAATCATAATAAACTTTAGGGTGAAATTCAAAGCTAGACGTAATTTAGTATTCGAATTTTTGGGTTTTACAACTCTTCCCCTCTAAAAAAAAATTTTTGTCCTCGAAAATTTGAAGTCGCAAAGTTAAACAGAGTTGTAGCAAGTCGCAACAGATCATCGTAATACTCTCATGCCCAAGGAGGCTCTTCCAAAAGATCTTCAGACCAAAGGTTTCTCAAGACTCAATCAAAACAAGGTGGGTTCAGATTACTCAGAAGGAGACAAAATTAATTTGATTTGGATCAAAAGGACCATTCAACAAGATGGATGGTAGGTGAGTCTTCCGAAAAACTCATATGAAATACGAATAGAATTTCAAATCAGATTAACTGCATCATCAGTGGAGAGTTCTACAAAGAGCTTAAGATATATAACTGAGGTCAACAGAATGCAATACGAGAGTTCAAACTCATCCAGATATCAGAGTATACGTATAGGTAGAATGAACCTAACTTCTCACTAATCACGGATAACCAACGGAGATCAGATTCTAAACTTAGGTACTCCCCAAGATATCCTATGGCCACAATGAGTGCACGTTATATGGTGTAAGTATTATCACGTTGATCAGGCGTCATAATACTAGCACCACATAAATATGCCTTCATGATGATCATACTTTATCTCAAGTCGTAATCAAAACCACTTATCTTAATCCACCTAGTACTTCTACAGTCTCAGAGGTCATCAAAAATCAAACCCATAACTAAGAGGAGAACGAAACTACTCGAAGAGTTAACGGAAGTCCCAGAATGTCTATCAGAATTTGGTACATCGTTTAAAGCATCAACTCGTCCATCATTCGTCAAATCTCTCATAACAAATCCATCGCCCTGCATACGCAGAATGAACACCGAGCGGAATTACTAACAGGGAACATAACTCATTCAAAGGGGTCCTATCCTCAGATAACGGAAATTTGAGTAGATTAAGAGAAAGTGAATTACGTCATTCATAGCTTTATTCTTCACAAATTACTCTTCCAAACACAAACGTTCGCTTTCGGAATTATCGTCCATTCAAATGCATGAGCTTAAACTTCTTCCAAGTCCATGCAGTCTATCGTATGATCATAGGGTGGAAAGGAAATATAACTCGAGTCTGGTCCCTCAAGCCTTCGGCACCTCTTCTTGGGACTGCGGTGTAGAAACGCGAATCTCCGGTATGGTCACTGTGCATTCTCCCATCCGCGAGTCTGCTTCTGCTCTCAATTCGTCTTAGTACAACTAAAATGAATAGGGAAGCAAGACTGCGGGTTTTTAGATAGGTCTTCAGCATAGTTCGGAATTCGCCAACTCAACTGCCGTCATCGCCGGATGCATGGTAGTGTTGTCTACTACAATCTCTAGGTGCCAATCAAGTCTGTTTCCTCCAGAGTAAGGGTCCTTTTACAAGATGATTTACATGCTCCTCTTTGTGCATAACACTGAAGTACTTCCCGGAGGTTACTCTCAGTTTTTCATCTCCCTTCTTAGAAGTTGTTGTGGTTGCTTCTTCAGTCCTTCAATCATCCACAGAGGTCGTCTGGTACGGAGTTTACAAAGATAGAATCAATCATTGATACGCTGAATTGAAAGGTGGTCATGGTAGTGATACGATTAGGTTTACGATAGTCAATACTCCAAAGTTTTCTCTTTCTTCTTCACAAGCTAACAGGGTATTCAAAATGAAACACTGAGGTGAACAAAATCATATTCCATCATCTTATCCAATTTCTCAACTTCTATGGCATCATGGTCCGTCAACCGGGATTGGTTCAAATTTTCCTTCTACTTCTCAACCGGAAAGGAAACCCAAGAGTTCCATCCTGAGAGTGGATAATAGGTGTCAGGAGGCAATCAACAATCAATTGAGATCGAGGTAGATGTTACCATAGCAGTGTTAACAGATTTGAGCGGTTACCGGTTATCATAACGAAAGTGGGATGAAACATATTACTAAAGGTCACAAATCAGATACGGTTGGCAGCGTATGAGGGCCAGCCAATCCATAACTTAAAGACCTCAAAATCGAATATGTCAAAAGTAAACGGATTCGTAGGATGAGTACGGTCGCCAAGCCAGACGGATAGTTCATATATCAAGGTCAAGTACATGGTTCATCAAAGTGTGGAAATAGATAAGCGAACAATTCAAGGTGTTGGATTCTTGTTTGGCTAAATAGCATAAGTGGCAGGTAGGTTGTGAATCATCGGTAATACAAAGATCATATAACTGTCAAAAGTGAGGCATATAGAATATCAGTAATCAGCATCATCATGCTCAGTTAACCATTTCTCATCGGGACAAAAATATCGTCATATCCATGGCTAACAATCACCAGAGTCCTCATAGGAGTAGTAATGGACTTTGCAAGGACAGAGTACTATCAGGTGATACATTTATATCCAGCACAGAAATGAATTTATAAAATGTGTCAAACACATTAGGATTAAATGAACGTCGGGATGGTCAGAGGAGTACCAAACTGCTTATCCAACAGGTCGGAAGTGAAGAACAAAATCAGGTGGTGATGGCAAAAGTTTAACAATCAGAAATCATGGTAGGGAGTTCAAAATGGTTTCAAACACCGAAGGTGAAACATAGGAGGGTAATCGTCAATGATCAATCAACCTATCCTTTATCAGAATAAAATCAAAGTTAACTATTCAATGAAAACATATCGGCAATGCAAGTCTTATCGTTCAAAAGTGAGAGGAAAGCATTCTTATACTCATGGGAATAGAGATGTTTGAGATGAACTCAGATAGGGTCAGAAGATTCATAGATTATCAAAAGTAATTTAACAGAATGTATCAAGTAGGTTATCGTCATGGAGATTCTCAGAATACCCGAAGAGACATCAAAATGATTAACAAAAGAATCAGAGGTCGGAGTCAGAATCTTAGGTGGTGCAAAGCGTGAGCTTAACAAGCAGGGCATAAATCCGAGTGATGCGGAAGCAATGCTACTTAAACAAAAGCCTTATAGTCTACCCATTCCTCACTGGTCAAAACTTAAGTTCCTATAGGGAAATCCTAAAGCAATTCTTAAAGGTTATCTTATGAGCGCATA
Source organism: Artemisia tridentata subsp. tridentata (assembly GCA_021014915.2). Taxonomy (NCBI): domain Eukaryota; kingdom Viridiplantae; phylum Streptophyta; class Magnoliopsida; order Asterales; family Asteraceae; genus Artemisia; species Artemisia tridentata. The sequence goes on from CP139502.1 coordinate 203,444,923, forward strand.
CAGTGGAAACTCAGTGGTCTAACTTACACAGGTCAAGGGTAAATGTATTACGAGTCGCAGCCTGTCTCTCTGATACCATAAATTGTAACACCCCAACCCGACAAGGGTAAAGATATCACAATGATGGTTTCATATCAGATCAAACAAAGCATACATCTATAGCAATACAAGAATACTCAAAGGTTACAAATGAAATACAGATACTATAAGGTTACAAATGAACTTCCACTAAATACTAATTCCGAAATAATAATAACTTCTAATCACTTCTAAATCCAGAATAGCTATCAGTCTTCTAAGTCCAAAGGTACTCTCCACCAATTCCCAGCTCTTTACTAAAACCTGCCGCAGGAAAAGAAATGCGGCTGAGCTACGAGAGCTCAGTGAACAGATATAACGATAACAAACAGTAATAGAGAATAATGCAGAATAACAGAAACAATGATCAAACAGATGTAATATGGTTCAAGGGATAAGTCAAAGAATAAGTATAAAGGAAAAAGAAAAGGGATAGTAATCTACCACGAGCCCAGAAACAGATCATATCATATCGTAACCATAAATCTTCAAATCATATAGAGGGGAGACCTCTCAGATAATCAGATAATATGAGGGGTGTCCTCATTCTTCAAATGGAGTAGCTAGCTCCCAGATATATGTGAAAGGCATGTATTGCACACAATACCAGTCACCAGACAAATCATATCAAATCATGTTAAATCCACTAAACAGAACAGATCTAGGATGCATCCATGCGCCCCCCAAACAAATACTGGCCATAATAACTGTAGTGCGCGCATAATAATCAAATGGGGACGTGGCGGAACATCACTCTACCGCCCTAGAGTCATGCCATTGGTGCATCAATGACACGGCCATGTTACCTTCATGGCTAGGAAACAGATTTTGGCTCGGGTATCAAACTAAGAGTCAGATATCATATCAAATCAGAGTGTCATAACAGATGGCTCATAACAGATAGTTCATATCAAATATCTCAGAAGTAATATCAAAGGTCTAAATCAGAGTTTATCAGTTCAAGGTTCATATTCAATAATCAAGTCATGGTTCAGATCAAAAGTCTGTTTCAGAAGTTTCTATCAAAAGTCCATTTTAACCAATCCTTTATTTATGATTTTCATAAAACGATCCTTTAAAGTGGTTTTCATAAACATAATCTTTCAAAACGGTTTTTATAAAGATAGTCTTCAAAATATAGTTTTCATAAAAGTTAGTAACATTTTATATAAGAGTAGTTTCGCATCATTTATAAACATCTTTTTAAAATGGTTTTTCTCAAAACATTCCCATAGTATAATTAAAAAGGTTTTCATAACATAGGTTCATAACAGAGGTCATATCAAATGGGATCAACAGAGAAGGTTCAAGCAAAGGGAATCATAGCAATGGCATCGGTTCAGAAACTAACGGATCAGAAAATGAAAGAGATCATGAGAAACCTTAAAAGAAAGGTCAGAATATCTGTACCTCATACCGCAACCGAAAACACAACAGAAAACACAAAGGTCGGAAGCAACTCCATCTTCAGCGAATCTACACGAATTCATGACTAACTTATTAAAAGCTTATTTAATTCAGATTACTTATTTAGTCGGCTTTCCAGTTTTAGTAACTTTCCATATTTAGTAAGTTTCCCGAAATAGCAGATTAATACTTTAAGACTACAATTGACGATTAATAATATTAGAGGATCAAAATGACAATTATAATGGCTTAGGGTTAGTTATGTCAAATTAAAATGTTTTAGGATCATAAATGACAATCTAATAGCTTAAAGGTTTAATGTGATAAATATAATTAGTATAGGTGTTAATATGACAATTATTATAGTTTAAAATTTAATATGCCACTTGAGTATAGTTTAGGGTTAAGAGTGTTAATATAGCAAGGTTCAGGGCCTAACATGCAGCTTATCATTAATGAGGGTTAAAGATGTAAATTTTAAATTCCTTTGCCTATTGTTGTACGCTAGCCTTTACATGCACTTTTCCATTCTTTTTTTTTTTTCCACGTAGAGTTCATGCACCCTTTCTTCTTAGTTCATTCGATCAACACAGTAAAGCCGAGACTCGATATCGAACCCGAAATACACACACATATACGCATCACTTTCATAAAAAGAACCACCATGGTTGACTCATACCGCGACACACTTGGCGAGACTGAATAAACACGACTCGGAACATAGCATTTACGTATAGACATAAACGTTTAATGTGACCAAAAGGCGAGGCACAAACCGCAACATAAACTTCTCGACGCCACACGAACTCGCGACACCCTCTTTACTTTTGTTTAACTGCGTTTTGAAAACCGGAAAGAACAAGCATATGATACCCTTTTCAGCCCCCAAAGATACAGCAAAACACATGTATTTGCACCCCTATAACGCACCCGTTGAAAACCACGCGACGCACACACAAAGATCCATTTACAGCCACCTTTTTAACACACTAAAATAAACACGTAACTCACACACGAACCGAACTGAATCCTACAACCCTTATCTGAATTCGAATAAGAACAGATCGAGACCCTAGAGACGAACACGAACTAAGATTACAACGAGACCTTATTAAATTCCATGAACCTATGTACGTATATATATTTTTATGTGACACAAGTTTTAGATTAACGTGGCATTGTTTCATTATCTTTGCAAGGTTTTATATCAGATTAGAAGGCATGTATTAGAGATTATATTAGGTCGAATAGATCAGCTTTAGGTTGAATTAAATATGGGTCGAATGGGTCAGAAACATGGGTCGATTATAAGCAGAACCATAAGTCGATTATACTAAGTTTTAGCATGTTTTAGATTGTGATTTCATGTTTCGAATAGCAACCAAATAAACAGATCAGATTAGCACATAGACGTTTAGGTTTATATGTTTTATATATATACTCAGATCATGCAAACTTGTGTGCCGAATGGAAGAAGAAAAACAAGAGGCTATGCGTTGATACCTGCTGTGAACGAGACCAGAACAGAAAAGAAAACAAGAAAAAGAAGCGAACACGAATCCAATACCACAGCGACAATCCTTAACCCTCGAACGTATATCACAGCCACACCCTCGAACCTTGGTATTTGAGAGGAAAGAAAATAAACAATAGAACCTGTGTGTGTTTGCTTGTGTTTTGTCGTATGAAAATAAGGGGAGAGAAGGAAGAAAAGGAAACGCGTTATAATCAGAGTATGAGGAGGAGCGTGTCTCCATATCTGGAAAGTTTTGATTGCAGATTAAATGGGTTTGATTTGTTTTAAATGTGTCGGTTATATGTGTATTGATAGAGCCGAATTGTGGGGATTAATTTGTATAATTCGGATGTTTCACATTAGCAAAACGTGTGATGGACTTAAGTATATAGGAAGGTTTTAAATATGTGTCACAAATATTAGTAGGTATCCTATACTTATGTTAGTTTTCTTATTCATATTATTACTTATAACATATAGTTTAAGGTTTTAATTAAATCATAATAAACTTTAGGGTGAAATTCAAAGCTAGACGTAATTTAGTATTCGAATTTTAGGGTTTTACAGCACTGCTCTTAATGCTCTACAAGTTTTAGTCAAACAATATGATGATCAAAAGAAAGAGCTAAGCAGCACTTTTCAAAACTTTATAAACTATAAGTGTGGATTAGAGACTCTAGAGAAACAAATCACACACTATAAAGAAAATGAATTAGCTTTTTCTGATGACAAAGCTCTCCTAAGACAGGACATATTCTTTAGAGATGCTGAAATTAAACTTTTGAGAGAAGCTTTTGATAGGGTCAAAAAGGAAAATGGAAACATTCACTTGACTACACAGACACTAGAACATGCTTCTAGACGTGTGCACAACATAATAGAATGTCAAGTGATTAATAGAGCCAAGTCAGGGTTAGGATATAAGAGTGTCCCACCTCTTTATAGAGGCATCCCAAAACCCCCAGGGATTGACATAAAAATTCAGGCTTGCCTGAGTTTCAAGAACCAATAATGGAATATGGTTCTAAGACTACTGAGAGTCTTAAGATAGAAAAAGTAAGTGAAAGTTTGACGACAATTTCAAGCTCTCTCCTGCTATGGGCGATTTCTATCAACAAACCCTTTCCTCCTAAAATCGATCTCTATCCTTCAAATCTTGTTCTAATCCTTATAACGATTGTGTTTTAGACGGTTAACTAGTTTAATTCAGTCTTTTAACATTGTTTTTATTTGGATTCAGACCTGATTTAGTTAGGGTTTCGATTTCTTTTGGGTTTTTGTTTAAATCGCTTTTTAGGTTTCTTAGGGTTTCGCTGGTTGGTTTTATCTCCTATTTTTGCTGCGATTCAATCATGAAAGTCGGTTAGGATTATGGTGGTATTTAAATCATGTCTTGACTTATGTTGAGGCACTCGCATTAAGATTGACGTGGATCTTTTGTTCTCTTTTTGATCGTTTTTCTGGTATCGCTACTTTAGGGTTTCTTTTTCTTTGCTGTTCTGTAATCGATTATGGAGAGAGTGGTTATTCCTGACATTGATATTGAAAGTTTGCAAGCTCGATTTGCTGGTTTTAGGAAGGAGGGTGGTAGTTCAGAGGGTACGCAGCCAAGACAAGCGTTTAGGGTTTTGAAAACTCCTAACTTGGAGTCGAATGTGAATGCTACTGTTGATAGGGCTGCTAGGGATTCGAATATGAATACTATGGGTACTAGTGGTGTTGTGAATGTGGACAATAATGATGTTAACACCATGGAATCAGATGCTAGTCGTGAGGGAAGGTATGATGATTCGGTTTTTGGAGAGTATTTCAATCCCAACACTAGTGCTGCTCATAATGTGGGGGAGGGATTTTTTCCTCCCCTTAACACCCCATCTACTAATGATGAGTTTACACATTTGCCAATGGGGGATGGTGTTCGTGTGTCTACTACTAATTCGGCAAGGCTTAGTACTTCTACGATTAATACTAGTGTGAAACTTGGTGATGATCAGCCAATAAGTACTAATGCCATTCCTAATAAGAAGCAAGCTGATCCTATTCCTAAGGTGCATCCCGTTGATGTGAATTCAGCCCCTAAGTCCTATGTTGGTGCTACAACTGGTACGAATGATACTAATACCAAAAGAAAGTCTAACTTTCGTGCTATTAAGGTGGATAATGTGTTTAATGGTGTTGATGTATCTATTCCCCGGAAGGTGGTTGAAAATATTAGCACAAAATTGGAGTACACCCTTTATGGTTATTTTATCGGTAAGCGTATTGCGTTTCCGGTGGTGGAATACTTCGTTCGTAATAATTGGGCTAAGTATGGACTTAAACGTGTTATGATGAATGAAAATGGTTTCTTCTTTTTTAAATTTGATTCCCAGGTTGGTTTGGAGGCTGTTTTAGAAGAGGGACCATGGATGATTAAGAATAGCCCTATCATTCTGAAAAAGTGGAATATGAACACGAGCTTAAAGAAAGAGGAGCTAACCCGTATCCCTGTATGGGTTAAACTTCATGATGTTCCATTGCAGGTCTTTTCGGAAGATGGTATTAGTATTATTGCAACGCATTTAGGTAAGCCTATTATGCTTGATTCTTACACTAGTGCGATGTGTATTGATTCTTGGGGTAGGAGTAGCTTTGCTAGGTGTTTAATTGAGATTGATTCTCAAGCTGCTCTTAAAGAGTCAATTACGGTTGGTGTTCCTCTCTTGGATAGTCTTGAGTTCACGACTGAAACTATCCGGGTTGAGTATGAATGGAAACCACCAAGGTGTGATGTATGTTTGATATTTGGTCATTCTGATGAGAGTTGTCCTATGAAAGTTGTGACCACCCCGGTTGTGGAGCAAGTTAATGATGATGATGGTTTTCAACAAGTGGGAAAGAAGAAGATCAAGAAAAAAGGTAAAGCTAAGGTTAATGATGCAGGTAATGTCTTTAATGGTTTCCCTGTGGGTAAGAACATGTATTACAGGCCGAAAGCTTCTACTAATTCAACTCAACCACCACAAGGTGGTGCTAGTTCTAGTTCTGGTCCACCCTTTCAAAAGGTGGATGTCGCTTCATCAAGTAGTAACTTAAAGTCCAATGTGAGAACTAATTCATCCCATAATGTTAATGAAAGAACAAACGACCAGATTCCTAAGGCAAGTTCATCTAAACCTGTTGCAAATGTTTATACATCTAATCCTTTTGATTCTTTGGCGGTTGATGAAGATGTTCACGATGGTATAAATCCGGAGGAGGAAGAGGTTGTTAATACATTTGATGAATCGGGTAATTTGTTTGATAAATCGGGGGCAAGCACTCCCGTTCTAAATGTTCCCGATGTTTAGTATCGCTTCTTGGAATATAAGGGGGCTGAACCGTTCCCCTAAACAAAAAGAGGTTCGTCAGGTTGTTAATGAGAATAATCTTAGTGTGTGTGCTATTTTGGAGTCTCATGTGGATGCTTCGGTGGTATATGATACTTGTCATAAGGTTTGTCGTCGTTGGAAATGGACGTCGAATGGGAATATTTGTAGTAAGGGTTCTCGAATTATTCTTGGTTGGAATGATGATATTGTTGATGTTATGGTTATGGCTTCTACTAACCAAGTTATGCATGTACAGGTTAATATTCGTAATGAAAACAAAACCGTCTTTTGTTCTTTTGTATATGCAGATAACTATTATGTTGATAGGAGAGCTCTTTGGAGCAACCTCGTTAGTCATGCTACTTTTATGCGTAGTAGGCCTTGGGTGTTATTAGGAGATTTTAATGCTGCTCTTAACTTGGAAGATCATTCATGTGGTGGTTATGCTCCTGATATTGCTATGCGTGAATTTAAAGATTGTGTTATGAATATGGAGGTTATGGATATTAATAGTACGGGGCTGCATTTTACATGGAATCAAAAACCAAGAGGCTCTAATGGAACGTTGAAGAAAATTGATCGTGTTATGGGTAATTTGAAGTTTGGTGATATTTTCCCGGGTTCCTTTGCTATATTTCAACCGTACCGGATATCGGATCATTCTCCTTGTGTCCTTCGTATCCCTCAGGTAACCAAACTCAAACCTAAACCGTTTAAGTTTTCTAATTTTCTGGTGCATAAAGAAGGCTTTCTTGATACGGTTACTTCGGGGTGGAATATTGGTGTCAATGGTTGTGCTATGTATCGTGTTGTTAAACGCTTGAAGGGGCTGAAATCTCCTTTTCGTAAGCTTTTACGTAATCAAGGTAATCTTCATGAGCGGGTTGCTAATATTCGCAAGGAATTAGATGAGGTCCAAGTGGCAATTGATAAGGATCCTTTCAATTCAGCCCTTCGTGAGGAGCATGCTCATTACCTTGTTGCTTTTAAGGAGGCTACCCTTGATGAAGAGAGGTTTCTTAAGCAAAAATCCAAAATTCAATGGCTCCATGCAGGTGATTCTAATACGGCTTATTTTCATAATATTGTTAAAAGTAAATGTGCTCGCAATCGAATTGAATTGGTTCGAGATGCGGCTAATGTTTTGTATGAGGGTAATGCGGTTGCAGGGGCGTTTGTTTCTCATTATGAGCAGTTTCTTGGCACGGAAGGGGATTGTAGCCCTCTGGATGATCATGATTTGTTTATTAATGTTCTTGATCAGCATAGGGCTGATTTTATGGTTCGGGATGTTACGGATGCTGATATTAAGGATGCTTTGTTCTCGATGGGGGATGATAAGGCCCCCGGTCCGGATGGTTACACTGCTGCGTTCTTTAAGAAAGCTTGGGATGTTGTGGGTAGTGATATTACGAATGCTATTAGGGACTTCTTCACTAATGGTAAGCTTTTGAAGGAAATCAATCACACCATTATATCTTTGATTCCTAAAGTGTCTACTCCTTCTAAGATTAATGACTATAGGCCTATTTCTTGCTGCAATGTTTTATATAAATGCATTAGTAAGATTATTGCTAATCGCATTAAAGAGGCCCTTTGTGATTTGGTTAGTATTAATCAATCTGCGTTTGTTCCTGGGCGTCGTATTTCGGATAATATATTACTTACCCAAGAGCTTATGCGTAATTATCATAGAGGGAGGGGTCCACCTAGATGTGCTTTTAAAGTTGATATTCAGAAAGCTTATGATACGGTTGATTGGGAGTTTCTTAAGTCTATTCTGGTTGGTTTTGGTTTTCATCACAAAATGGTTGAATGGATCATGGTTTGTGTCTCCACTACTTCATATTCTATATGTATTAATGGGGATCTTCATGGCTGGTTCAAGGGTAAGCGTGGCCTTAGGCAAGGAGACCCTTTATCTCCTTACTTGTTTACTTTGGTTATGGAGGTTTTAACGCTTATTTTGCAGAAAAAGGTTTCTAATTCGGCGGATTTTCAGTTTCATCACTTGTGTGAGCAGCAGAGAATTATTAATCTTTGTTTTGCAGATGATCTTTTCTTGTTTTCTAGAGGCCACCCTGTTTCGGTTAATGTTATTATGCAAGCTTTGGAGGATTTCAAGAATGTCTCGGGTCTTGTCCCTAGTATTCCTAAAAGTACTGCTTTCTTCTGTAATGTGCCTAATGCTTTGAAAGTTACTATTCTTCAATCTATGCCATTTGCAGAAGGTTCTCTCCCTGTTCGGTATCTTGGTGTTCCTTTAATATCTTCTAGGCTACTATATAGGGATTGTAAGGTTCTGGTGGAAAAATTGGAAAGTCGAGTGAATGATTGGCGCAATAAGTTCCTTTCTCTTGCGGGGAGGCTTCAATTGATCAGATCTGTGTTGTCTTCTATGCATATTTATTGGGCTTCTGTTTTTATCCTTCCTACTCGTATTGTGCATGATTTGGAGCAGCTCATGAGGGGCTTTTTATGGTGCCAAGGGGAAATGAAAAGAGGTAAGGCCAAAGTAGCATGGGAATCTGTTTGCAAGCCCCAACGTGAAGGTGGTCTTGGTATTCGTAGGTTGGCTGATTTTAATATTGCTCTTATGACTACGCATATTTGGAGTATTTTAACTCATAAGGAGTCCTTATGGGTTAAATGGATTCATTCTTACAAACTCCGTGGTAGGAGCTTTTGGGATGTCCCTTGCTTGGGTGACGTTAGTTGGGGATGGCGTAAGTTACTTGCTATTAGACCTAAGGTGCGTCCTTTTATATGGCATATAATAAATAATGGTAAGTCTACTTCAGCTTGGTTTGACATGTGGTGTGCTTTTAGCCCTATTCGTGATATGTTCACGGCTAGGGATATTGCTCGGGCTGGTTTAACCCTTTCGGATTCAGTTTGTGATGTGATTGATAATGGTACTTGGAGATGGCCGGCTGATTGGTATTCTCGTTTTCCTGATTTAGTTAATCTCCCGGTCCCAAATTTAATTGATGAAACGATGATGGATTATTGTGGCGTGATTTGGAGGGTAATCTTAGACCTTTCTCGGTTGCATGTGCTTGGGAATCCCTTCGTGCTAGGGCTGATCCTGTCGATTGGTTTCATATTCCGTGGTTTTCTCATTGTATTCCCCGGCATGCTATTCATTTGTGGCTTGTCATTAGGCAGAAGTTGAAGACTCAAGATAGACTTAGGGAATCGGATGTTGGGCCAAATGTTGATTTAAGTCTCCTTAGATGCCCTCTTTGTGATATGGTTCCTGATTCTCACGCTCACTTGTTTTTTGAGTGTCAATTTTCTTCGCAGGTTTGGTTGCAGGTCCGGTCTCTATCCGGCATGGATGCGGTTCCTCCCGTGTTGGATGATGTTCTTTTGTTCATTATTCCTATTTCTAAGGGGCGATCTGTTGTTAGTATTCTATCTCGGTTATTACTTGCTGCTACTACCTACTACCTTTGGATGGAACGCAATTCTAGGCTTTTTAAGCATAAGAAGGCTAAGGTGGATGAAGTGGTTCAAGTTATTGTCTCTACCATTCGGTTGAAGTTGGTTAGCTTCAAGTTTAAGAAGTTAACTCCTCGGTCTCGTTTACTGCTGGATACATGGAAGATTCCAAGTGCTTGTTATTTTCACGAGGGGAGTGCCAGGTAAGGGTTGTACTCTTTTTCCCTTCGCCAAGGTTTTTCCCTATGGGTTTTTCTTGGAAAGGGTTTTTAAGGAGGCAAACTTCCTGGGTCGCCTTGCTCCCTTCGTGCTTATGGGTGGATGCGGGACGTTCGCTTGATTCAAGATTTTTCTTGTTTTTATACCTAGTTAGGTGCTTGTATTATTGCTAGGTTTGTTGTGTTTATGGCATGTCATAAGCACTAGATTATCAAGCTATTTGCTTGAGGTTAATGTGGTACCTCAGCCACATTCCATTTGTACTTAACAATTTTTTGGTTATATATTTACCGGGGTTAACCCCTTTACCAAAAAAACCTTTACTTTATCAGGACAAGGTGTCCTTTGTTAAGAAATTAGATGCTATAGTTGTTGAAGACTGTACATCTGATAGTGATGAAGAACAGGTTATGTCTAAACCTGAAGTGGTTAAGAAAGTAGGAACAAGCGTTCCTAAGTTGGTTAGAAATCATACTGATAGGCCTAAGTCTAATGTAAAACATGTTAGGCAACCAGTAAGATATTGTGAACAATATAGGTCCACAAACAAGCCCAAAGGTGACCCTAGAAAATGGAATACCTTTAAGTCTCACCAAAATGATGACTTTGGATTTTACAACAAAGCTTGTTTCACTTGTGGAAGTTTTGACCATCTTACAGCTTTCTGCAACCAATGGGTATCTGGGTATGAAAACAATAGGGTGAATTTCAAAAGGCAAACTCCTCAAACTCATTTTCACTCTAGTTCTAAAGTTAACAGAACTAAACCCAAAATAGATTTAAGTAAGTCTGGCTTAAAACAAGTTAAGTTTGTTCGACCACTTAAGTCTGTTTACCCAAAATCAGCAGTTAAAAATGCAAAATCAACGTTTAAATATGCATTAAAAACTACTAGAAGGCCTTTTCAATCAAAAGCAGTGATTCAAAAACAAATTTGGAAACCTAAAGGTTCTACTGCTAGGGAAAAGAAGGCAAATGATGTTAAGTCCTCAGCATGTTGGGTTTGGAGACCAATTAAACCCAATGGTGCATCAATCATTTTAAAAAGGATTGATTACATTGATGCAAGAGGCAGATCCAAGTCAGTAATGGCTTGGATCCCCAAAGAAAACTAATTTCTTTATTCATGTGCAGGAACATTCAAATGCTCAACAAGGATATCATGGATACTCAAATAATGAATGTTCAAGTCACATAACTGACAACATATCACATTTTTAAAATCATTGGATATGTTACCATCAAAGAAGGAATTGGTTTGAGAATTACTGGTAATAATACTAGTAAATTGAAAAAGTTTATTCTGTTAGTCATATGATAATGCTGCTATAAGACATATGCTTGGCATATTGTTTCTTGGTTTTGGACTAACATTTTCAGGAATGAACTTTGAGCAAAAAGGATGTTTCAAGTGAAATGGAAGCAGCAGAATGTTATACAAAGTTGCTAACATAATAGGTTTATGATAGAAAGAGTTTGGGAATTTCAAACCTCCTTAAAACTTCTTTCTTGAAGCTTGATTATGATATTTCACATTGAATTGATGACTTAGTTGATCAGACAGTAACTGATTCAACTCACTTTCTATCATTTTATACTTTTAAGTATAATGAGCAAGTCTAAGGACATCTGATAGAAAGAACAGCTAGTAAAAGTGAATCTAACACTTGTGTTAGAGGCAACAATTGCTATGAGCTGGAAACCCTGTCAAGAAAGCCTTTTGAATAGGTTTATCTTTACACAGGCAGTTATTTATAACTGAAAAACATTGGTTCTCACACAACCAGAGGTTGCTTTAAACCGAAATCTTGATTAAGTGTCTGTTATACACTTAATCCCTTCAAAATGGTTGAAAGCAGTATGATTTTTCAATTCTAAAATCATGAACATACTGGTAAGTCAAATAGTTTCTTAAAAGGATTTTCAAAGAGACTCACAAAAACCATCCATTGATGGACCATGAGTCAAATGCCCCATGAATCACCTCTCATAGGAGTTAACACACCTAGAAGTGATGAGGGCAGCAAATTAAACTCTTAAGGAATTGATGGCTACATGTACAACATTGTCTGATAACAAGTTCTAATTGATAGCTCAGATGATGGGGAAAGATACATTGTGAGAGATCTTCCAAACAGGGGAGGAAATGTTATTTGCATCTCAGGGGAGGAAATAAAGCCCAAGGAAGATTAACCAGTGAAAGGGAGGAAAAGACAAGAGCATACAAGATGATGAGGAAGTTGAAAATGACAAGAATAGAGCTTCAGAAGGGATGAAGCATTCCAAAGGAGAAAGTTCTATCTAGGTCAAATGAAGAAAGCTTTCAGTTTCAATTTCAGTTCACTACGTTTGTTCATCACTTGCAAAGGCATGCTGATAGATGATTTCACTTGTTGAAACAATCATCCAAGATACACAGCACCATTGCCTCTTATAATTCCTCCATCCAAGGAAATTGCACCATCTTTTAGGTCAATGTTTGAAGTCTAAAGATGTGTGTATGATATTGTTGAAGTCGAAGATCAGAAAGCAGATAAGTTACTGAGATAGATTTTAATCTTTCAGAATAGAAGAAAGTTCAGTCCAAGGGTCTGACTATGAAGTGTTTGAAAGATCCTCACAATCCATAATTTAATTCAGAAACATGTTGAAATGGATTCACATGTTTAGGGGAGGATTGTTGGGAATTAAATATTCTGAAGATTAAGTATCGGGAAATTCTCTAAGTGATTAAGTCTGGTGGTTAAGTCTGCTAGTGTTAATCATGGTTAAGTTTGCTACCTGGTTAAGTCTGGTCGTTGAAGATTAAGTCTGCTAGTGTTAATTCTGGTGAATACAGAATTAAGTCTGGTCGTTCAAAGTTAATTCTGGTTGACGAAGATGTTAAATCTGGTTGACTAAAGTCAAATATACACGGTAGATAATATCTTACCCCATGTGCTCAGTCCTTATCTTATTCTCTCAGAACAAGTTGTAAACATAGATAAATGTTGTATCTTAGTTACTTACACACATAAAATAAGATAGCAAGTAGTTCGATTAGACTTGATGTGACTTAACAATATTGTAAAGATCTTCTTGGACTATAAAAGATGATCTTAGTTTAGTTCTAGTGTGTGTGTTCAAATAAGTGTTTACTTAGAACTTGATAGAACTTTCATAAGCATCAACAACAAGAACAACACATCAAACCTTTGTATCATTTTCAATAATATTAATCGTTTGGTGTTAACTCTAAATTGTTCTTTATCAAATTCAAACGACCACCATTGTTCCATTTCCATACAACAAATTACCTTCTAAGTGTGATTAAGTAAATTCCGCGTACTTGATCATATTAACTCAAGTATCACATACACAAAGCGATAAAGGTTTAACCACCTTAAGTGTATATCGAATCCTAACAAGTGGTATCAGAGCACAAGCTGATATTTGATTTAGAAGAAGAAGAAGAAATGGACGTTGAATCTATTCAGACAAATGTTGCTGCGAAGATTCCCATTCTCAAACAGAATGAGTTTGAGATGTGGAGGCTGAGGATAGAGCAATATTTCCAAGTGCAAGATTATGCACTTTGGGAAATCATTGAAGATGGAGACTCTTACCAGCCTACCACCACTACATCAACAGTGGACGGAAAAGTGGTGTCAACTCTGCAGACAAAGCCAACATCTACAGAAGAAAGAATAAAGAAGAAAAATGACTTGAAGGCAAGAAGCATGCTGATGATGACCATTTCCAATGATCAACTTTTAAACTTCAGCAAGTTCAAAGATGCCAAGTCATTATTTGAAGCTATTATTTCCAGATATGGTGGAAATGAAGCCACCAAGAAAACCCAAAAGACACTGCTCAAGCAGCTGTTTGAAAACTTCTCCTCTACATACAATGAATCTCTTGATCATATGTTTAATAGGCTTCAGAATATTGTGAGCCAACTTGCTATTCTTGGGGTTGAAATGCCTCAAGAAGATTTGAACTCAAAATTTCTGAGAAGCTTACCAGAAGAGTGGGCTATGCATGTTGTTGTCTAGAAGAACAAGCCAGACCTAGACACCACGGAACTGATGGACTTGTATAGCAACTTCAAGATTGTGGAGCAAGATTTGAAGAAGAATGGAGGTACTAGTTCTAATACTTAGAACAAGGCATTTATGTCAACTCCTAGTACCTCAAAATCAAGTGAAGAGGTGAAAGTTGTTGATGGTGTTGGTGCTGCTAGTTCATCAAGTAGTACCATGGGTATTTTGGATGAAAAGACTTGTTGTGCATTTCTTACAAGTCAAAATAATGGGTCCATGCTCACCTATGAAGACCTCCAAGAGATCAATGATGACGATCTAGAGGAAATGGATCTAAAATGGAAAATTTCTCTTCTTAGCATGAGAGCCAAGAAGTTCTATCCAAGGACGGGGAAGAAGCTCATAATCAGCAACACTGATGCTGCTGGTTTTGATAAGTCAAAGATAGAGTGCTATAACTGCCACATGATGGGGCACTTCTCAAGAGAATGTAGAAGGCCAAGGCAGTAAGATAGCAAGAATAGAGGTTTTGGAAGCAAATCCAAAACAGAGGAGGTTATTGAGCCAAAAGCTATGGTAACTATTGATGGCTTAGGTTTTGATTGGAGCTTCATGGCAGATGAAGAAGAAACTCCTACTCAGATGGCACTTATGGCTTTTTCTGCTACTGAGGTACACAATCATAAAGCTTATTCAAATACTTGCACTGCTCTTAATGCTCTACAAGTTTTAATCAAACAATATTATGATCAAAAGAAAGAGCTAAGCAGCACTTTTCAAAACTTTATAAACTATAAGTGTGGATTAGAGACTCTAGAGAAACAAATCACACACTATAAAGAAAATGAATTAGCTTTTTCTGATGACAAAGCTCTCCTAAGACAGGACATATTCTTTAGAGATGCTGAAATTAAACTTTTGAGAGAAGCTTTTGATAGGGTCAAAAAGGAAAATGGAAACATTCACTTGACTACACAGACACTAGAACATGCTTCTAGACGTGTGCACAACATAATAGAATGTCAAGTGATTAATAGAGCCAAGTCAGGGTTAGGATATAAGAGTGTCCCACCTTTTTATAGAGGCATCCCAAAACTCCCAGGGATTGACATAAAAATTCAGGCTTGCCTGAGTTTCAAGAACCAATAATGGAATATGGTTCTAAGACTACTGAGAGTCTTAAGATAGAAAAAGTAAGTGAAAGTTTGAACAAACCTTTACTTTATCAGGACAAGGTGTCCTTTGTTAAGAAATTAGATGCTATAGTTGTTGAAGACTGTACATCTGATAGTGATGAAGAACAGGTTATGTCTAAACCTGAAGTGGTTAAGAAAGTAGGAACAAGTGTTCCTAAGTTGGTTAGAAATCATACTGATAGGCCTAAGTCTAATGTAAAACATGTTAGGCAACCAGTAAGATATTGTGAACAATATAGGTCCACAAACAAGCCCAAAGGTGACCCTAGAAAATGGAATACCTTTAAGTCTCACCAAAATGATGACTTTGGATTTTACAACAAAGCTTGTTTCACTTGTGGAAGTTTTGACCATCTTACAGCTTTCTGCAACCAATGGGTATCTGGGTATGAAAACAATAGGGTGAATTTCAAAAGGCAAACTCCTCAAACTCATTTTCACTCTAGTTCTAAAGTTAACAGAACTAAACCCAAAATAGATTTAAGTAAGTCTGGCTTAAAACAAGTTAAGTTTGTTCGACCACTTAAGTCTGTTTACCCAAAATCAGCAGTTAAAAATGCAAAATCAACGTTTAAATATGCATTAAAAACTACTAGAAGGCCTTTTCAATCAAAAGCAGTGATTCAAAAACAAATTTGGAAATTCTACTGCTAGGGAAAAGAAGGCAAATGATGTTAAGTCCTCAGCATGTTGGGTTTGGAGACCAATTAAACCCAATGGTGCATCAATCATTTTAAAAGGGATTGATTACATTGATGCAAGAGGCAGATCCAAGTCAGTAATGGCTTGGATCCCCAAAGAAAACTAATTTCTTTATTCATGTGCAGGAACATTCAAATGCTCAACAAGGATATCATGGATACTCAAATAATGAATGTTCAAGTCACATAACTGACAACATATCACATTTTTAAAATCATTGGATATGTTACCATCAAAGAAGGAATTGGTTTGAGAATTACTGGTAATAATACTAGTAAATTGAAAAAGTTTATTCTGTTAGTCATATGATAATGCTGCTATAAGACATATGCTTGGCATATTGTTTCTTGGTTTTGGACTAACATTTTCAGGAATGAACTTTGAGCAAAAAGGATGTTTCAAGTGAAATGGAAGCAGCAGAATGTTATACAAAGTTGCTAACATAATAGGTTTATGATAGAAAGAGTTTGGGAATTTCAAACCTCCTTAAAACTTCTTTCTTGAAGCTTGATTATGATATTTCACATTGAATTGATGACTTAGTTGATCAGACAGTAACTGATTCAACTCACTTTCTATCATTTTATACTTTTAAGTATAATGAGCAAGTCTAAGGACATCTGATAGAAAGAACAGCTAGTAAAAGTGAATCTAACACTTATGTTAGAGGCAACAATTGCTATGAGCTGGAAACCCTGTCAAGAAAGCCTTTTGAATAGGTTTATCTTTACACAGGCAGTTATTTATAACTGAAAAACATTGGTTCTCACACAACCAGAGGTTGCTTTAAACCAAAATCTTGATTAAGTGTCTGTTATACACTTAATCCCTTCAAAATGGTTGAAAGCTTTCAATTCTAAAATCATGAACATACTGGTAAGTCAAATAGTTTCTTAAAAGGATTTTCAAAGAGACTCACAAAAACCATCCATTGATGGACCATGAGTCAAATGCCCCATGAATCACCTCTCATAGGAGTTAACACACCTAGAAGTGATGAGGGCAGCAAATTGAACTCTTAAGGAATTGATGGCTACATGTACAACATTGTCTGATAACAAGTTCTAATTGATAGCTCAGATGATGGGGAAAGATACATTGTGAGAGATCTTCCAAACAGGGGAGGAAATGTTATTTGCATCTCAGGGGAGGAAATAAAGCCCAAGGAAGATTAACCAGTGAAAGGGAGGAAAAGACAAGAGCATACAAGATGATGAGGAAGTTGAAAATGACAAGAATAGAGCTTCAGAAGGGATGAAGCATTCCAAAGGAGAAAGTTCTATCTAGGTCAAACGAAGAAAGCTTTCAGTTTCAATTTCAGTTCACTACGTTTGTTCATCACTTGCAAAGGCATGCTGATAGATGATTTCACTTGTTGAAACAATCATCCAAGATACACAGCACCATTGCCTCTTATAATTCCTCCATCCAAGGAAATTGCACCATCTTTTAGGTCAATGTTTGAAGTCTAAAGATGTGTGTATGATATTGTTGAAGTCGAAGATCAGAAAGCAGATAAGTTACTGAGATAGATTTTAATCTTTCAGAATAGAAGAAAGTTCAGTCCAAGGGTCTGACTATGAAGTGTTTGAAAGATCCTCACAATCCATAATTTAATTCAGAAACATGTTGAAATGGATTCACATGTTTAGGGGAGGATTGTTGGGAATTAAATATTCTGAAGATTAAGTATCGGGAAATTCTCTAAGTGATTAAGTCTGGTGGTTAAGTCTGCTAGTGTTAATCATGGTTAAGTCTGCTACCTGGTTAAGTCTGGTCGTTGAAGATTAAGTCTGCTAGTGTTAATTCTGGTGAATACAGAATTAAGTCTGGTCGTTCAAAGTTAATTCTGGTTGACGAAGATGTTAAATCTGGTTGACTAAAGTCAAATATACACGGTAGATAATATCTTACCCCATGTGCTCAGTCCTTATCTTATTCTCTCAGAACAAGTTGTAAACATAGATACATGTTGTATCTTAGTTACTTACACACATAAGATAAGATAGCAAGTAGTTCGATTAGACTTGATGTAACTTAACAATATTGTAAAGATCTTCTTGGACTATAAAAGAAGATCTTAGTTTAGTTCTAGTGTGTGTGTTCAAATAAGTGTTTACTTAGAACTTGATAGAACTTTCATAAGCATCAACAACAAGAACAACACATCAAACCTTTGTATCATTTTCAATAATATTAATCATTTGGTGTTAACTCTAAATTGTTCTTTATCAAATTCAAATGACCACCATTGTTCCATTTCCATACAACAAATTACCTTCTAAGTGTGATTAAGTAAAATCCGCGTACTTGATCATATTAACTCAAGTATCACATACACAAAGCGATAAAGGTTTAACCACCTTAAGTGTATATCGAATCCTAACAGCAATGCATTCTTCAATCCATTTGCGTCGGCTCCCACCATTCATGATATCGCAGAGTCGTCTACACGCAACTTGGAACCGTCAAATCTGCACCATACTTATCAACATTACCCATCAACACACAAATGGACAAAGGATCATCCCCATGTAAATGTAAATGGCAACCCAGAAAACCCTATAATGACATGACAACGACTTCATACAGACGGTGAAACCTGCATTTATGCACTCACCGTTTGTCAATCCGAACCCAAAAACATTAAAGAAGCCCTTACCTACGACAACTGGATTGAGTCTATGCAAGAAGAATTGGATCAATTCAAGAGGTTGGAAGTTTGGGAATTGGTAGAGAGACCAGATGGGGTTTACATCGTCGGTTTGAAGTGGATCTGGAAAAATAAGTTAGATGCGGACGGTACAGTTATTCGTAACAAGTCCCGCTTGGTCGCCAAAGGGTTCAGTCAGGAAGAAGGGATTGACTTCGAAGAATCGTTTGCACCAGTGGCACGTCTTGAGGCTGTAAGAATGTTCCTGGCGTACCTGCTCACAAGAACATCACGGTATACCAGATGGACGTGAAGATGGCATTTCTCAATGGACAACTCCGGGAAGAGGTGTACGTTTCACAACCAGAGGGCTTCGTCGATCCAGAGCATCCAAACCACGTCTACAGGCTCAAGAAAGCCCTCTACGGCCTTAAACAAGCCCCGAGGGCATGGTACGACAAACTGTCTGCATTCTTATTAGCCAATCATTTTACTAAAGGATCTGTTGACCCGACTTTATTTATACAAAAACACGGGGAGGATATTCTCATTGTTCAAATTTATGTAGATGATATCATTTTTGGATCAACTCATAAAAAATATTCAAATGCTTTCGCAAGACTTATGAAACAAAACTTTGAGATGTCCATGATGGGTGAACTCAAGTTCTTTCTAGGACTACAAGTTCATCAATCACCCCGTGGTATATTTTTAAGTCAGTCTAAATATGCATTGGAAAAATTGAAAAAGCATGGTATGAATAGTTGTGACACCTATAACACCCCCATGTCCTCCTCATCCCCAAAGCTAGATGCTGATCTACATGGCACACCCATTGATCCTACGAAATATCGTAATATGATTGGGTCTCTCATGTATCTCACCGCTAGCCGGCCAGATGTTGTAGTTGCCACGTACTTACGCTCCCGTTACCAGTCTCGACCTACTGACCGTTATTTGCCTGCTGTTAAGCGGATTCTTCGATACATAAAGGGAACCATTCATTTGGGGATCTGGTATCTGAAGGATTCCGGGTTTGCACTTGTTGCTTTTTCAGACGCTGACCATGCAGGTTGTTTAGACACGAGAAAAAGTACGTCTGGGGGAGTCCAATTTCTAGGTGACAAGCTCGTCTCTTGGCAGTCAAAGAAGCAAGACTGTACATCACTGTCGTCTACAGAATCGGAATACGTCGCCATGTCTGCCTGCTGCGCTCAAGTCATCTGGATGCGATCTCAGCCGATGGACTACAGATATGTGTTCAACAAGATTCCGATGTACTGCGACTCCAAGAGTGCCATCGCTATTTCCTACAACGCGGTTCAACATTCCAAATCGAAGCATATTGCTCTCCTGTATCATTTTATCAAAGAGCACGTGGAAATGGGTACAGTTGAATTATACTTCGTGGGTACTGAACACCAATTGGCGGATTTGTTCACCAAAGCCTTGCCTCATGCAAGATTTGTGGAACTAGTTCACCAGATTGGTATGCAATGTTTGACTCCAGACGATTTGAACAAATTTCTTACACAAAATTAATCGAGTCAAACATCAAAACTATCTTTGTAAATAATTATTGAAAAACACAAAAAGATTTTCCAATTTTTTTTTAATTTTTTTTATATATAAACATTAATAAATAAAATAAAAAAAAAAACAAAAAAAAACTTTAAGCGTGCAAAAGTGTATCTAAACCAAAATATGTTCTCGTCATTTCAAATTTCATTAATTTCAAATCACGAACATATTTTGAGGGGGATAAATTTTTTGCACATTTTTCATCACAAATTCTTCATCAAAAATTGTTTCTATGATCTCTTGGACTACTTGTCTTAAAATTTTTCGAAAAATAATAATAATAATAATAATAATAATAATAATAATAATAATAATAATAATAATAATAATAATAATAATAATAATAATAATAATAATAATAATAATATTAATAATAATAATATAGGTCTTAGTTCAAGGGGGAGAAATTACATAAAATATTGGATCTTGATTTTAAACTTAAAGGGCTGAAACTGTCAAGTTTGAAATGTTGTGGATTTAGGACCTCAAATTGAGTTAGGTTCATAGTTAAAGGATTGAATCTGTCAAAATGATATAAGTTATCAACTTAGGACCTAATGCAATCTAGGATGCAAGTTAGAGGACTAAAACTGACAAAAAGGCAAAACTTATTTAACAAAACCTAATGTCTAACTTTAGTCAAACGCATAATCACACAGTAACTCCATTAACTTTTCCCTCTCACTAGAAATCGCGCCTCTACATTCTGATTATTCAAGATTTTTTAGTTTGATCGTTGATTTTAATCTGTAAGTGTTAAATCGATTGCTTATGTCTCAGGGTCACTCAATTAACGTTTCTACGGCTTAAATTCATGACTCTGTGATTTAGGATTTATAGAACCGATTTGGGCGTTTCTTGTTGGATGTTATTTGATCTAATTGAGTGGGTGTTATAGATTCATTATATGTTCTTGAGTATATTGCAACTAATTAATTAGATTCTATAACTTCAATATGGCTGATTCGAGTGATTTAGGGTTTAAGTGATTTCGTTAGGATGATGTAATAAACGAATGATGTTTGCGATTATATGAATATTGGGATGTGATTACTTGATGCTCTTATACATGCGTTTAATCTTTCAATATTGATATGCATGTAATTCTGAATACCAAGTTTTTGGGTTCAAAGTGTTCATATTGCAAGTTTATACCTGATGTATCCTGACTTTGTGGTTTTAGTGCTTATGATATTGAGTTTCTGCTTATGTTCTCGATTTTGTGGTTTAAGTGATAGTTATTATCAAGTTTGCGATTACATATTCATATACTGAGTTTCTAGCATAATTTTTACTAATTTTGTGACTGATGTTTATCAAGTTTGTGCTGATATGAATGAATATGCTAAGTTTGTATGACCCTCTCGACTTTGTCTCCGAGTTAGGAGACAATAGTCTCAGATTCTCGAGTTTCATGACTCTCTCGAGTTTCTTGACTCTCTCGAGTTTCTTGACTCTCTCGAGTTTCTTGACACTCTCGAGTTTCCAGACCTCTCGAGTTTCTAAAGCTCTCGAGTTTCCAAACTCTCTCGAGTTTGTAGGATATACTGAGTTTGTAGAACATACTGAGTTTGTAAAATTTGCCAAGTCTGCATGACCTGTCAAGTTTATATACTCTTGTTAAGTTTATCTAAACATGTCAAATATCTATAAATTCATCAAGTTTATATAAACTTATCTAGTTTATATAAATATGTTGAGTTTGTATCCATTTTTCATGTTTACATAACTTCCAAGTTTATATAACTTGTCATCACTTAGTAATGTGCTCATGATTGCATGAACTTGTTTACTTGAACAATGGTCTGTAACTAATAACATTTACTAACACATATATACGATTGCAATTGTATTGTTGTTGGTATTTGTGTTGTTCAGGTAAATCATGTCTCAAGAATCAGTGACTCGAAAGCAATTATTTT
The DNA here is from genome assembly GCA_021014915.2 of Artemisia tridentata subsp. tridentata. NCBI lineage: Eukaryota > Viridiplantae > Streptophyta > Magnoliopsida > Asterales > Asteraceae > Artemisia > Artemisia tridentata. The sequence goes on from CP139502.1 coordinate 203,467,013, forward strand.
CAGAAGATGATGAACGCAAGATAAGTGAGTCAAACTCAAGAATTGATTTCAAGAAGCTGCCTTGCCACAAAACTTGTCAAATCATCGTGGAAATCCTCAAGATACACTTCATCTGCCCAACACTGACCAATACTGCAAGTGTTCCTGAAGTATATCTCAATCAGTTCTGGCATACCATGGTAATCGGAGAAGACAACGAGAGCATAACAGTCACTATAGACAACAGGGAAATCCAGTTTAAGGTTGATTATCTTCGCAGTGTCTTACAACTTCTTGCAGAAGTCACAGGCTCAATGAAAAAGTTTCATGATGACCCAACTTTTGATGACATGGTTGCTACACTTAGACTTCTTGGATATGATGAGTCAGAGAAAGAGCTAACCATACTCTCCAATGTAGATAGGAAATACATCCCACAACCATGGTTAACCCTGTACACCATCATCATGCACAGTATAACTGGCAAAACCACTGGTCTTGAACACCCACGCTTAGAACACCTACAATTTTTCTGGAGGTCGTCAACCTAAAACATGTGGACTTCGCCAAATACAAATGGAATGACATGATCTTCCTGAGCCAAAACTTTCATCAAAAGCCTAAATACAAAGTACCTTTTCCCCGTTTCACAAAATTGTTAATCTCACATTTCATGAAAAGACACCCGGACATTGATCGACGTGTAAATGAGAAGATGCATACAGATCAAATGGATCACATTCTCTCTAGAGTAAAAATACAACAGTCAAACACGGAGAAACAAGGTGTGAGAATTCCACAAAGGATGTTAAGTGAAGAAGTGATGGATACTGAGGCATATCAGATGTATGATAAAGCTGAAAGAGCTGGAAAGGTGGGTCTTATGGTTATAAAACCGACCAAGGGAAAAGAAAGTAAAACAACTGGAAAAACTATCCCAGCTCGAGCAGCCTCTTCTCGAACAAAGAAAATCGCTAGAGCTGAGAAGAAGAAAGTAGTTTCCAAAGTCTCAACAGCTCAACCACAACTCCGAGACGAATCAAGTGATGAAGAGGGTGAAGAAGAAGTGGATCTCAGTAAAGGAAAGAAAGGGAAGGATTTTGAAAAGTTGAAGACAGTGTTGGCTGAAACTGATAAAACTTTGGGCAAAGGAAGAGGAAAGTCAATCAAATTCACTGATTCACCATTTTCTGCTATTGAACCTCCAAGGAATGAAAAAGAAGAAAAAGAGCAGTATAAGATTGCATACAGGGAAAATTTAAAGAAACTCAGAGAAAATGAAGAGAAACGTGAAAAAGTGAGAAGAGGTGAAGGGTCAGCCTCAATTCCTGATGATGAACAAGAGGAAGAACAAGAGAAGTCTGAGACGTCAAAGTCTGATGCACCAGATGAATCAGAGGGTGAGTCAGAAAAATCTAAGGAAGAGGGTGAATCAGAAATGTCAAAAGACGAATCAATATCTGAGTCTGAAGAAAAAGAGGAAAGTGATAAAGATGAAGAAAAAGATGAAGAATGAGATGAAGAAGATGAAAGTGATGAAGAAGAAAACGATGATAATGAAACAGGAAATGACGACACTATACCACCATCACCACCACCATCATCAGTGGGTCAATCCACCACTGAATTCAATGAACTCAAAGACAAATTTGCTAAACTTCAAAAGTTCGTTTTGAAAACTAGACAAACTGAAGAAGAAAAGCACAAAGCATTGGATTTTAAGCTCACCGAAGTGAAGAAAGTGGCAGATAAGAACGAATTTCACATCAAGAATCTCCAAGATTTTAATCTAGAAAAGACAGCAGGGGAATATCTTCAAACTCATGTCCCACAGGCAGTCAGTTCTCACGTACCCCAAGAGGTCACTCAATACCTTCAAGAGAATCTTCCTGGAATCTTCAAGGAATATGTCAAGAGAAACCTAGAAAAGACAGTGGCCAACCTCATGCAGACAACACCAATCACTATTCGAACCGTGCCACCTAAACCTTCAAGATCTGATCTCAAAGGGCTATTACTTGAAGATATCATGGATGAACCAGAAGAGGAAGAACTTAAAAAGGCCTTGCTCAAGTCTATTAAAATGGATGAGAAGAAAGCTGAAGGATGCAAAACAGCCAAGCCAGTCAAGCGACCTCGAGATGAGCATGACAAGGACGAAGGAAAGAAGAAAAGGAAACCGTCCACATCCGCTGGCCATGCAACCACAGCACATTCCTCTGGCACTACTAAGCAATCAGGTCAACCGATGTTGGTTCCTCTTGAAGGCGGGGCATTTGATGCAACTGAAACCTTTGAAGATGTGAGTTCGGATCAGGAATTTCCAATTGCACCACCTAAAGTTCAAACTGTCACTTTACCACCTGCAAATGGAAAAGCCGTTCCTCTACCAGAATGGGTGAACCCTACTGCTCCAAGCTTCGATTGGTTCGAGTCAATGGTAGATGCATACCCTGAAGATGAAAACGATGCACCTGTTGAAGGATCAATTGTGGACTTCACTAAACGGTTGAAGCGGGTAATGAAAGTTCAGAAGTTAGGATTGCCTGACATCATCCGAGTTAGCAAAGGAGGCTTCACAGAATTCAAGACAGTCACAACTACATAAATGGAGTTTGAATACAACCTTGAACAAGTTGCAAGAGCACTGTCTGAAAACATAGACTGGGATCATGCGCGTATCTCTCATCCAAAAGAACGACTTTACCTCCGTGATTACTCCCATCCCTTACCACTCATTGGTCAACCTCACAACCTAAAGATACCAAAAGCATATTTCTTCAATAATGATTTGGCGTATCTTGAGTATGGTAACACAGACCCTGAAAAGCGGTATGCAACATCCCTCACCAAGTATCAAGCAGCTTCGTATACGTTAGAAGGTTTTGAAGAACAAATTCGAGATTTATTCGTCCACAAAGTTCGAGAATACAATGAAGATGCTGCTCTTGGGATCTTCCACTGGCCGAATCTGCGAAGATTGTTCTACAAATATATGATTACGAGAAGATCAAAAACCGATGTGTGGAACAAGAACAAGATTCTTTCAATCACCAGTGTTGAAACCGAATCTATGTTTGGGTATAACTTTCTAAAGAAGATTACCGTGAGAAGGTTGGACGATCAAGAATATACCTTTAGTGAAGCAGACTATCCTTATTTACACATCAACGATATAGAAGATATGTATCTACTGAAGGTTCAGGGAAAACTCGAACATCTCCCTGGACGTCTTCAGTATGATATAATTAACTCGATTCTGATGTACATTCGCAACATTGTCATCAGAACATGAGTTGAAGATGTGCATCTTGGGGTAGAAAGCTACCAGACACAGTTAAATTTGGTCGAGCCTAATCTTCAACCGCCAGGGATCGGAGATATGACACCTTATACTTTTGGGGACAGACCATTTGGGTTGGTGTATGTACGAGATCAACGAACACCAAGGTTCATGGGTTATGAGGAAATCCACAAATTCAGTGATGCGACTTTGGTAAGAGTCAAGTCTGAGCTCCAAACAATTCTGGAAAACCACAGCAAGGGGTTGAAAACAGGATTCTTACGGGTTATGAGCTGGAGTAGGAACGATGCAAAGCAGGCAGTGAAGTTCATTGATCGGATTGACAAAAAGCTCAAGTTTCGGGCAACAATGAGAAGACTGGAATGTTACGTAGGAGGACGTGCCAGAGTTCCTAATATCCTCACTTTTCGTCGACTTGAGCAGTGATTCTTGGTATAATCAATTAACATTTTTCATTTATCATCATATTTTTTCATCATTTTCATTCACAATGGCTTGTGCACACATAACAGTGCACAACCCGTTCCTGTAAAGAAAGGACCCTGAGGTACGCTTCAGTGCCTCAATCCTGATCAAAGGAGCGAAAGCTTCTTTCTTATGAGTAGAATTAAACCAGAATTTTTTATAAGTTTTTCAAAATTCTGCTCATAAGGACAAGTATTCCCTCGTCAAGGGGGAGTATTTGAAACATAATCTTTGTTCCATAAATGAAAAGTTATTGAAATTCTTCCCACAAAACTCAAATGGCATATTTTTATCAAACGTTTTTCAAAAACATCATAAGTATGCTATTTTTGAGGGGGAGAATAACGATATGATCAAAATATGGTAACTCGCAAGATGAAATCTCTTGAGAGCTAGGCTCAGAATTGACCCTCGAATTGACGATAGCAAAAGTCAATAGTCGAAAAGACATATCCTGGACGGGTAATAATTTCAAGCCAGTTTATCCGGTGATGTAAGCGTGTCTCGCAAAGGATGTGTCTGAGTAGAATGTGCCGATTTCGAGCAATTTTCCTTGAATGTGATCTGGACGGGTAATAATTTCATGCTAGTTCTACTAGTGATGTAAGCGTGTCTCGCAACGGTCATGTTCATTGAAAATCAATCAATTCAAAAAGTGCCAACTCTACCCGACATGTGCGAATTTACTTTAATCACTTATGAGCACATGTTAAGGGGGAGTCTTTCTGAAAATCACAAAACTCTCAAAGTGTTAACGAAATATGTTTTCACAATCATAAACACTTTGAGAGATTTTCAAAAGGGTTTGGTTATGGCAACAATAGGATAGTCATGGAGTTATAAGGTGACTAAGGTTAGGAATAACCGTCCTATGATCCGCCAGAGCCGGAGGGATCTACCCAAGGACAATACCAATAATTTAGAACTAGAAAGTTCTAGGTATGATTGAAAAAAGGAGATATGAAATGTAAGGAGAAAGAAGGGGTTGAAGAATGAAAAAAAAAAGTAAAGAAAAGGGTGAAAAGAAATAGCCCTCCATTTGTTCAACCTTAGGGCAGACACCGGGTTCAATACATAATCTACTGGTTGATTGGGCATCACCGGTATTGAAGATCAAAGTCGTCATGGACCCAGTGACGCACTGCACTAACCTTCTAGCCACTCAGGTGTCTCTCAAAAGGCACTTGTTTCATTTCACACGGAGAACCCTTCATTATCTATCGACCTCTCACTACGAGATGTGTTGATATTGAAAAGGAGGCACTCTGCTCCATGCCTCCGATGACCAAACAAATGTGCACTAATCGAGTCTAGAGCCATGAGATACATCAAAGATCTCTTAGGTACACTTAGTATACACTGGATGTTCAACAAAAAGAACTCCAGTTGTAAATTATAGGAGTGTCCTTTGCAGATCTTAGCAATCTTTCGAGAACATTCATGAGAGAAACCACAAGTGTGATTCTTAGTGATTGAATGGAAATCCTGCCAGGGTCAACATCAAATAGCCCTGACAGCAGGTCACTTCGGTAATCCCTTGTGGATTACGCTTAGTGTTTGCTCCAAAACGGTCTACAGTCGTGGGGTGATCTCCAGCGACTCACTGAATCGTGGGTGCACTTCGGTGTGTCCGTGTAAGCTCTTTCGGGGGTATCCGGTTCAGAACGGCCTGGGTTTGGATTAAAGAAAGTCTTCACACTATGCTGTTGATGATCTCGAAGTCCAAATCTGTAAGTGTCGGATGATTTATTGCTAACTGTTTACCTGCAGCGAATCATGAATACCTGGAGTTCCATCACCTTTCCATCATGCTCATATCCTGAAGAAATGTTCTCACAAGGACTAAGAAATAACAAAAGTTCAAAGATGTTAAAGAATAGTCAAAGTTCGAGCACTACAACATTTCATAAGTCAAAGATTGAAGAAGTGAGAACCAGATGAAGAACAAAAGTCAAAGACATATGAGCATGGTGGAAAAGACGTAAAGACACCAGAATTGAAGACCATTGTAGGACGGCAGATCAGTACCATACCATATCATATCACATCAAGAACCAAGGAACAAAGATGCAAGAGACGTCTGAAGCCAAAGAAGCAAAGACGACGTCAAGCAACCTTGATGACCAATACTTAGGGGGAGATTGTTAGGAACACGTTTTGTATTATCAAGTATTGATCATTATGTAATAAGGTTGCTTAGGCCTTTATGTTTGATTTATGGCCCAGCCTGTGTAGAAGGCCCATTGGTTGTGTCTTGTTATTTATGTTAAGTATGTTTAATTAGGGCTTAGAGCCCATGTCATGTAAAAACTATAAATACCCCCTCCCATTCAAGGGAGAGAGTTGGTTGGTTGAAGAGCTAAACATTTCACTATTATTGTTAATCATCCTTCCACTCTCTTTCTCTCTCTACTTTCTCTCACTAGATCTAGATCTAATTAGGCAGCTTGTGTGATTAATTAATAGATTCATCAGTTATTAATTTTCTGACGCTTGCGAACTATTTAAAACTTAAAGACAAGAGATTATCTCGTAACTCCTAATAAACAACCCCACACGTGTACCGACACTTAGTTAGTTATGAAAAAAATCAAATAAACTCATGTTCGAGTCAATAATAATGTTTTTATAATACTTCTATGAAAACACTCACAAAAACGTATTTTAAGCATCCTTGCTTTAAAACATCAAACCGAGATACCACAACTCACGTTTAAACCCAACGCGATACAAAATACACCACGAGAATTCAAAACTCTTTTCCTCATTTTATACAAATGCCGCCCCTTTTTATATATAAACACAACAAAATTTAAACTTGAATTACACACTTAAATAAATAAATGGCATATTTGACTTGATCTATAAACTCTTGACTTCACTTTAATCTTTGTGCATGAGCATTATAATACAACCAAGGACAATGTACCCATTTTCTTTCCCTCTTGTTCGACTGCCACGCCCAAAACAAGCATACCATTTGATGGTTTTACTGCTAAACAACTTGATTGGTTGAGACTTTGTCAACTTAAGTACAATTGCATTAAAAGAGTGAGTAATAACCAAAGGTTTAAACAAAAACACTCTCCTATGGTCCTTGTCGTTTGGCTGTGCACAACAAAACCACACAAACTTTTGATGGTTTCTTATAATACAACATAGGACTAGTGAAAAAGTTTGTTGGGGTTAGAGGTACTAAGTACCACAAGTCATTCCTTGTTCCCTCCTAGCCATCAAGACTCAATGTGTAAACTTTATATCCAACATGTAGTCAACTACCATGGTTTTCTTCTCCCCTCTCTTCCCCATGCTTCGGCATAAATGAGAAGGGCATAGGGGACCCCTCTTAATCCTTTGTCAGCCCCTAAACCTAGCTAACACCTTCTCTTTTTCTTTCCTTATAACCGATCATCACTTCAACATTTCTTCCACACTTACATTCAAACTTACAACACAAAAATACACGACTTGGAAAGTTAGGAAATCTTGGAGCTTGGGTTATAAACTTAGCTTTGGTTCTAGAATATTTAATTAGTACCCTTTTTGGTTCGGTCTTGCTCTTTCTACTCGACACCCTCTTTTTCGTGCCCACTGTAAGAATCCCAACTTGCACTACCTTGCTATTTTATCTAATAAACTCACTTTCAAACTTGTTGTATGCATGCTAATTTACTATACGAGTTCCTCTTGAATATACATATATATACACGTATATATGTACATGCAAACTTATGTGATATTGGGTTAGTTGTGTTTAAAAAGAAGCTTGTGCGGCACCTTTAGAACTCGCATGGTACTCTTACGCTTACTAGTTTGTTAGTCGACACTTATACGACTCGTTTGAGCTTTTGAAACTAAACAACTTGTGAAAAACTTAAAAGAAACGTAATGGTAAAGTTTTGGCTCTCGTATGGACAACCACTTATTCGTGTGTGTATATATATATATATATATATATATATATATATTCGCGTCTCGCATGGCTTAACACCAAGGTACGAGACTCATTTGCAAGCTTATAGCTTATTTTATCGGACTAATATCATGAATCCAAACCGAGCCTTTTCGGGCCATAAGGCCTATCCCACGACCCTTAGCTTATTAACAAGCTAGTATAAGAAAAGTGCTTATTTGAACGTAAACAAACTCTTTTAAACGTTACATTAATCGGTTAAACTTTGGTTTCGTTGGGATTTTCGAGTCGTATAAACTAAAATAAGTCGAGACTTATTTCGGTCTCCTTCGTTACCTTAATCGAAAACTTGAAAGGTTTGGTTAAGTCTTGCTTGAAAACTGCTTTGAAGTGAAACACAAGAAGATATAAACGCTGTTGGGATTTTATAATCATGTTAACCATTAACTACAAGTACGCAGCGGATAATGGATCTAGTTTACAATTATAGTTAACACGTATAATAAACAAACAAAAAATAAAAGGGAACAAGAAAACTAACCCTCGTTGACACCAGCAAATGAAACAAAAGTGGTTAAATTACCACCTCTACGGTTGCTCACACTACACGTCAAACGAATACGCTAGGATGCTAGTGCTTGCCTCACGATTAAACAACGGAACACGATGTTCTTGTTTTTGGATCTAACCGTCACACGATCGAATCCCACAAGGGAATAAATTGCCGATCGAATATATACTGATAAAAGGAATAGAACCAGTAGATGCAATATTGCATGTATGTGTACATTATCATGCATGTATACCAAAGTAAAACGTATGCATGCATTCAGTATATATTATGTTTTCTTTCCTGTTGGTCAAACACACAAGATCCAAGAAAACATAATGAGGGTTAAGAGATATAATGTGTCATTCGGTTTTGTGTTTCTATGGATCAGTTCCTTAGGCTTTTTTATTCTGCCGTAAGAATGAGAGGATGGAGTGTATATATATCACATAAACTTGTCCACCAAGTTTAGTCCATCACCTCCTCAACTTTCACTAAATCGAAACTTAGGCCCTTCTCTTCTTATTTACGTGTATTAATTAGTCTATAACGTCTAACGGTTAAACTAACAATTCATTAAATATATTTCGTGAAGCATATTATATATTTAATAAATATAAACGAGTTACATATATTAAATACATAATAAACGTACTCTTTGTGTATTAACATGTGTGCCCCCAATAGGCTCACGTATTTCTAACCGTATAACATGCGGATTCAACTACCATATTCCAACAGCTCCCACTTGGGAGTTGGAGTAGCAGACTTACATTTATACCAACAATAGCAACGTCTAGCAACACACTTATTGTCATAAATCAGAAATACTTGAGATGAAGTTTCAAGAACAATCTCAGCTTTTAATGGTTATGTATTACTTGCCATTATCATCCCTTTGTTACAGATACCGTTAAACCATGGATATGGATCCTAACTCATTCCATATAGTTTAACCATTTAAATTCTCGTTATAGAAGTTAATTCAGATATACCAAATGTAATTAAGAATCGTCTTAAAATTACCCTTTGGGTGCGGCCACACAATTATCTAATTAATTCTGGAGAGGCGCCATGGTATCATTCTGCACTTATCAAGTGGAGGAACAAATCCTTTGTTGACTACAAGTGTTGTGGATGCTGCTTCACATCACTCCGAAAAATAGCTTTTATAACTACCTTATTCAGGACAGCGTTTGGCATATAATTACAAAAGTGATATCCACACATAACAGAACTTGCTTGTATCTCAAGTCTAAGGATGGCTTAGTAAACCATTTTCAACATCTTACTCATGACAAGGATCCAAAAGTAAATGTTCGAAAGTTGGGGTATCCAATATGCATCCCTTGTGAATACATATGAGTTTGGCGGGAACAATCCACATTCTCATAGAATATAACCAACACTCACATTTGCCTTGCATAACAATATTCCCATATTGTTAACTGACAATGGACATATTTAGAATGATGAATCATTTCATGGATTAAACATGCAAATATAGGATAACAATTATTATATGAATGAATAACAAATACCAAGTATCTTTATTAATCATAAAGTAAAAATTGTCTTACAATCCCAATTATCCAAATACTAAAAACAGATATGCATGAGACTAATTAGTAAGTTGAAGTCTAATATTTTCAACATTCTCAACTTTTCTTTGCAAGAAAACTAAATAGTCATCTGAGTAAACTTTCCAAATACTAGATTCAAATTTCACATATAGTGAGGGATTTGAAATATATGATGAGTGTCTTATCTCATATGCTCATACTATTGCAAGTGTCATAGTATGGAGATGCCGCCCTACCTTGCACAAGGCATTAGAAGTCAACGACATACTGACAATCATCTTTACAGTTTCTTAAAATGTAAAGTATTCTTTATTCCTTAATGTGTAATGCAACAATGCTCTTCGTTGAGCATATCTAGTTAGCAGATTTATCATAAATGATAAAATCCTACTTTAACTAGTTTTAATTATCCTCTAGCATCACTGTACGTATACAACACTATGCTTTATAATTCATAAACATCTGTATTAACAATAATCTAAATATTCTCAATTAGATATTGTTGTTGTCAGCTCATCTTGCTCTTGTGCAAAAGTAACAACCAGTCTTATACACAATATAATATATACATGACAAATCCTTAGTTAAAAACATAAGGTTTCCATCCATGTAATAAATTATTCCAAGTGAAACATACCATTTAAGACTTGCTTGAATGATATATTGCATTTGTGTTGGACTTAATTTTCCGCATATGTTTATTCCAAATAAACATTTATTCCAAGGTTGTTTGTTCTATTCCCTAAATCCCATGTGAAGTTTCATTCCAAGCTTAAGGATTAAAATCTAGCTTAAATGGAATGATACCATCAATATGTTATACAACATATGAATTTTAAGGAAAAACATAGTGCTCCCACTTAATGTCAGATGTACTCAGGAATTATCTTAATTCAATCAAAATCATATTGTAATTAAATTCAAGATCTCAGCTCCTAGATGCATGATTCGATCCAAACTTGGATTGCTTAAACTTGTATATTACATAAAGATTATATAGACTCATAACCCTTTTGATTACACACCGTCCTCGCAAAAGGTAATCATTAAAGAAAGAGTTATAAAACTTAATTGCCATATTTCACATTCAAGGAAATATGTTTGACAATTAATTATCTTTATTTAATGCGTGTATATAAGAAAATCTAATCACAGTCAATTGCTTGAGTAGGATTAAAAACTTCTTATTATAAGCCATGCATTAACATGTATACAATTTTGTCCTTGTGAGCCTTTCTTTAAAAGAAACTCATCCCAACCTCATAGGTTAACTATTAGGCAAAATAACAATCAAGCTCATAACATTGATTTGCCTTTTAAGGACCGCATCTTATCATTCATAGTTCTAAGACATTTATCAGATTCAAGATGGATAATGTGCCTTATTAGTTAGTAGATTTATAATGATCTTCTAACTTATATCCTCAGCATTTATATCAAAATATCAATCAAGTGATGAGGCATCCTTGCAGATTTATGAATGAGAGTAACATTATACTTCGGTCGACATTTACATGTTTAACCTTAGTATGACATTAATAAGTGGATTTTAGAAGGTTATGTATTTGTTCTTGAATATCTTCAAGATTTGTAGATGCTCCCACTTACTTTTGTAAGTAGAGACAATTCTCTAAATACTAAGTATTTAAGCAACAATAAATTGTTCTTTATTTGGGAACCACAAAATACATTTTAAGTTCTCATCTCAAGATTGTTAATAAAATGCTTCATAAGATTTTAACAAATTCAGAACTTAAATCAAGACATAATGGAATTTCTTCCAACAACTCTAATTAAGGTTTGTAGCAAAACCCTAATTTTGTATCACCCTTTAACCGAAAACCTTAGCAACAGTTTTGTGTTTCGTCGAGCTAGGAGGAACACCAATACTACAATCTTCAAGCTAGGAAGTGTAGAAAAATCAAAAAATCCCTAAAGGTTTAGGGGTTTCGGTCATGGGTTGTCTTGAATACCTTCTAGGTTTGAACCATATTGAGTATGTCCACGACACACGCAATTTTCTAACCTTGATAGATTTTGGAGGTAGAGCAATTAAAGCTATCATGAATCAAACAATATGAATATAGTTTGTTTCAACACATTAGACATACCATAATAATGTGGTATTCTATGAGTATTGGAATTGTGAGACTATATCAGAATTCCATAGATAACTTAATTCTCTTTGGATCAAATACTTGTCAATTGGGTCGAGCCAAATTTCATATTAAATATTTTTATACCAAGTGCATGCTATAATGTATATTTCTTGAATAATACAAGAACCTTATGCTCACGTGTTCACAAGAAGACAGAACTGTTCAAGAATTATATGTTCATGTGTTTACAAGAAAACAGAACATGTCAATAATACATTATAAGTCTTTGAATAATTCAAAGGCCTCATGTTTATGTGTTAACAAGAAGACATAACAATTTTACTATATACTTAATGTTATAAGTCATTGATTAATTCAAGGACTTTATAATTATGTCTTAACATGTAAAAATAATTATACTAACAAAAGTAATCATGAACGCAAACTCTTGAGTTCTAGTAATTTCAAGTTAATTTTATACTTCAGAATTATGATTATTATCATTTAACCATAATTATGTTTACTAAAACATGTAGTCGAAATGTTGAAGTATCTTTACACTATATCATGACATTTGAATGTAGTAGGGCAACAAACATCTTGCGTGTTTAAGTCCTAGTAGAATGATTAGCTTTCTTACCTTGCGGTCAAGAGAAACCAATAATATGTTGTTCCTTGCACACACTTTGAGATTTCTCCCACTTGTGTAAGGCACAACATCATATTATGAAAACAAACAACATGTGATTGATTGTGTAAACAATATGATAATGTCATAGATATTACAAGTAGTTTTAGAACCATAACTTTTAATAAAGAATTGTGGATTATTATTCTATAGATAACGTTCAGAAAGCAACAGTAGAAAGGCAACAAGTTATCTAATAAAATAAAATGCAATTATCCTTTAAGCAATGGTCGTTCATATTCGGAAAGTAATGAATTATTTCAAAGCAAGTTTGAAATGATATGGGTGACTAACAAAGAAATAAATCTCGTAGCTCCCACTGAAATTGACAACATTACAGGAATGTTATTTCAGTAATAAAACGCAATGCTCCTACTGGATTTGTCAACATTGTAAGTGTTACATTGCCAGTAGAAAGCATATTGCAATTTAATACACTTTCCGATTCTCTTCGAATGCCTACAAGTAGCAATGTACTTAGGTATTGAACAGAGTATATGAAGTCCTACTTATGTAGATGAGGGACTAGCCATTCATGCTTTCATTTAACTTGAATAGTTAGCATGCAATTCCTCCTTTATCGTCTACATAGCCCCAAGGGTGTTTAACACTATAAGGGATAATAAGAGTCCAAGAAAAAATACCTAGCGAATATGCTAGGAATTTCTTTACTCTTTGCGGTTTAAACTCATACATCGTGACAAGTGCAAGATGTCATTTATTTTGGTAGCTATAGACAAAATGTTTTCTAGTTACACAAAATATTTTATCTTTCAATTATTTCAATACCGAAAAAGGGTAATGAAAGATCATAAGTGAGTTTAACAATTGTAATCCTATCTTAGTTTGTCAACTAAGGAGAAAAGATAGGAATAAGTCTCACTCTTCTTACCAGGAAAAGAGGCTAAGTGTGTCTTTTTAAGAAAGAACAAACTTTTGTTTACGAATTATGTTGCAACAACACAATATTAATCAGAACATAGAAAGTTCAATGTTAGTATTTTCGATAATTAAATTCTTAAAAGAATTAACTACCCAATTAATTACTAATTAAGACTAAGATCCATCTTGACCTCCCACTTATTACCGGAGGTCTGACCAGCGTGTAAACAAGTAGGGCAAGAGGTAAGCGACGAGCGTTAATTGCATAAACTGCAACTCTTAGACTTATGAGACTGATCAAGACATTAGTAGACAAGTAATAATGTCATGAGCATGTTTAGTCTCATCTTATGCCTCGGGTCCAAGGTCTGACCAAGCATACTCGAAATAAGTCGACCAAGCAAGAACGTGCAAATATCGCCAAAGGTCTGACCAATGAGCAAAATTCGCCATGGGTTGAAATGGCCCTAAGGTCTGACCAAAGAGGTCAAGTCAAATGCACGTGTTCTTGGTTGGATGGCATAGACTTAAAATTTACATATAGGGTATACACATAAATGTGATAAAATCGTGTACAAAGAAGCATGCAAAACAACTTTGTAGCACTTTATTTTAAAAACTTTTAGTAATGACACTTTAGTGATCATCATGGTTCACGGTAGCTCCAATCGAACTCGCAAGGAGGCGGAGGACCAGGTCAGCGCGAAGCTATGACCGGAAATCCTTTAGGTGTGACTGTGCGCATCGCCTGAAACCCCCTTATAGTTTGTTCTAGTGGGTAAGCCGTACTTCCCAAGTGTCCATAGCGTCCAGTTTTTAATTTCATGAAAACTTGTTTCAATAATTTAGGTCACTTAATTTTACAAAAACAATTTTCCACGAATCACAAATAGCAGGTCACAATGAGCATGGTATTTAGGCGTGTAAATTAAGACCATATTAATGTCATCTTTTTATAGGTGTTAGTCCTCTTTTATTTTAGTTTTAGGCGTGTAAACATGTAGGCTAAAAACAAAAATCACTAAAGAACATAATACTAAAAACATGACAATAATGTTAACAAGTAAACATTTAGATCCGAGAACTCTTGCAAGTCTTCCCCAAAAAGAGAACCATAAGACCCTCACTAGGTTTTCATCAAGTGCCTAGATCGCCACATGCATCACAAAAAATGATTGCGTAGGTCTTATAGCCGGAATACACACATACAATAATCATGGCAAACTAATTAACTTTTAATTTTTGCTATTTTATGTATTTAATTAACCGTTAATTAATTCGTTTGTGTCTTGTTATTTTTTTTTATTAATTAATGACAAGTATTGCATTATAGTTGTCAAAACAAAAATAAAACAAATAACTAAGTTAGATTTCATGCAGCCTTTTCGCGTGTTTATTAAATCGTGTAACCCATAATCGATAAACGAGATGGCTCGTGATGCCACTGTTGGGATTTTATAATCATGTTAACCATTAACTACAAGTACGCAGCGGATAATGGATCTAGTTTACAATTATAGTTAACACGTATAATAAACAAACAAAAAATAAAAGGGAACAAGAAAACTAACCCTCGTTGACACCAGCAAATGAAACAAAAGTGGTTAAATTACCACCTCTACGGTTGCTCACACTACACGTCAAACGAATACGCTAGGATGCTAGTGCTTGCCTCACGATTAAACAACGGAACACGATGTTCTTGTTTTTGGATCTAACCGTCACACGATCGAATCCCACAAGGGAATAAATTGCCGATCGAATATATACTGATAAAAGGAATAGAACCAGTAGATGCAATATTGCATGTATGTGGACATTATCATGCATGTATACCAAAGTAAAACGTATGCATGCATTCAGTATATATTATGTTTTCTTTCCTGTTGGTCAAACACACAAGATCCAAGAAAACATAATGAGGGTTAAGAGATATAATGTGTCATTCGGTTTTGTGTTTCTATGGATCAGTTCCTTAGGCTTTTTTATTCTGCCGTAAGAATGAGAGGATGGAGTGTATATATATCACATAAACTTGTCCACCAAGTTTAGTCCATCACCTCCTCAACTTTCACTAAATCGAAACTTAGGCCCTTCTCTTCTTATTTACGTGTATTAATTAGTCTATAACGTCTAACGGTTAAACTAACAATTCATTAAATATATTTCGTGAAGCATATTATATATTTAATAAATATAAACGAGTTACATATATTAAATACATAATAAACGTACTCTTTGTGTATTAACATGTGTGCCCCCAATAGGCTCACGTATTTCTAACCGTATAACATGCGGATTCAACTACCATATTCCAACAAGAAGATATAAACGCATGCATGTAAAACACACAAACTCAGGTTGCACTGAGTAGAAATTTATAGCTATATATAACACTCTAACAAAATTCCTTATATACAAACAGTTACAAAACTAGACCAGTAATAGCCTTTGGCTCGCTGGTTGTGTTGCTCACTTGCTGCACATCAGATCCGTGTTCGAACCAGGGACGGAACTTGAGCAGTTTTATTGGGGGGGCCGAAATGATCGTAAAGTCATACAACTCTTTTGTCTCCAAATTTTCAGGGGGGCAGAATGTAAATATATTTTTTTTTACATTAAAATAGCATGAAACTTATAGTTAGAAGCAAGATTTGTGGGGGGCCACAGCCCCCTTTGGCCCTTATTATATTCCGTCCATGGTTCGAACCTTGCTAATGACACTTTGAAGATTTTATTTTTTCCTTACAAGCCCACATATATAAACAGGCCCAACCATTATTTTCAAAATGCTTATTTAGTCCAAGTTGATTTTGGCTTATTTGATTTATTATTTACAAAACTAAAATTTGTAACTTAATTTAGCTTGATCCATTTGAAACTTATTACTTTTGGTTTATTTGAGCTTACTAACAAAATTCACAAAGACTCGAGTTCAATTCCCGTCGCGGACACTTTTTGACATTTATTTTTATTTTACCATTTGACGATTATTTTTAGACCCGATTTGGTACATTTTTATATCACTTGATAAAAATGTAAAAACCAATATTTCTCTTTCTTAACACATTGTGACCAAAATATTTTTCGTCAAACTTATTTAATTTATATGTTTTTACCACAACCCGACTATGTGACGAAAATTAAAATAACAAGAAAATATTTATAACAAAATCATATATAAATATTTTCTAACTTATCATCCACTAACTTTAGATAAATATAAACACATTTATATTTATATATATCGTATCACGAAACATTGTTAATTTAAATACTTAACTTATAGTATTTATTATTATTGGACCAACAACATATAATCTTTCACAAATACTTTCATTGTGAATATTTTCCATATTAAGTCTTTCGGTTATTCTCGAACCGGAGACTTATCCGTCTTGAATACTTTTATATACTCATATATATATATATATATATTTGTACATTTGTCCAAAAGCCAATACTTACAAACTCTTTGAAATGATTTAAATGCAAACTCTGCCACATAAGCAACATTAAACACAACCACTTGTAAACACTTTGAGTCGTGAGTACACAAAACTGTAAACTAAGAATTGTCATACTAATTTAGGTCGCGTGTTGGTGTCATACACTGCTACTACTACTTTTCATTTCAGAGGACTAATTTCTGAGGTGAGTTTTCATGGCCCCTTTTTCATTATGTTTTTCCTTGGGGGAAAATGGTACTCAAATGGTTTCTAACTGATTTCATGTTGTGCTAAACTGTTTACATAATTTTGGACAATACGTGCGTTTGATTGCAATATGTGACTCATTGTAATTATCAAATTGTGTTTCATGTATGCGCAACTGTTTAACTCCTCTATTACTTGTGTTGTGATTCCAATAAGTAGCACCCCATGACCCGAATGCTTCCGCTGAACCAAATTTTAAGGGTGATACAGATTGGTATCAGAGCCAGGTTATAGAGATCTGGGTATTTTTAAAAACCTAGACTATAACCACATTTTACAAAAAAAACATTACCCTATGACCGCCATATGCCAGCCTGCCTTACTTGCCACTTTACTTGCTACTCTACTTATTGTTCCAACAAGCATAACACATATTTACATGCTTTCTAGCATGCATTTCACATGCTTTCTATCATGCATTTCATGTGCATTTTAACACGCATTTAACGTACTTTCTAACACGCATTTAACGTGCTTTCTAGCACGCTTACCTTTCGCATACTTATACATACATACCGTAATCGTCACAGCTTACCTTTCCTACGTAATCTTACTACCTGACTCCGAGTTTAAACACTCGCCCAGTTCTTGTGAAACACCTACTTTGCCATCATCTAGAAACCCATCAATTCATTTGGTCATGACCTTAACCTATCGCCTTAAAAACATGTCTCCTCGAAACATCTACTCTTAGGACACATCCTTACCACGCCTCACTCATCTTTCCTTTTCATCAGTACCTTTTTGCGTGAACCTCGTCGTATTGTATGGATTTGGTGTACATTTACCCTGAATGGTAAACTTATTTGACTCACAACCATCTACAATCTTTTGTCAACTAGATTTACTAATCGTCGCGTGTTGCTTCCATTTTATGACTATTCGTATTCATATCGTAAACCAGTTGTCTACCTTACTACCCTCTTATAATATACTAAATTGTATCGCTAATAACATACAAACTGTTTATAATTATCCTACAGGCCATTTTTTAGTCATCCTACGAACTGTTTTACTACTATATCCACAAATCGAAATTTACGATCTTACTACCATCTTATAAACAATGAATTATTTTCCTATTGTCCTATAAACTATTTTGTAAATTATTTGACAAACTGTGTTATTATGTAATAAACCGATTCGCTCCCATTACTACTATTTCATAAACCAACAAACGATTTCACTAGCATTTTGTAAACTATGATACAATCACCCTACACATTTATTGTAGTCTTATGAACTATTTTGCTTCCCTGGGAGCTACGTTAGCCACGGTCTGATAAAACAATAAACTGTGTTACTATTATTCTACAAAGTATTTCACAACAGCTTTATAAACCATTTTATCGTCATCCCACGAACTGCCTCGCTACTATATCATACACCAAACTACAACTTTGCCACTATCTTGCAAACAATAACTTAAAATTCCTATTACTCTGTGAATTGTTTTACAAACCATTCAATAAACTTTTCGGAAATCACCATGTGAACTATTTACTTCCTTGAAAAGTAATTTATGCTGCAACCCCGCAAACGGAATAATCAATATTTTTCCTGTAACTAAACTCAGCATTGCAACATTGGACCTTAATTATACAAAGCCTGGTCACCTATGTATAATTCAGGTAGGACCGTGATATGCTAGTAAGGGTTGTCTTAAATTTTATCAAAAGTAAATTTTCTATTGTCAATTTCGAGAAATCACAAACTCGCGCGGGTATATAAAAGAAGTGCAAGTCGTGGGCATCCGTACTAAAAAGCACAGTAACTAGATAGACTTCGACTCCATCTTATCACATAACATCAGCCTGGTTTCACATCTCGTTCTAATCCGCAAGGACAAGTTACATCCCTAGCCACCATTGTCAGCTCATCAATGAACATAGTCACAATCAACTAGGATACTTACATAACCCTAAGACTTCATACGAAACCCAATCTTATAACATCACGTTTTCTTTACTTTTTCCGGTTTCGAAAGATCTTGTCTTCAAACAAACAACTCATGGACTCAATAACTACTAAATGACTTATAACCCCACATGTGACTATAACATGCTTTCACTTTAAGCGTTAGTACCGATCGTTACTATGACCACATCCAGTTCCTTAATCAAAATCATACCCTCTGCATTGGATACTAAGTACCCTACTAAATCAACCAGCTGAATGTTAGTAGCAATCAACGCCATTCATCAAAATTGTACACAAAACCTTGTAAACTATTCATTCAACATCGACCTCATGTCAGTTTCACTTGGAAGCTCCAATGTCATCAATGGTATGGATTGCTATCCAAGTACCTTGTCATTATCATCAGCAACGAGCAGAATGTCCGCATGCCCTAACCTATCGAAATCACAGACTGAGAGGTTCACCGATTTAATCAAAGTCGCATTCTTATTGACAAAGCCCATTAGAACTTTAAAAGAGGTCCCAAATTCACATGAGAACATGAAAACAAGCTCCAACGCTAATACCCTCATTTTTCCTCAACTCCATCGGGTAACTCGAATTGAATTATGAGGAAAAAATTCTTATAAGACGGGGAGGCTGTGACAAACGGTGATTTTCCGAACATTATTTTAATAATAAATATTAATTTATTAATACCTCACTATTTATTTTGAGCATCTTTGAGCTCACGTTATTATTTCGGGAAGTTAACCCGCTCATCTTTGACACTACGAGAAATTGTCCCGCACACTGTCCAATATAATAACAATTTAAACTATTTTTATCAAAAAAAGAAAGTTATTAATTTTCTGACGCTTGCAAACTATTTAAAACTTAAAGACAAGAGGTTATCTCGCAACTCCAAATAAACGACCCCACACATGTACCGACACTTAAGTTAGTTATGGCAAAAGTCAAATAAACTCATGTTCGAGTCAATAATAATGTTTTTATAATACTTCTATGAAAACACTCACGAAAACGTATTTTAAGCATCCTTGCTTAAAAATATCAAACCGAGATACCACAACTCATGTTTAAACCCAACGGGACACGAAATACACCATGAGAATTCAAAACTCTTTTCCTCATTTTATACAAATGCCGCCCCTTTTTATATACAAACATAACAAAATTTAAACTTGAATTGCCCACTTAAATTAATAAATGGCATCTTTGACTTGATCTATAAAGTATAAACTCTTGACTTCATTACCCATTGAATAAATACTTTAATCTTTGTGCATGAGCATTATAAGACAACCAAGGATAATGTACCCATTTTCTTTCCCTCTTGTTCGACTGCCACGCCCAAAACAAGCATACCATTTGATGGTTTTACCTCTAAACAACTTGATTGGTTGAGACTTGGTGAACTTAAGTACAATTGCATTAAAAGAGTGAGTAATAACCAAAGGTTTAAACAAAAACACTATCCTATGGTCCTTGTCGTTTGGTTGTGCACAACAAAAACACACAAACTTTTGATGGTTTCTTATAATACAACATAGGACTAGTGAAAACGTTAGTTGGGGTTAGAGGTAGTAAGTACCACAAGTTATTCCTTGTTCCCTCCTAGCCATCAAGACTCAATGTGTAAACTTTATATCCAACATGTAGCCAACTACCATGGTTTTCTTCTCCCCTCTCTTCCCTATGCTTCGGAAGAAATGAGAAGGGCATAGGGGACCCCTCTTAATCCTTTGTATCCAACATGTAGCCAACTACCATGTTAGTCGACACTTATGCGACTCGTTTGAGCTTTTGACACTTAACAACTTGTGAAAAACTTAAAAGAAACGTAAAGGTAAAGTTTTGGCTCTCGTATGGACAACCACTTATTTATAACTTGTGAAAAAGTTTTGGCTCTCGTATGGCTTAACACCAAGGTACGAGACTCATTTGCAAGCTTATAACTTATTTTATCGGACTAATATCATGAAACCAAACCGAGCCTTTGTCGGGCCGTAAGGCCCAACCCACGGCCCTTAGCTTATTAACAAGCTAGTATACGAAAAGTACTTATTTGAACGTAAACAAACTCTTTTAAACGTTACATTAATCGATTAAACTTTGGTTTCGTTGGGATTTTCGAGTTGTATAAACTAAAATAAGTCGAGACTTATTTCGGTCTCCTTCGTTACCTTAATCGAAAACTTGAAAGATTTAGTTAAGTCTTGCTTGAAAACTTCTTTTAAGTGAAACACAAGAAGATATAAACGCATGCATGTGAACACGCAAACTCAGGTTGCACTGAGTAGAAATTTATAAATATATATAACACTCTAACAAAATTCCTTATACTAGCTTTTGGCTCGCTGGTTGTGTTGCTCACTTGCTGCACATCAGACCTGTGTTCGAACCTTGCTAATGACACTTTGAAGATTTTATTTTTTTCCTACAAGCCCACATATATAAACAGGCCCAACCATTATTTTCAAAATGCTTATTTAGTCCAAGTAGATTTTGGCTTATTTGATTTCTTATTTACAAAACTAAAATTTGTAACTTAATTCAGCTTGATCCATTTGAAACTTATTACTTTTGGTTTATTTGAGCTCACTAACCAAATTCACAAAGACTCGAGTTCAATTCCGTCGCGGACACTTTTTGACATTTATCTTTATTTTACCATTTGACGATTATTTTTAGACCCGATTTGGTACATTTTTATAACACTTAATAAAAATGTAAAAACCAATATTTCTCTTTCTTAGCACATTGTGACCAAAACATTTTTCGTCAAACTTATTTAATTTATATGTTTTTACCACAACCCGACTATGTGACGTAAATTAAAATAACAAGAAAATATTTATAACAAAAACTTATATAAATATTTTCTAACTTATCATCCACTAACTTTGGATAAATATAAAAACATTTATATTCATATATTGTTGTTCCCGTTACACAAGTAGAAATAACTGCAAAGTTAATCTAATTGTGTTCCATGACTGATTTAATGTATTGATTAATTTACACAGATAATTAAAAACGTAAAGATAAAAACACAAGTTTTTCAACATTTAAATTCTTATTATAAATTAATCAAAAGAATCTATACCCAAGTGTTAGCGGAAATAACACTTTGGATTGAAATGACGAGGTATGGTATGTTCTCCTCACTAAACTCAAGTTATTCTTGAGTGGCAACTATAAAGGAACTACTGAGCTATCTCAGGGACTGGGTTGCTCTTTGGAAGAGAAAAGTGGTTTTGTGAAAGTCTAAGCTTTTAATGCACAAAACTTATCCACTTTTCTCCCTTATGATCCTATTTATACACATGTATAAAAGAGCACCCATGACTAAAAAATACAAAAAAAAATGACCTAGCTAGTCTGGACAAAATACAACAGTATTTTGACAGTTACAAGAATCTATTTTGGGATAAGGTTGAAACTGCTTTATAAGTGTCAGTGATAACACTGTTCTTGTTCTCACGGCATTCAGGGAAAGTTTGACTTTGCCCTGATAAGGACATCTCCTTATCTTTTCAAACTCTTCCCGCCTTGTCCCGCCTTTCTTTCAGACTTCAGATTCTTCAGGCTTGGTCTTCAGTCTTCAGTCTTCAATTACATTTGTTGTTGAGGAGACTGGGGTTCAGTGAGTTCTTATCATCACTCACTGAACCCATTACCTTCTTCTTTGGCTTAAGTGACACTCAGGGAGTTCCGCCTCACTGAATGGTGAATCTTTCTTCTTGGACTCGTCCTAAGCATCCTGAAGGTAACTCACTGAGTGACTGTTCACTCAGTGACTTGAGAGTATTTACGGCTGATTAACACTTGGGCTAATTTGTATTCAAATCCTGTTTTCAGGATGCTTGGGTACTGACGGACCCAACAATCTCCCCCTATTTGGATATAAATTATGCCTAAGTGTTTTGATCAGTTGTGAGTGAGAAAATGGGCTTCTTCTCACACTGAATATACTAGAAAGCTATTAAAGGACACTGATGTAACAAAACATGGGCCATCATTTTATTAATATCATTCAAGGTTGCAAAAATCGCGAATCGGTAGTCGGGCGGTCGACCACCTTGTAGCTTGTAATCGGTCTAGGCGGGATTAATCGGTGATTAATCGGATTGGCATTACTGACAAATTTTAGTTATTTCTGGCAAGTTTTGTGTATTTCCAGTGAGTTTTAGGTATTTTCGGTAAGGTATTTTCTAAAAAACAACTTGTAATAGACTTAAATAGTTACTATAAGTGATCAAAATAAGTTTACAGTGAGTTTTGGGTACTTTTGGCAAGATTTATAGGTTTCCGGCAAGTTTGACCACCATTGACCGCCGTTGACCACGGTTGACCTATTTGTTTGACCTAGTTACATAAATCGGCAAGGTCGGTGGCCTTGTAGCACCTAATCGGCGATTAATCGGCCTTGTAGACCTTTTTTTGCAACACTGATATCATTACATTTGTCCTAATGTCTAAACATAATACTCAGGGACCTTGTACTCAGGCTTCCAAGATTCCCATGAGCTCCAACTTAGCCTTCTTAGACACTAACTTTTCTTTGTCAGGTCTTTCATTCATCATTCTATCCATCAGCTTGATAAACTCTTCATTTTCAGGGCTCTTCACGTGAATCGCCATTAGCTTGTAAGCAAGAAGAGTTGTTGTTTCCACAAGGTGTATATCACTGACTCTTTGAAAGGCCTATTGGCTAAACTCATCAACGAAGAAAATACCATACTCAGGAGACTTGATAACTTTGTTAGGAACAAACTTGGCTCCTTGAGGAGGAATCCTGTTGCAATGAAGAGCTGCTATGAATTGTTTAGGTTCCTGTACCACAGCTTTCCTCTTCTTCCCAATCTTCTGAGTAGGTTCGGGGATTGAAAGTCCCTGAGAAGCAAGTGTCTTCTCATGATCTATTCCCAAACTTTTAGCAACCTTTTCCTGTTCCTCATACTTGGAGTTCATGGTAGCTAGAAGGTCAGGAACAATCCTGCTTTGCTTCTTCCTCAGGATGGGCCCCATTATGTCCCATTCCCTTAGCCCATAATCTGAGAATTTGAAGGGTGTGTTTTTCTCAGACTTCCTTGGCCCTCTGTGAACCGTTATGCTTATGGGCTTGGTTATGTGAATGGTCATGTCAGTTATGGTGCCTTCACCCTTTGTCTTCGTCATATACCACATATACTTCTCATAAGTTTTCCTATTCTTTTCATTTTTGAGCTTGACCTGCTGATTGTGTTCCTTGATGCGGTTAACCTGAAGCTTGAGGAATTCTTCCCCCTTGATGACCTGGTCAGTTTCCTTGATTACCTCCTTGGCCACTTCAACAATTACAGGCCTACTGAGTTTCTCAGCCCTGAGTTTATCCTGTTCATCCAGGACTGCGGCCACTTCCTCAGGAGTTCCCTTGAATTTTCTCCCATTGTCTAATTCGACTTCAAAAGGTGCATTAGGGTCAGGATGCCTTTCTGTTGATGCCTTTACCAATTGTAAATGTGGAGTAGAATCTTCAGTCACCATGATTCCCTTCCCTTTGTCAGTGGGAGTGGTTGACTGGAGGAGGATTCAGGGACTTCCATTGCTATTGCTCAGGTTGGACAGGGATGGTAGCAACAACAAGTGCAGAGGAAGATGCAGGTTCAGGGATAGGTTCATCAAGTTTCTCCCCCTCAACAGATGTTGGTGCCTCAGTATAAGCATCTGTTGACTAAGGAGGTGGGGTAACCGGAGAAGCCTGAAGAATAGACAGGATTGTGGAGACCATGCTCTTAATGTCAGTGGTCTCGTTCTTCGGTGCGGAGATGTCTTCCGCCATGGTAGCTTGAGTGGTGGTGACTTCAGTAACCTTGGTGGTGTAGTGAGTGATCAGCTCATTATGTTTGTTGGATAATTGATCAAATGCTAATGAAATCTTGGTCAGGCACTCCTTGGAATCAGAAACTGACTGCTGAATGACATCCTGCTGAGACCTGAAAGGTGCAAGATCCACCTCTTTGAGAAGCTTTAGAAGCTCAGCAATGTTGTTGGAGGTGGTCTTTTGAGAATCCATAAACTTAGTCAGCTTGGTGATAAGGGCAGGATCATCTTTGAATTCTTCCTGAATAGCATCAAGAGTCTGCAACACGTTGGAGAACTGCATGTTTTGTGCAGAACCCAGATTATCAAGAGATGTCCTCAGGTCACCGAGTTGTTTGTCAGTGAGTTTGGCAACCTGATGTAACTTACCCTGAGATTCTTTAACAACAGCCCTGAAGTTAGCATAGGAGACTGCTGCTTCAGTGTGCTGATCCCATTGTTCTTCAGTGATCTCGCGAAAGAGGGCAGTGTTGGCTTTTCTGAGGAACTTGACTAGCTGCCTATCCGTAAGAGAAAGAATGTTGTCATACTTCTGCAAATATGGAGGAGTAGCAGGAGTAGAGTCTTTGGAGGTGCCTGATGATGATGATGTTGTTGTTGGGTTGGTATGGGGTTCTTGTTGATCCTCAGGAGGAGGAGATGATGGTGGTTGTTCAGTGTGCTGAGGAGAGTTGTAAGTGTCAGTCTCCATGTCATCCCCAGCACCAAAAATTACTTCATCCCCAAAATCGACCATCTCCTCTTCAGACTCTTCATCAATGAGTGTCTGGATATCCGCAAGAGTTGGAACCTTGGATGAATCTGGCTCCCCCTCAAAAGAGGGCTCGCCTTCGTTGTGGCCAGGTCCTGACCCCTCCAGGTGAACAGAGTGGGTTTTCTCTGCCGGGTCCATGGAGTCAATTCCTGAGAGACTGGATTCGCCGTGGGGGGTTTTGGGTTCCGTATCAGCGGGTGGTCGTATGCCCCCTGAGTCTTTGTCCCCTTGGGTGCCTTCAGGGACTAGTGGGTGTTCTCCAGTACCATCACGAGGTAGTGATTTTTTGAGGTCCCCCTTCTCACCAGGGTTGTACTGCCCTGACGAGGATATAGGGACCATTTCTCCCTGAGACCTTGAGTGTGATTGCTCAGGACCGTAAATGGGAAGTTGTATGTTGAGGCCCCCCTTTCCACCAAGGTTGTGCTGCCTTGATGAAGATTTAGGGGCTATTACTCCCTAAGACTCTAACTGTGATTTGTCAAAGCCATAAATGGGATGTGAAAGGGTGTGGGTCCCCTTATCAGCAGAGTGGTGCTGCTCTACTGAGGGTATAGGACCATGTACTCCCTCAGGCAAAGGTGGTGATTAACGAATGGCTTCATCGGGATGTGAGAGTTGGAAGGTTACTGACCCCACTGACTTGTATATGTCAGCAGAGCCATGAGGAGCGGGTTTGCCCGAGGACCCTGAGGGTGATTTCTCAGAGCCCTCCGTTGGCATTTGTTGTTTGGCCAATGGGGTCTCAACTGTAGGCGTCTCAATGGTCTTGGCCGTTGGTTGCCTTTGTTGAGGCTTTGAGGCAGAAGTCTCAGTGGCGAGTGGTTTGGGTTGAACCACCTTCCTAGACCCTGCCTTCTTTTTCTTCTTTTCCTTCTTTGAAGGAGAAGGCACAAGAGATATAGCTTCTAGTCCCTGAATGACCATCAACATGTATGTGGTCAGGGCTACTGGTGTAACCTCAGTGAGGTCTCTCGAGTAGTTTGCCTTATGTAAGACATCAAGGTTAGATCCCTGAACATTTTTTCTAACATACTCAGAGCCTAATAAGTCCTGAAGCACACAGGAAATGAATCTAGGATAAAACATGTGTCTTTGTCTAGACTTCCCTAATAGCTTGGGCTATAAGGTCTCTCAAGATTATCTCTCCAATATCTATCTTTCTACCCTCCAGGAGGCTGAACACAATCAATTGTTGTGATGTGTTCAATTGCTCCGTGGAGGACTTATTGCCACCAGGGACCTAAATGATAAAGGTCATCAGGATCCTCCAGACAGCAGGAAACCAGGTTTTGATTATTGGGGCTTTGGCCAATAAGGTTCCTGAGGCCACTTCAGGATGCTTGTCATCATGTGGCCCTAGTAAAAGCAATTTGGCTTTTACTTCTGCATCAATAGGCTGAGGGTCGAAGTTCTCAGCGAAATCACGACCTGTGGCCTTGATGAAGGTTTGGTAATTCAGGGAGAGGGTCTTTCTCCCATTCATCACTGAGAACGTGATTAAGGTGTCCTTGATGTCATCAGGGCTGGTAGCCACTGCTGTACACCAGAACTCCCTTAGATAGTCATGGTATAAGATTGGGGGGGTCGGTGAATGCCATAGAAAAGAAGCAGTTTTGTAGATACTTTACTACATCCTTATATGCCGGAAATTTTTTCGGGTAGGCAAAATTTCCTACGACATTGTTTTTGGTCATATCCACGCCCTCCATTGTGAATTCCACATTAGGGGCGCAGGTTATAGCTTTAGAAGCAGCCATTGAAGGATGGTCTTGGTTTTGCAAGAAAAAATGTTCTGGGTCTAAAGATGAAGAACACACACTAGTTTTGAAGAAAAAAGGGCAAGGGTTTGTTTTAAAATTTCTAAAAGCATATGTGTGTTGTTCTGTTATGAGGGTATTTATAGGGAAGTGGAGAAGATGGATTTTTTTGGCACTAAGCGGGTTTTTCTCAATTTTGAAAACCGTTTTGTATAAACGTTTGAGATCCGCATTAAATGCTACCACTCCACTTTCCTGGGTTTTGCACAACAGTCGAGGTGAATAGTTGTGCCATCTGCAAAAAGTGTAATTTACAGAGTTACATCATCATATATATATTATGTATGAGGAGAGGCATTAAATGCCAAGTGGGAAGTGTGGTGATGAAGTGGGGGCACAAGATGTGGATGCCAAAAGGTAAAAGAACATATATTCCTATATTAAATAGGTATTCAATTACCAACCTTGGACATTTACTAACTAGATACTTAGAGCATTAAGTTTAGCATTGAATGTCATCTTGAGGCCCCTGAATGACATTTCATTCAGTGTGAGGGGTTCAGGGAAGGTTATTCAGTGATCTTATTCACTGAGAGACACATTGAGTCAGAGACCTGAGGTGTTTAGAATTTACACTTGGATGGATTCAATCAGTGGACTGAGTCTCAATATCCAGCATTCCCAATTCAGCTTTCAGTCTTGTGAAAGTTGGTTCATCCAATGGTTTGGTGAAGATATCAGCTAGCTGATATTTAGTGGGAATGAAGTGTAATTCAATGTCACCATTCATGACATGGTCCCTGATGAAGTGATATCTGATATCAATGTGTTTGGTTCTCTGATGAAGAACAGGGTTGTTTGAAATTGCAATTGCACTTGTGTTATCACAAAAGATGAGAACCATCTTATAATGGATGCCATGGTCACTGAGTTGACTTTTCATCCATAGCACATTTGCACAACAACTGGCTGCTGCAACATATTCAACTTCTGATGAGGACATGGCAACTGATTGTTGCTTCTTAGCACTCCAACAGACTAGTTTTCCACCAAGGAATTGGCAGGAGCCTGAGGTGCTTTTTCTATCCATGTTGCAGCCAGCCTAATCAGAGTCTGAGTATCCTTTGAGATCAAAGCCTGAACATTTTGGATAGTATAATCCAAGACTTGGAGTACCTTTCAGGTACCTGAGGATCCTTTTCACAGCTATGAGATGTGATTCTCTTGGGTCAGATTGATATCTGGCACACAAACAGACTGAGAATTGGATGTCGGTCCTTGATGCAAGTAGATACATCAGTGACCCAAT
The DNA here is from genome assembly GCA_021014915.2 of Artemisia tridentata subsp. tridentata. NCBI lineage: Eukaryota > Viridiplantae > Streptophyta > Magnoliopsida > Asterales > Asteraceae > Artemisia > Artemisia tridentata. The sequence goes on from CP139502.1 coordinate 203,495,803, forward strand.
CATTCCTCTAAATAGAGTTTGATTGACTGGTTTACCAGCAAGGTCAGGACCAAGGTTGTTTGGGGGAACCATGGGAGTTTTGACTGAGGCACAGTCACTGAGCTTATACTTTTTTAGTAGGCTTCTAGTGTACTTCTCTTGACCGATAGAAGTTCCCTTATCAGTCTGCTTGATTTGCAGTCCAAGGAAGTAGGTCAGTTCTCCCATCATGCTCATGTCAAAATTCTTTTCCATCAGTTTTTCAAACTGTTTGTAAAGTTTATAACTTATTGAGCCAAATATGATGTCATCCACATATACTTGAACAAGAATGACATCTCCATTTGTCCTATAGATAAACAATGTGTTGTCTATCTTGCCTCTGACAAATTTGTTTTGGATGAGGAAAGCTGAAAGAGTTTCATACCATGCCCTAGGAGCTTGTTTCAGCCCATAAAGGGCTTTATCAAGCTTGCAGACGTAGTCAGGAAACTCACTGCTTTCAAATCCAGGTGGTTGTTAAACATAAACTTCTTCTTTCAGTGAGCCATTTAAGAATGCACTTTTTACATCCATTTGGTACACCTTGAAGTTCATGTAGGTTGCAAATGCAAGGAAGATCCTGATGGCTTCCATCCTTGCCACTGGTGCAAATGTCTCTTCATAGTCAATGCCTTCTTGTTGATTATAGCCTTTGGCTACAAGTATGGCCTTGTTTTTAATGACTATGCCATTTTCATCAGATTTGTTTTTCAACACCCATTTCATGCCAATAATTGTAACATCCTGAGGACATTTGACCAAGGTCATTACCTTGTTTCTGACAAACTGTTCTAGTTCATCATACATGGCCTAAACCCAACTAGGATGTTTAAGTACTTCTTTGACAATTTTGGGTTCAATTGTGGAAATGAAGTCCACAAACAGACATTCATTGGCCGACGCTGCTCTTAGTTTTGCAGCCATTCTTCTAGTAAGCATGCCTTCAGTAGGCTCTCCAATTATATTGACAAGTTCTATATCATGAGACCTAGTTCAACTGTCCTGAGGTCTTGGATACTGATTAGAACTTGTGGAGGCCTGATTGGGTGGAGGTGTAGGTTCTGGTGCAGACACTTGAAGATCTTCAGGATCTTGAGTGTCTGACTGACTTGGCTGATCACTGAGATTGATTGGTTCCTGAGCACTTTGTTCAGACTGATCGATTGCATCAGTACTTGTCTGGGCTTCAACAAACTCAGTGATGGTTAGGTAAAGAAGATTGTGAGGGACAATGTAGTAGGAGATATCAACATTTGCTTGATACTGAGTGGAAGGATTACTGTCAAGAAGATATTCATCAGGAGGATATCTTGATGAATCATCAATACCTATCTCTTCCACTGAGGTGTTTAAGAATCTGATTGCTTCAGTACTCTCATCAAAGGTAACATGGAATGTTTTCTCAGTTTTTTGTCTCCTTGTATTGAACACCCTGAAGGCTTTAGAGACAAGAGAGTATCCTAAGAAGTATCTATCATCAGCCTTAGCATCAAATTTCCCTAAGTGATCCTTGTGATTGTGAATAAACACAGGACACCCAAAGACATGAAAGTAGCTGATGTCAGGGATTCTTCCCTTGAATAACTCATATGGGGTTTTGCTATGTCTCTTGACAATGATGGATCTATTTTGTGTATAAAAGGCAGTTTTGACTGCTCAGTCCAAAAGTGTTTGGATAGGACTGATTCATTTAGCATTGTCCTAGCAGCTTCAATGAGTGTTCTATTTTTCCTTTCAACAACACCATTTTGTTCAGGTGTGTGAGGAGAGGAAAAATTCTGGGAAATTCCTTTCTCATCACAGAAACATTCAAGTTCATGGTTTCTGAACTCAGTCCCATTGTCAGTCCTAATCTGTTTGACTTTAATATCATTATGATTTTCAATGTTCCTGACAAAGGACATTATTGTTTCAGTTGCCTGACTCTTTTTGGTAAGGAAGTAAACCCAAGTGTATCTTGAGTATTCATCCACAATGACCAGAGTATACTTCTCATGGTTAATGGACCTAGGACTGATGGGCCCAAAGAGATCCATATGGAGAAGGTGAAGGCAACTCTTGATGGAAAAGTTTTGCTTGGTTTTAAAGGATGCTCTATGATGTTTACCTTTTTCATAGGCAGAGCATAGTTTATCCTTTGAAAACACAAGTGATGGTAAGCCAAGGACCTTGTTTTGTTTGGCAAGATAGTTTATGTTTTTAAAGTTCAAATGGGAGAGTCTCTTATGCCAAATCCAGTTGAGGGTTTCAGTGGCTTTAGCAAAGAGACAAGTTCCATTCTGAGTTAGAGTATTCATGTCTAACACATAAACATCTTGTCTTCTTGGAGAAATAAGGACAACTTCCTTATTTGCATTGAAGATGGTTCCTTGCTTATCATCAAACTAAACTATGTATTTTGCATCACATATTTGACTGACACTGATTAAATTGTACTTAAGACCATTGACATAAGCTATCCTAGCAAAGACTATACCACTACAGTTTACTAAACCATAACCTTCAGTGAGACATGATGAGTTATCAGCAAATACCACCTGAGGTCCTGGTTCTTCTACATACTTGTGCAGATACTCTTTCACACCAGTCATGCTCCTTGAACATCCACTATCTAGATGCCAAACTGGCTCTCTGGCATGTATCTGCACAAACTGTAAACTGAGTTAGTTCTTTCTAGGACCCCTCTTCTTGGAGGGCTTGGCTTTAATGGCCTTTTTAAAAGTAACAATTGATGCATGGTCAGTGGTTGAATGGACTAAGCTTCCACAAATTTTGCATTTGATTGCTGATGTGGACTCAGTAGACTGAGAGGATGGCTTGGTATTACTTCTTCTGGTCTGAATGACCTTCTCATGTCCTGAGGTGTCATGAGTGGGATCTCCACATATGTCACAACTAGTGTCCATTAGGCAATCCTCAAGAAGGTGGTCATTGAAGCCACAGTGTGGGCAAGGTGAAAAAGGCTTAGCCTTTTGTTTTTGCTTCTGCTTAGAATAAGAAGGATACTTAAAAGCTTTTGCTTTAAAGTTTGCAGCTTTGGATGTGGTTGTGTATGACAAGTGATCAGTAGTTCTGTGATCTTCCTTTTTGCATACCATGCAAAAGAGGATTCTATAGCAATCATTAGTGGAATGATTGGTATAGTTATACAACTCACATCTCTGCTGAGGTTTGGATGGTTTTGGTTTGGTGGTGCTTGAGGAAGCTGATTTGGGTTCCTTCATCTTAGATTGAGAAGGTTTCTCAGAAGTTTCAATCTTCTCACTTAGCTTCTTGACAAGCTCAGCCAACTGATCAAGTTTTGAATCAGGGCTTTCTGTTTTTACTTCAAAAGGGACTGAAGTTGTTGAGTCATCAGTAGGGACTGAGACTTCAGGTTTTTGCCTTTTCAGGATGGTTTTTCCCATTTCTAACTTCTCCTTTAGAGAATGTTGAGAATAGACTAATGGTGTGAGGTCTGAGCAAGGTGCAGCTCACTGAAGGACTTTCAGAGGTGGGACTGGTGCAAGTGATTCTGATTCAGACTCAGTACTACTGGGTTTGTCAGTGAGTCCAAGCATATCTTTCAAAGCCTGACTTTCAGGTTGCAAGATTTTCCCATTCTCAAAGTTAGGTAACTTACTGATTGGGTTGTCTCTTACAATCCAGTCATTTGACTTGGGTATCATCTCTTTCTCAAAAAATATGCCAGCTAGAATAAATATCTTTTCACTGTTACTCTCACTAGGGGATTCAGTGAGTTGGTCTTCTCCTATGACTTTCTTGTTTTCACTAGGAATAAGACTCACAGTTTCATAGACTTTAGGATTCTTTTTAGTCCAGCTTTCTATGACAGCTTTTTCTTTGTTAAGCTCAGCTTGGAGAGCTTGATTTTGTTTCAAAATTTCAGTGTTTTGAATTTGAAGTGTAACATCTTCTAGTTTGGCTTGTTTTAAAACAAGTAATTCATCTCTACACTTATTTAATTCTAACACAAGATTATTATATTTTGACAACAAATTGAGTCTCTGCTCTTCAACAAACTTAAGATCAACATTAATGTAATTCATATAAGACTGCCAATCAGAATCATCATCCATAGAAAGTAAAATATTTTCCTTTTTCATGGTGATGTTGACCCATTCTCCATTTCTTGCATGGCTTTTTCCAACAGCCAGCTGATCACCATCTGAAAGTGCCATCAGTGCACTCACTCTAACTTCTTCATCATCTGATGAGACCTCTTCTTCATCCCAGTCATAGGCTTCAGCTACAAGAACCTTGTTCTTTGCTTGAACAGGTTTGGAAGGTTGAGCAGCCTGAGACATTGAGGGATTGGCCTCAAGGAGAGCAAGTTTAGCCTTAGCTTTTCTGTATTTTGCTTCAAAATCTTTTTGACCCTTTTGAACATTATTGTTTTGAAAATGTTGGGAAGACTGAAGCATTTTAGGTTGAAACTTTCCAGTTCCTGAAGAAGAACTATTTTCAGAAAATTTGTAAGAGGGTTCTGAGATGGTTTTTGAATAACAGTCTTTAGCAAAATGACCTTTTTTTTACCACATTTGAAACATTCAGTTGTTTCATTTGCTTTAGCTTTTGAAATGTTTGACTGATTTCTTTTGATAAAACGTTTTGAATTAGCAAGGAGTGCCCTTTTCTTAAAATTCTAAATGTAAATCATTTAGGTATTCCTCACTAGTTCTTTCATCAACCTCATCATCAGAATCTTCTTGGAAATCCTGCACAACACCATTAGAATAAAAGGCAGTTGATATGGGTGAGGTAGTCAGAGCCTTTTTAGTCTCAAGAGCTTTCTTTGAGTCAGGGTATCTCCTAGAGATTAAGTTGTCATCATAGAAAAACTTCTCATAGATCTCAGGGAGCTTAAGGGTCTGGATGTGGTTAGCATTCCTGAGGCCCTGAGAGAAGTTTAACCACTTCTCAGGGAGACTGTTGACAAATCCAACATTGATCTCATGCTTAGACAAAACTACACCATCATTTGATAATTCATTTATCAGGGTCTTGTATCTGGTATAGATCTGAGAGAGACTTTCAGAGTCCTTGGCTCTAAAAGTGTTATACTCAAGTTTCAGGTCCATGATCTTGTTTTCCTTGGTATCTGAGGGACCTTCAAAGCTATGAACCAAGTCAAGCCAAGTTTGTTTGGCTGTTGTACAGTTAATGACTGATTCCATTGTATCGTCAAGAAGACAAGATACAATAATGTTGTTCAGGCGCTGGTCTTGATTGACCACCCTTCTCTCATCAATGGTCTACTAAGCTTCAGGTTTGGGTAACCCTTCAGTAGTCTTAGGGATATAAGGACCTTCATTCATACAAGTGATGTAGTATGGTTCCATACCAGTCAAGTAGCAAAGCATGCGCTTTTTCCACTTGCTAAATTTTCCAGCTTCAAGTCTGGGAGCAACAGCTGAATAGCTTCCTCCCTTTTTATCAACGAGCTGGGGCACATTAATATCAGCCATAGTAGGATCTTGGTCTTAAAAACCTTTTGAGCACTCTTTAGTTTTTAAAAGATTTTACAAACCAGAGGCTCTGATACCACTTGTTGTTCCCGTTACACAAGTAGAAATAACTACAAAGTTAATCTAATTGTGTTCCATGACTGATTTAATGTATTCATTAAGTTACACAGATAAGTAAAAACGTAAAGATAAAAACACAAGTTTTTCAACGTTTAAATTCTTATTAGAAATTAATCAAAATAATCTATACCCAAGTGTTAGCGGAAATAACACTTGGGATTGAAATGACAAGGTATGGTATGTTCTCCTTACTAAACTCAAGTTATTCTTGAGTGGAAACTATAAAGGAACTAATGAGCTATCTCAGGGACTGGGTTGCTCTTTGGAGGAGAAAAGTATTTTTGTGAAAGTCTAAGCTTTTAATGCACAAAACTTATCCACTTTTCTCCCTTATGATCCTATTTATACACATGTATAAAAGAGCACCCGTGACTAAAAAATACAAAAAGAATGACCTAGCTAGTCTGGACAAAATACAACAGTATTTTGACAGTTACAAGAATCAATTTTGGGATAAGGTTGAAACTGCTTTCTGAGTGTCAGTGATAACACTGTTTTTGTTCTCACGCCATTCAGGGAAAGTTTGACTTTGCCCTGATAAGGACATCTCCTTATCTTTTCAAACTCTTCCCGCCTTGTCCCGCCTTTCTTTCAGACTTCAGATTCTTCAGGCTTGGTCTTCAGTCTTCAATTACATTTGTTGTTAAGGAGACTGGGGTTCAGTGAGTTCTTGTCATCACTCACTGAACCCATTACCTTCTTCTTTGGCTTAAGTGACACTCAGGGAGTTCCGCCTCACTGAATGGTGAATCTTTCATCTTAGACTCGTCCTAGACATCCTGAAGGTAACTCACTGAGTGACTGTTCATTCAGTGACTTGAGAGTGTTTACGGTTGATTAACACTTGGGCTAATTTGTATTCAAATCCTGTTTTGAGGACGCTTGGGTACTGACGGACCCAACATATATATCGTATCACGAAACATTGTTAATTTAAATACTTAACTTATAGTATTTATTATTATTGGACCAACAACATATAATCTTTCACAAATACTTTCAATGTGAATACTTTCCGTATTAAGTCTTTCGGTTATTCTCGAACTGGATACTTATCCGTCTATATATATATTTGTACATTTGTCCAAGAGCCAATACTTAAAACTCTTTGAAATGATTTAAACGCAAACTCTACCACATAAGCAACATTAAACACAACCACTTGTAAACACTTATATTTATTTAAACACTTTGAGTCATGAGTACACAAAACTGTAAACTAAGAATTGCCATACTAATTTAGGTCGTGTGTTGGTATCACACACTACTACTACTACTTTTCATTTCATAGGACTATTTTCTGAGGTGAGTTTATAGCCCTACTTTTACTCTTATTACTTGCTTTGCAAAACTTTGGGGTGAGAAACATGCAAAACATTTCAAGGACCAACACTATACTCATGCTTTTATCAAACTATTACGTAAAGATTAGCCTAAGCATTGTTTCCCCTTCATGCCAAAACTCATGAACAGTCAATTCCACTTGGGAAGCGTGAATGCTATAAATATATCTATTGGGGATGACACCCCCGTTCGGTTTGGCCAGGTTGACCTAATGCGAGCATATAACATGTCGAAACACGAGTGTCTCGGGATAGACACTTACATGGGCCTTTATTTAACGTGCTTCTAGAGCATGCACATTGTCAAGCTTCGGTTGCATGAACTTAGTGCTAGCATAATAGACATTTATATTGATGTGTCATCATATTTGTTGTGATGGTCACATGCTTTACTCATGGTCCAACTTTACTGCTTTATTATAAACCTATGAACTCACCTACCTCGTGTTGACACTTTTAGCATGTTTTTCTCAGGCGTTTAATTGATTGATGCATGGCAGAGCAAGGCGGGGCTTGGCAGGGGCATATGCATATTTGGAGTGTATTCATACACATCCATGACCAATCTTTTGTAACATGGGACAACTTAACTTTTATGGGCCTTGTATTCCACACTCATTATAATGTAAACTTATATTTCCATTAATGAAACTTTTAAAACAGATTATATAATCCGTTCTCTATTACTTGTGTCGTGATTCCAATAAGTAGTACCCCATGACCCGAATACTTTCGCTAAACCAAATTTTGGGGGTGTTACCCAAAGGAATTCCATTTTCAAAATGGTCTTCGCCAGGGAGACCCGCTCTCTCCTTTTTTGTTCCTGTTGGTTATGGAAGTCTTACATATCTCAGTTTCTAATGCTATGGAACATGGTTTCTTTAAAGGTGAGTATCGGTATTCATCATAAGGTGTCGATATCACATATTTTTTATGCGGACGATGCAGCTTTCATTGGAGAGTAACAAGATACAAACTTTAAAAGTATCATAAGTATTTTGCAATGCTTTTATCTTTCGTCAGGCCTTCGAATTAATGTTCATAAGTGTAGTTTGATGGGAATAGGTGAGGTCTCAAGTGATGAAGTAACGAGGGTAGCTAGATTGATTGGGTGTGAGGCTACCAAAACTCCATTTAAATACTTAGGAGTTGTGGTTGGAGATCGTATGTCTCGTTCTTGTGTATGGGATAAGGTCATGGAAAGAGTAGTCTCTAGACTTTCAAATTGGAAGGCTCGGACATTGTCTATAGGTGATGTAAACATGAATTAACAATTAATTAATATAAAACGCAGTGGATAAACATCACCATACAAGGATCCATAGTGCCATATGATCAATCAAATAAATAAACACATAAATTATACCTTTGTAGCGTGATCCGGGAGTCACCAACAAAAGCTATAGATCGACTAGAACAAGAAACCCAAATGATCAATGGAGATCACCTCTATGTGTATCCACACTACACTTCCTTGTATGCCACAATGATGCTAGTCTTTAACCCGTAACCGATCAAGGCACCCTTGAATGAACAAGATACAAGAGTGATTGATGAAAAAACAAAAACCCTAATATGGGTGTTTGTTTGTGCCGTACAAACTAGAGAGGAGAGGGAGAGAGAATATTGGTTATTGTTATGAGTTAATTAGGAGATAATTACTCATAATAACTATTGACCAAATTCAAAACAAACTTCCCCTGGAAGTTACTCCTAGGCCGGCCACTCCTATGGGCCAAATGGGCTTCCCATTTGTTTTTCTAGTCCAATGCAATAAGTCCATTACTTGTTCATTAGAAGCCTAATAGTAGTTCTTGGTTACTTATGGTTATTTATATATTGTAAATACGATAATCACAATATATAAAATGACACCTCAGTGTATATGTGTGTGACCCCATAGGCTCACATATGTCTAGCCATATAATTAGTTATTATGACACGAGCATACTCCAACAGCTCCCACTTGCGACGTCATAATAATCAAGTAATTATACAAGCAATGGTTAGCGTCTAGCAACACGCCAATGCCCCTAGAAATATGTGAGGGTAGTTTCTTAAACGTCTCATTTCAGATGGTTTATATGTCATCTATCCTTTTGTTTCAGATACCGTGTTGAACATTAGACATGGATCAAAAGTCATTCTAAAAATTCAACTATTATGTTTCTCGATACGGATATTGAACAAGATTACCAAGTGAATTAAGATTCATCTTAATCTCATTTGGGTACGGCCATACAAACATCTGTTCAATTCATCGAGGGGCCCAATAGTATCTAACTCCAAAACAAGTGGAGGAACAAATCCCATTTTGACTACACGTGTCATTCACATGCTTCATATCACTCCTGAAAATGGCCTTTATAACTACCTTATTCAGGATAGCATTTAACCATATCAAGGAATGAAATTCCACACATGCAAAACCTGCTTGCATCTCAAGTCTGAGGATAAGAGACATAACCTCTTGCGAGATTCACTATTGACGACGATCCATGTAGTGAATACTCGTAGGTTGGGTCAATCCAATGTTCATCCCAATGAACAACATGTGAGTGTGGCAAATAAATCACCAACACGCTCACATTTGTCTTAATTTGATGATACTCCCGTATCGTCAACCGACAATGGATAATTTTAGAATAAATAAATTATTCATGGATTAAACATGCAAATATAGAACACAGTAGTATAAATGAAGACGATCATACCCGGTATATCAATTCATTGTATAATACGACTGCTTACAGTTCCATTATCCAAATACTAAAAACAGATATGCATAAGACTACTCATAGGTCGGGATCCGATGTTCCCACCATGATCGAATCATGTTGTACAAGACAACAAGTAGTCATCTGAGTAAACTTTGAGAATACTTGTTTCAAAACTCATGAAAGGTTTGAATGATGATTGTCCTTTGTATGTGCACATTCAAGTACAAGACGAGAATCGCAACAATACATTCCATAGGGTGTTTGAAGCCAGTAAAACACCTACTTTAGATAGTCATCTGAATAGTTTCTCAAACTATAAAGTATTCTTATTCTTTTAATGTATAACGCATTAATGCTCTCAGTCGAGCACATCTAGTCAGCAATTTCATCATTCATGATGACATCCTACCATGACTGGGGTTGAGTATCATCTCAGTTAAATATGCATCAGCGTATGCAAACAAAACAGAGTTCCTCATATATCCGTAAACGTTTGAACATATCTTTGGTCCTATGTAGGTCCAATATAATGTTCTTTTAACAATTATCTAACGACTTTCACTTAGATATTGGTTGTTATCAACTCATCTTGCATTCATGCAAATGATAAATATATAGTCCAATACTTAATATGACTTACATGATGAATCCTTCAGTCAAACTTAAGATTACCAATCATGTTTTCAATCTCATCAAGTAAGATTGATCATTGAGACTCTCCTCAATAACGTGTCATATTATGTTTAGACTTAATAACCGCTTATGTTTATTCTAATAAACATATACATAACAAGGTTGTATGTCTTATTTTATAAATCCCTCAAGAGAAACTTCATTCCAAGCTAAGGATTAAAGTCTAGCTTAGATGGAATATTGTTTCTAATATGTTAACGACATATGAGATTTAAGAAAATAAATACAGTGCTCCAACTTGCTCTTAGTGTACTTAGGAGTAATCTTGTTAATCAAAATCAAATTAATGATTTTATAATTAACTCAAGATCTTTGCTCCTAGATGCATGATCTAATCCACACATGGATTATTTTATCTTGTATACATAATAAAGATTATATGGATTCATAAACCCTTTTGATTACTCATCGTCCTCGCAAAGGTAATCAACAAGAAAAGTGTTTTGATATCCTATTGTCATATTTCATTTATATGAAAACAGGTATGACAATTAATCATCTTTATACATTTAATGTTTCTAGGCAGAAGGATTTAGTCATAGTCAATTACTTGAGTATGAGTAAACTCCTTTTACTAGTCGTGCATTAAACTTGTGTACAAGTTTTCCCTTTTGAGTCTTCTTATCAAGAAACTCATTCTTAACCTCACAGTCTAACTGATTTGTAAGTGATCAATCAAGCTCCATGAGTGATTGTCTTTTAAGGGCTGCATCTTAACATTCATAGTTTTGAGCTACTCATCAGATACAATATCTGATAATGCATCTCAGTAGTTAGCAGGTTCACCATGATCCTCTAACTTATGTCTCTTAGCATTGATATAAAAAACTATATCATTCAGGTGCAAGAGGAATCCTTGCGGATTTATGAATGAGAGATATCAATCTATGGTTTAACATATGCATGTTCAACCATAGTATGACATTAGCAAGTGTACTCAGAAGGTTGTGTATTTAGTTCTTGAATAACTTCAAGGTCTAAAGGTACTCCCACTTGCTTTTGTATGTAGAGACTAATCTCTAGGTACTCAGCATCTTGAGTAACAATAAATTGTTTTCAAGTGGGACATCCATAATACACCGTTAGTTCTTGACTCTAGTTTGTTAATTATTTACTCTTAAGTAGTTAACAAATTAAGAACTTCAATTAAGACATAATGGGATTCATCCCATGCCATAATACAATGGTGTCTTAAATTCCTTCTGGGTTGGAATCATATTGAGTGTACACATGGCACACCCAATTTCTAACCTTGATAGCTTTGGAGGTAAAACAGTTTAAGTCATCAAAGATCAAACAATATCAATAGTGTTTGATTTTCCATGATGGACATACCATAAATTTGTGGTATTCCATGAGGACTGATGTTGTGAGACTATCACACAACTCATTAGATGAACTTATACCTTTTGGCTTACATATCTGCCAACCAAGTCAAACCAGATGGCATCAATAGTAATTTTAGCCTACTGCATACTTTACTTCATGTGCATGTTTTGACTAGAAAACATAAACATTTAATGTTATATGTCGTAAGTGTACATGTCTTAACAAGAAGACATAACAAATCAACGTCTTACTTTACGTTATTTGTCTTTCAACAATTAACTGAATTGATGTTTGTGTCTTTACAAGAGACCTAAACATATTCAACTAGAGTAATTACGAGCGCCGACACTTGGCCTCAATAGTAATTTCAAGTTAATTTCATACTTCATGATTATGACATTACAAGAAGACATAATCATATTTACTAAACAATTCAGTGAATATGTTGAAGTAGCTTTTCATGTTATCTTGATATTTGTTCTAATTAGGGCAACCTACATTTTATGTGTAGAAGTCCTAGTAGAATTTTGGTTTCTTATCTTTCAGTCAAGAAAAACTATTAGTCATATTGTTATATGTTGTACCTTGCACACCATTAAGATTTCTCCCACTTGTGCATGGCACAACATCGTGAGAGCATGCAAACAACACTACGCTCGTTTGTTTGTATGAGCAATATGACAATGTATAAGATAACATATGATTTTTAGTCAAAAATCAAAATATAGACATGTAGAACTTTATCGTTTGAATATTGAATCATGCATAACAATTTTATAGATAACATTTCAGGAAGCAACATCAGGAACGCGACAAGTTATCATATAAAACTTATGCAATGGTTCTTATATAAACTATGATGCTTAACACGTGGAAAGTAGTGTATTATTTCAAGACAATCTGGAAATAAGATGGGCAACTTGCAAGTAATAAAGCTTACAGCTCCCACTAGATTAGACAACATTACATGTGTTACGTCACCAGTAATATAATCACGTAGCTCCCACTGGATTAGACAACATTACAATGTGTTACGTCACTAGTGGAGAGTGAGTAGTGATTGGATACTTTCCATCTTTCTTTGAATATCTACACATTATTGCTAATGTGAGTCACTTTGACTAGTAAACATGTACTTAGGTATTCAAGAAAGTGCATCAAGTTCTAACATATAGATGATGGGCTAGCCATCATTGCTATTTTAACTTGAAAATAGGCATGCATTTCCTCCATAATTGGTCTACTTTACCACAAGGGTATGTAGGACCTTAGTAGGCATATTGGGTTAAGGCAAACTGCTAGGTAATCATGCTAGTAATTGCCTTTACCACATTGCGGTTTATTGATCCTTCCATCTTCTAATTATTTAAACTCATTTTAGTTTGGTAGCTAGTACGAAATAGGTTGACCAAGCAAGAACATGCAAATATCGCCAAAGGTCTGACCAATGAGCAAAATTCGCCATGGGTTGAAATGGCCCTAAGGTCTGACCAAAGAGGTGAAGTCAAGTGCACGTGTTCTTGGTTGTCCAAATATCTTATATTTCTTCAATGTTTCAAAACCGAAACAAGGGTTATAAAACAACTTTGAAGGAATAAGATGTGTAACCATACTTAACCGTTTTGACTTTTACAAGACATCACGATTTCTAGAGTAGGTTTTCCTTGAGTTTAATTAGAATTAGGAAAATTCAAATATTCCTATTATGGCTTTTCCTCATAAAGAAAAAGGATAGGAATAAGTCTCTTTCTTACAAGGAAAGATCGACTTAGTTCGTCCTTTTAACAAGAAAAGAACAAACTCTTGTTTACGGTATGCGTTGTATTAATTGAATTTACAAAGTTCAATTTTAGTATTTTCGATAATTATCCTTTTATAAATTAACTACCCCATGTTTATAATTTAAAACAATTAATTTACGAAAAGGCTAAGATCCTCATTGAGGTTCGACCATTAATGCAGTTGATCTACTAGAAATGGTGGATTCAATAGGTAGGCGACGATCACCAATTGTATTACATGTACAACTCTTAGATCCTTATGGGACTCATGGCATCTAGTGTCAAACAACTAGTGTCATGTAGGCATGTTTAGTCCCATCTTTGCCTCGGGTAAGGGTCTGACCACACTACTCGATTAAGTCATCCAATTTGAAAACTGTGAGAATAATCCTAGGTCTGACCATGGAGAATAGTCACCTTGGGTTACAATTCAGCCTAGGTCTGACCAGATGCTAAAAGGTAATTGCAAGTGTTCTCATAATTGGACGGCGTGACTTAAATTTTGACGGGTAAATAGTTTTGATGTGAATCAAAAACGTGTACGAAAGAAGCATGCATTCATTCTTCGTAGCACAAGTTAAAAACTTTTCTTAACTTAAGTCTAATCATTGTTTTAATTTATGTGTGTCAAGTTGTCCATTTTCAAGACTAATAGATATCCTAAGTGGATTATTAAGTATGGACAATACAATAAATCAAAAAATAAACAATCTTAACTAGTTTAAGTGTTATTTAGAAAACAATGATTTTTAAGTTTCAAATCATATTTAAACTTAGTTAAACTAAATCATAAGACTTAGTTTAAAATGGTTTATGTTTAGTTTCAAGTTTTAAGAAAACATTTTTCGTTTTACATGTAGTCACAACATACATAAAAACAACCAACCAAACATTCAACCACAATATGCAAAGCCTCAACCGATGAAAATCCTATGCTTGGTCTTGTGAGCCATCACAAGAACCAAGAGTCAACTAGGGACATATATTACAACCACATGGAGGGCTCCCACTTGCTCTAAGACAATCATGAGCAAGTAAAAAGCCCATTATGCACATGAACTTCAGTTTCTGTCAGCCCAGTTTTTCTGTTTTGCAAGGCCCAAAAGCCCAGGAAGATCACCTCCTCATGATTCGGCCCAGTTGACAAAGTTGTAGCCCTATGTCTTGTGGACCTGCACCAAAAATTTTAGAAAAAAATACCTTACCAATCAGCAGGTAAGCACGTTTTCCCAACAGGTGTCCAGCAGCAACTTTCAGTCTACAACTCTTCAATCTTTCGCCTTTTGCTTCCAAGCTCTTGATTACAATACATATAAAGTAAAATACAACTAATCTACTTTGTATCTACTGTAAAATGCCCAAACATTGGCAAAACCAAAATTGAAATACATTACAAAAGTGCCGAAACAATGGCAAACCCCAAAACAAGAAAAACCAACCAACAATCACAATCACAACGCACAAGTGGTCTAGGTTTTCATCGGCTTTGCATATGAACACATAATAATACATTCAAATAAAGATTATTACATGGTGTTGGCTAACTCCATGGACAAACATGCATGTATTTGCCATGGATAACAAAATAAATAACAAGAATTAAATTGTTAGCCAACGAATCGAAGAAATAATTAACAAGAATTAAAACCCCGAATGGTACGCGTGACAAATGGCCATAGACTCATAACCCACTGATATTAGGACCTTCTTAACACCATTTTACCACAGAAAAATAAGCCTCATGGGCTGATTAAAAATTGGGTTAAAAATCTCTCAAAAAACACAGTTTTTAGGCCATTTTACGGGTACCGATCAAGTAAACAAACAACGTATGCATAACAAATGGCCATAGGATCAAAAAGTCCAGATCTTAAGACCTTAATAAAGTCGACATATTCAGAATATTCAAGCCCTAGGGGCTGTTTTAAAATCACACTTTTAAATCCATTAAAAAACAACGTTTTTAGCCATTTTTACGCATACAAGATGATCATATGACAACATATGATGGCTCTGATACCACTATAGGTGATGTAAACATGAATTAACAATTAATTAATATAAAACGCAGCGGATAAACATCACCATAGAAGGATCCATAGTGCCATATGATCAATCAAATAAATAAACACATAAATTATACCTTTGTAGCGTGATCCGGGAGTCACCAACAAAAGCTATAGATCGACTAGAACAAGAAACCCAAATGATCAATGGAGATCACCTCTATGTGTATCCACACTACACTTCCTTGTATGCCACAATGATGCTAGTCTTTAACCCGTAACCGATCAAGGCACCCTTGAATGAACAAGATACAAGAGTGATTGATGAAAAAACAAAAACCCTAATATGGGTGTTTGTTTGTGCCGTACAAACTAGAGAGGAGAGGGAGAGAGAATATTGGTTATTGTTATGAGTTAATTAGGAGATAATTACTCATAATAACTATTGACCAAATTCAAAACAAACTTCCCCTGGAAGTTACTCCTAGGCCGGCCACTCCTATGGGCCAAATGGGCTTCCCATTTGTTTTTCTAGTCCAATGCAATAAGTCCATTACTTGTTCATTAGAAGCCCAATAGTAGTTCCTGGTTACTTATGGTTATTTATATATTGTAAATACGATAATCACAATATATAAAATGACACCTCAGTGTATATGTGTGTGACCCCATAGGCTCACATATGTCTAGCCATATAATTAGTTATTATGACACGAGCATACTCCAACAGGACATTGTCTATAGGTGGTCGTCTCATTCTTATTAAATTCAGTGCAAAGTTATAACGTGACGACTCATAAGTTTTATAGAGTGACGGCGTCAAGACACACCTGACAGCGTCAGAGATCAAATGGGACGACGTCATGACGACGATTTACACAGACGAAACCCTAATTGGAGGCGAGTTGACGGCGTCACAACTTCCAAGTGACGCCATCACAGATGTAATTCTATATATACTTTTCGTATCTTTTTCATTCCTGGTAACATCTTGGAGGATAACTTTAGAGGGCCTAATTTCTGCTACTTTAAAGGTTTTTACAGCCTTTTTACCCATGTTTCATTGAAGATAAGTAATTCATTCTTAATCATTCAATATGTCTATGTGTTGTTTGATTGTATGCTTTTCTTTTCTTCACTTTAACATGCTAGGTTAGATTTATTAGTGTTTGCTTAGATCTAATGAAACCTAGTTATTGATTATTGATTTGTCGTCTCTTGTTTAATTGATTGCCTCGCGTTAGAATAAGAAAACCTGCTTAACTCTTATAAGTACTAGCTTGTCCATCTTATAAAACGCAACCCTAGAGTGCACTAGTTGGTTTTTCTCGTTGTATTTATTGCGTGAATTGAGGCTTGTAGATCCTAGAAAACTTAATAAACTTTAAGGGTTTTAAGGGAGACTTATACGTTCATAGAGTTGGGGCATTCGACACCTCCCTACGACCAATAAAACGGAATACAACAGTTCAATTAAAACAAGGATGTGACAATTCGACTAATCAATAGGAGATAACTAGGGAATAAGGAAATCTAAGTGAACACATTCTCCTATCATAAGAGTTACCACTTTACTTTTCTTGTTATTTAGTTTAATTATTAGTTTTGTTTTAGTTAATTAGTAGCTAAAATGTCCACTCTTCAAGCCCCGAGATTTTAATTTGCTTTTCATAAAATATAAAAATACAAAAAGACTCATCCATCACCTTTAGACCTATCTCGACATACACTTCGGCCTTCACATACACTATTCCCCTAGAGAATGATCAATCCCCCGTATCTTACCTATACTACACTACAATGGTTAGGTACACTGCCTAGGAGGGTTGTAAAACTTTTTAAGAGGTCTTACAACCGATGTATCAGTAGGTTTGTTCTTGGTAGCATCGGCTAGACGGTATATTGATGATGTATTGTGTGCTTGGGAAGGTGTCCCTACAAGGTGGATCAATTTGGTGCCAACAAAGGTTAATTTTCTAGCATGGAGGTTATCATTGAACAAGCTTCCGACTAGGCACAATATCTCCTTGCGTGGTATGGATATTCAATCCATTTCTTGTCCGATTTGCGAGATGAATGTTGAGCATGCAAATCACTTGTTCTTCTCATGTATACTTGCTAGAGAGATTTACGGAAGGATTTCAAATGGTGTGGTCTTTCGGTCGTGATGTTCTCTTCATACAATGATTGGCTTACGTGGTTCATTTCTCTCAAATTCTGAAAGGTGGTTAAAGATTATTTGGAGGGCATTTTCTTTGTTACTTGATGGCACATATGGTGGTTTTCACAACAAGATGGTTTTTAAGCCCGAGCACCCGAGAAAAGATGTTTTTTATAGTATAGTTTCCCATTCTTTTATGTGGTGTAACTCGAGAGCTAACTGTAAGATCACTTGGTTGGATTGGCTTGAGAATCCTTTACTTGTAATTTGGCAAGGTTCTCAGTTCTAGCTTCTTGCTAGCCCCTTCTTTTATAAAATCTCACCGTTCTAAAAGAAAAACAGTAACAAACAAGTCATTTAAAATTCTTCCAAATCGGTCTCTCATGTATGATTCCCTTTATGTTAGTTCTATGCATTTCTATTGGATAAAAGATCATTTGAGGACAAAACATTGCTTACATACAAAGGGACCAATCCCTACCTTCCATTCATTTTGATCTAAAGGCTGAGATTAACTTATCATTTACACTACAGGGTTATTTTTGTCCATATATAAGCTATATTTTTCTCATTCAAAACACACAAACGGTGTGTTTTTACCTCCTCTCTTTCCTCTCCATTACAGCTTATTTCCTTCATCAAGCATCATCACGTAACCCTAATTTCTACATGATTTTCAATACTGAATTGATCATTAGATTCAGTTTTTCATTTCGCACACAATGATAGACTTGAATTTCATTATCGTTTGGTTTTGAGATTTCCCCCAATTCACTCGATTTTGACTTTTGTCATTTTTTGATCTAATCGTTTGGTTTCTTACTGATAATTATGCTTGTTACGAGCTGTTATAAGCTGATGACATCATTAGAAATTTGTGAATCTGTTTGATTGTATTGTTTCGCTATCGATCAGTTATAATCATATGCTTGTTACTAGACTTACTAATATGTATATATTTATATGTATTTGTAGAGAATGACGTCATCATACATTAGTATTGTTATCGATCGTTTATACTTATTTGTAAGCATATAGAGCAGTTATACTGTGTTGATGATGCCCTTGTAGTGTAAATATGGTTAGTTTTACGCCATTATGGTTTGTTGCTCATTTGAATGGTAATAGCCCTACTTATGCTGATTTTGTGTTATTTTGTTAGCACAAGGTTATTTAGGTCTGTTTGTAATTGTTTGAAGCGATTATAGTACCTATTGAATTAGGGTTGTTTTTAGTGATTGTTGAGTATATACCGACTAAAGCGTTCGGGCATAAACGTCAATGCACGAGACCAATGGGACTCTGTAGCCTTGTATTACGCCTGCTTAGCTGGTCATTATCATGCTCATAGCTACATTGGAGTGAGAATTTCTCTTTACTATTTAAGCAATACACTGCTATATGTCTCTAAGTAGACATGTCAATGTGGCTATATCGCCCATAAATAAAAAACGGGTGATTTCAGCTTAATTTTTCCCCAGCAGGTCAAATGGCTAAAAATGCCCAGAGTCATTTAAGTAAATGAGCACATTTTATTTTAGTACATGAGTTATTTATAATTAAATATATAAAAACGGAGGATATAAGTATTGAGAACTTGGCGGAAACCAACTACACCCGTTTGGACAAACATTAAAAACATACCCATTATGAGCGGTTACCCAACCCACCCACTTAGCCACCTCTACTAACATGTAATTCATGTTTTCTATGTGTTTTCAGACTATCTGGGAACCCGGTGTGTGACACAGCTCTTGCACACACTACCTATTGTAGAGTTCAACAACAAACCTCAAAGGCATATTCAACAAGCCTAGCTAACTGTGGGATTAAATCGTGTTCGTCGGATCAGAAACTTAGCCCTCAGACATGTGACTGTGCATATCCATATGCAGGCACATTGTACTTTAGAGCACCCTCGTTTAGAGAATTATCAAGTGCTAATGTTTGGCATTCTCTAGAAATGAGCCTTTGGGTGAAACTAAACCTTACTCCTGGCTCGGTTTCGCTGCAAAATCCATTTTTTAACACCGACGATTATCTCCAGGTGTATTTGCAACTGTTTCCCTCTAAGGGTAAGCGTTTTAACCGCTCAGAGATTCAAAAGATGGGATTTTACTTAAGTAATCAAACCTACAAGCCTCCCCCTGGATTCGGACCGTATTTTTTCATAGCAACTCCTTATGATTTCTTGGGTATGTTTATGTATTCAAATTATTAATGAGTATTTACATTTCAATCTTTTATGATTAGCGGGGTTTGACTTTTAAGTTATCATATGTTTCAGAAGGCAATAAACGTGCTTCTATTGGCGTTGGTGCAATAATTGGGATTACAACAAGTTGCACACTTCTGATCATTATTCTTATCGCACTCTTTCTATATGCTGTCTGCCAAAAGAAACGTGCGGAAAAGGCAATTGGTTTAAGTAGACCTTTCGGTAATTTCTTCTCACCTAGCCTATTTTCCGCAAAACTATAATAAAAAAGAAATTCTGATATCCATTTTATATTTAACATTTTGGCTCTTTTTTATTCTACTTTATGTAGCATCGTGGGCTTTAAGTGGTAAAGAAGGTGGAGGTGCACCACAACTAAAGGGAGCTAGATGGTTCTCTTATGATGAACTCAAGAAAAGTACGAGTAACTTTTCCCAAGCCAATCAGATAGGATCTGGTGGCTATGGCAAGGTATTTATGTCTTTACGTTATCTAACAGTAATGATTTTACTCCAATATGATTCTGGTTGTGAATCATGGATGGTATTTGGTTGTTTGATACAGGTCTATAAAGGAACAGTTTCTGGGGGCCAAGTAGTTGCCATCAAAAGAGCTCAGAAAGCATCCATGCAAGGTGGGCTCGAGTTCAAGACTAAAATTGAGTTGCTTTCACGGGTGCATCACAAGAATCTGGTTGGTCTTGTTGGGTTTTGTTTTGAACAGGGAGAACAGATGTTGGTGTATGAGTTTATGTCTAATGGGACACTCAGAGACAGCTTGTCAGGTGAATACTCGGTCACCGATGAGGATTATGAGGTGGAAATTTGTACATCTTACTTATGAGTCTAACGGGTAAATCTGAAAAATAGTGAAAAAGGAAATGGGTCTAAACTTTAAAGTCACCTATTGTTTCTAATGCATGAAACCTCTTATATCACTCTATTTGACATATTGACTTTATAAAATGAACGTAATGCAATCTGGATTGACTAATACTATTTCAAACCATACCGAAAAGATAACCTTTACCAGTTACCTAAACAGTTGACCCACCCACTTTGGCACCTTTATGGACACAAGCATTGGTCATGTATCTAAGACTTTCAAACCTGATTCAATTAAAAAATAAATTTCTCTACTCTGAAATTACAGGGAAATCAGGAATTCATCTAGACTGGAAGAGAAGACTTCGCATTGCTCTCGGTTCAGCACGAGGGCTAACTTATCTACATGAGCTAGCAGACCCTCCTATCATTCATAGAGATATCAAAGCTACTAATATCCTTTTAGATGAGAATCTAACAGCAAAAGTTGCAGATTTCGGCCTATCTAAACTCATTTCAGACACAGAAGGACACGTCTCAACTCAAGTTAAGGGTACAATGGTGAGTCTCTTTATGCACTACTTTACTCCCCAGTTTGGCTGGAAGGAATGTTTGGATTTGTATCTTGAAATTGATGTCTGGAGTCGAAGTGGCAACAAATGCTTATGATTTACCCCTTATTTCAGTCTAACCTATTTCACAAAATGTCCTCTTTGGTCATTTTATCTATTACTAGTAATTCGTTAAATAGTCGGATTTTTCAGGAACAAACATTTCTTATACTGAAGTTTAAAGGTAGAAATGCAGTTATGCAGTATCTCTCATAATTCGTTTTATTAGCGTTAGTTAGTTAGCATCACTTAATCACTCTGAAAACACACAACCAAACACCCAAACACAACAATCCAGATTTTGTGAAGTCATGAGAAGACGTCAAAAGCCAGAGATCTTACCTTTTTTCATATTTGACAGGGCTATTTAGATCCTGAATACTACATGACACAACAATTGACCGACAAGAGTGACGTCTACAGCTTTGGTGTGCTAATGCTTGAACTAGTAACAGCCAAACCACCTATAACAAAAGGGAAGTACATTGTGCGCGAGGTGAGACTGGCACTGGATCAAAATGATGATGAGGAATATGGATTACGGGACTTACTTGATCCGACTATAAAAAACATGACATATATGACGGGTTCTAAGAGGTTTATACAACTAGCACTGCGATGTGTTGAAGATTATGCATCTGACCGCCCAACAATGAGTGACGTTGTGAAACAACTTGAGAACATTTTAATCAGTGATGGACTCCACACAGACTCTACATCCGTATCATCATCTGCTACTGATTTTGGATCGATCAAAAGTGCATCTAGACACCCATACAATGACATTACACTCAAAAGGAATAATAGTGATGCATTTGACTACAGTGGTGGATACAATATTTCGGCCAAAGTGGAACCAAAGTAATATATCAACATACCATCTAAACGATAATTTGTTTAGGACTGTAACGTGCAATGAAACTTAAAATGTTACTTATTTGCGTTTAATTCCCGTAAGAACTCGTTTTTCAGTTTAATTTGTGTTTTTGCTTATTTGTATTTTAGTTACTTATTTTGTATCACAGGTGATACATAATATGTTATTTTGTATCACCTATGATTTTGTTTGTATCACATGTGATACCTCATATTTTGTATCTACAAAAACAAGTAGGTAACTACAGTCTAACTATCATAGGTGATATCTAATATGTTATTTTGTATCACAGGTGATACCCAATAAGTTATTTTGTATCACAGGTGATACCTAATAAGTTATTTTGTATCACTGGTGATACCTGATAATGTTAGTAGGTAACAACAAGTATTTAACTAAAAAAATAAGCTTAAAAGTCTACACAATAAGCAACATGAAAATAGCTTATCAAATTCTTAATATTTTGATAAAAGCATTACATAACAAAAATATTATAACTAAAACATAAAAACCTAAAAATCAAAAATTACCCCTAGATGTGTAAATTTAGTATCCATCTAAGGGTAATTTTTGATTTTTAAGTTTTCTTAGGCTCGTTTAATTCCCGTAATAAACATATATGTATATATATTTCGTGACATGTGTTGACCAACATATGTGCAGGGTATCCTTATTCATGTGTAAAGACGGCACCTCATGCCTTCAACTTCAATACTTCCACAGGAACAGCTCAGGTGACATCGCAAGGTTGGTATGTAGAACAATAGACGTAGTATTTAATTTTGTTGCAATTTGAGCCTGCCAACTTCTTTATAAGGTCATCCAGGTATAATATTTCTTTTAGCTAATATGGAAATGGGTTGATAGTGGGAGCTGCAAATTAATTGAGCCAAGCTTGATGTCTTATCAAATTGACATTTTTTTATTGAGTTTGTGAATTCATTTCCCGCGTTGGCTAAGATAATCTTTTATGTATGGATCAGTTGCAAAAGGATTTTAGCTGGTTTCAACATGAAAAATGACAGTGTACCTGTTATAGACAATGCTTCATAGAACCTGGTCGCGTACATCCATGAAAGAGATCCTGCATACATCAGTGACTCAACATGATTTTGACTATATTGATAAAACAAATTCATGGTAGGAATTTGTTTATTACTGAGCTTTTAGTATCTTTGTTAATTTTAAATTTCCCAGATTGTGTTGATGAAATTTGAATAACACACTTATACATGATTGATTATTACTGAGTTTTTATTATTGAGTTTGCGTAGACTGTAGTTACCTACTTACATTATGAGGTATCACCTGTGATACAAAATAATTTATTAGGTATCACCTGTGATACAAAATAACTTATTAGGTATCACCTGTGATACATACAAAATCACACATTGGTTAGTACTGGTAGTTGGCTTTAATGTTGTTCAATGTTACTTCTGTCAAGTGTTATAAACAAGTTGTATAGAAGAGTCTTGTTACTTCTGTCAAGTGTTATGTTGTTTTTTTTAAATGTAAGCTGAAACACGATCAGCTTGTTTGTTTAGTATAGGTTTGTGTCTATGTTGTTAAAGTTGCCCGGTGTACTAATTTTGAATCAATGAAGTGAATTTGCTTATATAATATGGGCAATTCTAAGTTCCGGATTCGTAATTTTTATTCACTCATATTTGGTTATCTTGAATGCAGGGGCTAATAAGCAGTTGAACAAGACGCCATAGTCGGTGTCACAAATGTAGCTCAAAACACATGGTAGGTCAATTTGCCTAATATCTTATTTTGTATCACAGGTGATACCTAATATCTTATTTTGTATCACAGGTGATACCTAATATTTGGTATGTATCACAGGTGATACCTAATATCTTATTTTGTATCACATGTGATACCTAATAAGTTATTCTGTATCACTTGTGATATTCAGAAAATCACAGAATATAACATGTGATATTCAGAAAATCACTTGTGATATTCAGAATATCACTTGTGATATTCAGTATCACAGAATATCACTTGTGATATTCAGAATATCATTTGTGATATTCAGAATATCGCTTGTGATATCACAAGCGATATTTTTAATATCACATAATATCACTTGTGATATTCTGAATATCACAGAATATCACTTGTGATATTCAGAAAATCACTTGTGATATTCTGAATATCACAGAATATCACTTTTGATATTCAGAATATCATTTGTGATATTCAAAATATCGCTTGTGATAATATCACTTGTGATATTCTAAATATCACCGAATATCACTTGTGATATTCAGAAACATATGAAAACGTTTGAAAATAGGCTAAAACATTTAAAAACGGACGAAAACGGAGACGAATATGTATGAAAACGAACGAAAACTTATGAAAGTTCCCCCAAGGTGACCACAACCTATAAAACATTGAAAATTGAATATCAAAATATCCAGAAAACATTGAAAATTGAATATCAACATTATGATTTATCTAAAAATCACATGTGATGTTTCATAATGTCTCGTACACGCAGTTAGTTGAAGGTGTTGAGCTTCCGATTTGCTTTTAGGCAAAAGTCTCTTAGTTTCCGATAGATAGAAAGATTATCTCCCTAAAAATTTAAGTACATGTCATATTGATATTGCAACAAAAGTACAATAACTTAGATAGCGAACTATAACTACATTTGGCATCTGCACAAAACACGAAAACACATTAACCATTACAACAATCTAGTTGCTAACAATAGAAGGACAATCAAGTCGTTGATGATAACAGTACATTTTTTTTTTCAACAGAAACAAACGCTAAGAATGTAAACAACAAGCGTTGATTAAGCAAAAGAGAGTCTGCTGCTAGATATGCTGAAAGAGCTAACTTTCATTGGAGTAGCAACAACCATATTAATAAGCTAAAAATGAACAACTTTTGTGAAAACAAAATTTTTATAATTTGAGAATTAAGGTGGAAAAGGCAAAATAAACAAACAGTTAACATATTAGGTATCACCTGTGATACAGAATAAATTTAGGTATCACCTGTGATACAAAATAAGATATTAGGTATCACCTGTGATACATACCAAATATTAGGTATCACTTGTGATACAAAATAAGATATTAGGTATCACCTGTGATACAACAGTTAACATATTAGGTATCACCTGTGATACAGAATAACTTATTAGGTATCAATGATACAAAATAAGATATAGGTATCACCTGTGATACATACCAAATATTAGGTATCACCTGTGATACAAAATAATATTTCCATGTCTTTTCCTTGTCAATTCTTAAAATAATGAATCACAAAGTTAATCTAATATAACTTGAACTTATTTGCATTATTGTTTTGCATCTCATAACAAAAACTAACACGTTTATACCAAAATGGAAATAGAGAATTGTGTGTCCATCGAATTATACACTACTTTTGTTTTTATCAATGGTTAATTATATGATCACCAGAAATGATAGCACTCGCAAACAGATCAAATTTCCATATCACATTATAACTTATCTAAAGATTGGGTACAAGTACCTAACAAATCTATGTATGTGTATCTACATCTATTATAGTACATAACGCGACTAAGAAGTTACATATGTACCAAGTACAAAGATAGAAACAAAACTAAAAGGAGACATATGGAAGCAGGAACTTGTAACATGGAGTTTGATGTTGTGTTTCCCTTCTTGCGAGTTTTCATTGCTGGAGTTATCAATGGCCCAGGCTGAGGCGTTTGCTCCATCCTGCATTGCAAATTAGAAGCATCCGGATTCAGATAACTTAGAGGCGACAGTTTTAACCAATTTATTTATTAATGAGTTAATTTTGGCTGTGTTTTATCTTAAACGGGTTCAGAAAAAAGGAGATCCAATGGGTCAAAAGGCACCCAAAGATGGACAATGAAGTGTTTATGGGTCAACTCTACCTGATTCAACCCGTCTCAACGTGTACTAAAAAGTGATATGTATTTCAACCCATACCCCATTGAACCGTTACCCAACTTGTTTGACACACCCATCTTGCACCCCTAATAGCTACATTGGCATCTAGGGTGCAAAAACTATTTTGATCTAAGCATGATATATAGAAGGAAGAATTACCCATTGTTGTTGGAATTGGGGCAAAAGATAATGGCGTATTCATAAGCATTGCAAGTAAAGGTGCTGGTTCCATCATCAAATGCATAGCTATAAGCTCGTGGACAAGCTCTTTTAAAGATACTTGAATAGTAAGATGGTTTGCATGTGTTAGGATTCGCATATTGCCCGCTACAACAATATTGATCCATATTAAATGCACCACAAGCACTATTGCAAGCAATTACTCCGCCTGGAGCTCCTGATCCACCGTCCCCACCAACCACCTGAAGCTCTTTTGGGCAACCTGTAAACGATAGCATTTTGGTTATATAAAGTGATTGAAATTTATGAGGTATCACCTGTGATACAAAATAATTTATTAGGTATCACCAGTGATACCAAATAACTTATTAGGTATCACCTGTGATACAAAATAACATGTTAGGTATCACTTGTGATAGTTAGACTGTAGTTAGCTACTTGTTTTTGTAGATACAAAATATGATGTATCACTTGTGATACATACAAAATCATAGTTGATACAAAATAACATATTAAGTATCACCTGTGATACAAAAACACAAATTAAACTGAAAAACGAGCTCTTACGGGAATTAAACGAGCCTAAGAAAACCTAAAAATAAAAAATTACCTCTAGATGTGTAAATTTGCTTTTTATTTTATTTTTAATAAATTAAAAACACTTTTGGACTAAAAATAATATTGAAAATACTAAATTAATACGAAAAATTATGTAAAATTCTGGAAAACTACTTGAAGCTCTAAGGAACTTGTGATAATATCACTTGTGATATTCTGAATATCACAGAATATCACAAGTGATTTTCTGAATATCAAGTGATTTTCTGAATATCACAAGTGATTTTCAACTAATGTTTTGTAACATGAAAATCACAAGTGGTATTCAGAATATCACAAGTGATATTCAGAAAATCACAAGTGATAGATATTCAGAAAATAACAAGTGATATTCAGAATATCACCAGTGATATTCAGAAAATCACATGTGATATTCCGAATTTCAGTTGTGATATTCAAAAACGTATAAAAACGGACGAAAACATAAGAAAACGGACGAATACGTATGAAAATAGACGAAAGCATAAGAAAATAACAAGTGATATTCAGAATATCACTTGTGATATTCGTGATATTCAGAATATCACTTGTGATATTCAGAATATCACAAGTGATATTCTGAATATCACCAATATGTTCCTACCTCTTGACTGAATTTTGATAAGGCTTGTATCATTTGAGACAAGAGTTCACATTTTTCAATCCGAACAAAGAACTCGTAAACCGTTGTTTCATTGGCTGATATGAATGCATTATGACAAGTACGAAGGTGCTCTAATGCTTTCATGGAAGTTTTAATTTAAGGTAGTCTGATAGACGCAGCCATAACAATGCACGGTCATGACATCTCAGTAATTAACTTCAAAAAAACAAATAAATAACTTTGATGGTTTTCCTGGCCTAAAATAAGTTGGTTACTCAAAACAGAATTAAAACCAAAGTTGTTTCTGTAAATGCGACGATCCCTCCCTTATACACGCATAATTAGTGTCCTCAAAAAAAATCAAGGGCATGTAGTTGGTGAAAGGAAGATTACATCAGGAGATGCATCAATGTCTGACATCAGAATTTTATCCCCCAAAACATCTAAAAGTTCCATTTCAAGGGATTCATCATCCTCCTTTGATATTGCAGCAAGTGGATTGGAAGGAAGGACCCGTCCACAATAGCCCACAAGAAATATTTCATAGACATCAGTAACTTCTTTCCATAAACGAATTCTGGCAGGCTTGTAGGTGCTTAGATCAGACCCTGATTGATGTTTTAACTTGCTGACGTCATTAACTAACAATTGGTTGAAGCTTTTAACAGCTAGTCCCCAAAGTCCACCATCCGGATTTTCTCTTCTTGTTATCATGCACCTGTAAGGACAAAACTCTTCACTAATACAAAAATATGAAATAAAAATGAAAATAGTTGAAAATAAGTTTGAAGACTAATTTCATATGAAACTAGAACCTAACACTCAATGAAGTTTCTGAACACTTCTCAACATTTGAGAACCATTATTACAAAAATAAAGTGTGAATGAAAAAGGATATAATAAACAAATCTGACGTCTTGCAAAAACAATGTCAAGATTAATAAAAAAAAAAAAAAAAAAGTAGATGTGGCAATTTAGACCCAATTTATTATAAATGGGTCAATTTGGGTTGTGTTTTATGTCAACCTAATATAAAAATTTGAAAGTGATATAAAAACATACAAGCAATCTAGCAAATAATATATGGAACAAAGTTCTACCTTCCAAGACCTTGGATGACGTAAGGAAAAATAATCAACTTCTCAGCTACTGGAGCCTGTAAGAATAGATCAACTAACACAGGAAGAAGCTTTTCAGCAAACAAATCACTTGAGATGGTCACAGCTGAAGTTTTTTTTGAATCGGAGCTTGAAGAGAAAGATTCAACTTTTAACTGATTGTTACTAGTCTCGTTAGATTCTGTGAAGATAATAATTGAGTATTAGCTTCTGGATGCAGAAGGTAGTAAAAATAAACCAAAACTAATAGTCATAACAATAATAACATGTTGTTACACAAATCCCTGGAACCTCCTTCCCGCACATAAGACAAGTGAATATCGTCAAATGACTAATTTATACGTTTACCACTTTACCATAATGTATACTTTCTGTGTGACATTTATTGTACCTGTCTTCATATATTCAGGAGGGGTGAAAGCTAGGTTTGTACTGTAACTTTTTCCGTCTCGACTATTCTTCATTAGTCCAAAGCATGACAGCCTAGGATTGCAATCCTGCAATATTTAAGAACAAAAAGATGGAAGATAACTAATAACTTTAGTAAAATGAAATAGAAGGTAACTTTTTTATACAAGCAGACATGTTACCTGATCAAACAATATTCTATAGGCATTAAGATCATGGTACAGTGACCGGCCTTTGCTGCTGCAGTACTCTAATGCTTGTGCTAAGTACAATGCCACCCGTAAACGCATAGGCCATTTCAATAGTTGGGTTTCCCCTATAAGACAACTTAATAAGTTTGTATAGACACATTGCAATATTTTTTATATGAATAGGGGACAACTAGCTTCGATACATAGCAGGGGAATCTATAAAGTATAAAATCGTTCATAAAATACATAAACAACTGTACGGATCAATCGTACAGATCTTCATAACCGGTATATTATCACTAGCCAAAATTTTATACTAACAAACTTACAATGAAATAGATGTTTCGATAAAGTTTCATTAGACATGAACTCTGCGACCAGCAACCTCTCATCTCCTTTGCAACAGCATCCCAACAGATTTGCTAACCTTTGGCTCCTAAGTTGCCCAACCGCTTTTGCTTCATCCTAGAAAAACAATATCACGTAAGTATGCCATCTCATACACTTGATACATACATGATACATTATACATGCTTACGTAGTTAACACAATAAGTATGCACATATGCACACAGGATGGATAAAACGATCTGGTTGTGCATGTCACTATCATGTGATGTAGTAGCACCCCACCCAATCCCTACCCCTAAATGACCACCCAAATCAGCGGACAACTGTTACGGTGGGGTTTGATTAAAGTGTAACAGACAATTTTATCACACCATTGTTTCCAGACAAACAAACCACCAGAGTGGGAGTCCGAGGTAGGGGTGTGCAATAGTACGAAACAGAAATTAGTGAGCCGTATTGATATCAAAATTTGAGAATATAAGGAGTCAAATGGGACCATTAGACCATACAGTACCTGTTGGGTATCACGAGATACCAGCTTCAGGCTGGTTTGGTCCCAAAGTGAATTGTGAATCAGATCAAACTTTATGCTAGTAATTTTAATGATTTAAGCCTACTTTTTTCCCCATAACCATGTCATTCAATTAGTACCACAACACATTTTGGACCATACTGAACAACAGTTTTTCCATACAAGAACCCACATACCAAACTGTACAATATACGTTTTTTTGAATAATTAGTTCGTTTACGGATTTGACCGAGGACTCCAGCAGTCAAGTATTACAAACTTTGGCCTAGATCACGGCTTATAAATATATCTTTGTAACCAAAAAGCACTAGCTAATACCGTCAATTAGCTGTACATGAAGGTCAAATTCCCGCTTGACCGAACCACCCAAAAGCGTAAAACTTATGTTATTCATTTACATCCGCATAGTGTTTTTTTTTTGTCTGTGACAATTTCCATGCAACTCAATTTCAAAATTAATAAGCAAAGACATAAAAATAGCACAGTATGTCACAAAACAACATACAAGGAATTGACGAGTATCAGGCCAAGCAGACTTATTAAACCGCTTAACCGCAATAAAACAATCACCAATCTTTCCCTTATAAACAACATTAGGTGCCTTTTCGCCGTGTTCCGAGACAACATTCCCAATTGAAAAACCATCAGTAGCATTTTTAAGCTCTTCCAGCTTAAACTCCTTAAAACACGGCCACTTTAAATTACCTTATCATTACAACTTAACTTCAAACAAGCACATCCAAACACAATCTCTTACAGCATGTGGATTATCTGATTCTCATTATATAGTATCACACAATCAATGTCAAAATGGACATCCAAACACTCCTTTATCAACTTAATCACATAAGGGAAGTGACTATCATCACCAAAGTGTGGGAGGTCACATGTGATACCTTAATCACATAAGGGAAGTGACTACCATTGGTGAGGGTTTTTTTTTATTAATGATTTTGTCAGTCAAAAATTTGGTCCATGATTCCAGACAAGTCATGGATACCTAAATAAGAATCCAAAAAAATTAAAAAAAAAAAAATCCGGATATCACATGTGATACTCAGAATATCACATGTGATATTCAGAAAATCACTTGTGATATTCAAAATATCACTTGTGATATTCAAAATATCCATATTCTGAATATCACATGTGATACTACAAAAAATAGTCCTATCTATACATTTAGGTAAGTAAATCTGTAGAAACACGAAAAAAAGAACTTAAACGCCTTGAAAGCACAACATGAGGTACACAAGACCAGCCTAATATGCATCACAAATTCTGCATCAATTCACTACTCTATACGGTAACGCAAAGTTCATATCAAT
Source organism: Artemisia tridentata subsp. tridentata (assembly GCA_021014915.2). Classification (NCBI taxonomy): domain Eukaryota; kingdom Viridiplantae; phylum Streptophyta; class Magnoliopsida; order Asterales; family Asteraceae; genus Artemisia; species Artemisia tridentata. The sequence goes on from CP139502.1 coordinate 203,527,218, forward strand.
CATAACACTACAATTTGGCACTAAACGTATCACATATGTCTAACAAACTAATTCACATAAATAATTCAGCGTTCTTGAAGGCATACCTGAAACTAAAAGTCGAACGAAAAGGATCAGGTAGATCTGAGACAGACTTAAGCGAGTATGAATCCATAGATTACTGCAATTATTCTTCAACTGCATAAATGAGAAAATCAAATACGCGCTAAACTAGAACATCACAATCTGTTTTTACTCGAAGATTAGGGTTAGAAGATGAAAAATTAAATGAGATGAATTAGAAGATCGATTGATCAATTAAACATAAAAAAGTTAGGGTTAGAAGATGAAAAATTAAGATGAATTAGAAGATGGTTGATTAATTGCATATGAAAGATCGATTGATAGGATTGGATATGGATGTTAGGTGAGAGTAAAGAGAAAACTAGGAGAGAAAACACACTTTTTGTGTGTGAAAAAATAGAACGGGAATTAAAAGTTACTTATTCTATGTGTCAAAAATACCCTTATAGTGTAAATACTTGTTAAAATCTCAGCCATTAGATAAAAAAAATGAAGTGTGGGGATTGATCCCTTGGTATGTGGCTAATTTTTAGTATCTAAAATAACTCTACTCTTTCTATTGTTATTGTTAGTTTATATAACGTGTGTATAGTTTTAGCCAATGACTAGTTTATAACAATGTTCAATACACGAAGGGTTTTTTTTTTTTTTTTTTTTTTTTTTTTCAATACACGAAGGGTTTTTTTTTTTTTTTATTATCTATATTATAAGTTGCAACAATAATTTCCAGATCACGATTGATCTTGTCACAACAATATTAGTCACATTATATAAAGTAGTGCAAATATATTTTTGAAATAAAACTGTTGAAACAACACAAGGTTATAACATGTACTTTTATGTATGCTAACATATACACATAAATATAGTTCAAGCACTTTACATCAAACAAACAGATTAAAAACGTGTACGCACTAACACATGAAGCTACATAGAGACAAAACGAAACAAACAGATTAAAAACGTGTACACAGTAACACATGAAGCTACATATATACATTACGCGTATGTTTCGGGTGGAGCGGCGTAAAGCTTTTTGGGGCGGTGAGCAGTAAAAAATAAGCATTTTAAATTTTAGTAATCGTTTAGTAAAAGAGTTATGAGCTTTGCTAATTTTTATAAAGGTTAATTTCCAATGCTTCTTTAAGAAGCGGTGAACAATGAGTTGCGACTACTTCCCACAGCTCACAACTACTTGTCACTGCTACTTTTAACAAACACACTAAATGTTATGACCTCTTGAATCATCGATACCCTTTAAAAGAAACTTGAGTGAAAATTAATGAAAAATATAACTAACACTACTTTATACGGGGTATAACTATTATCTATACTGCATTATAAAGGATTTGAGATTTCCTATAAAAAGAAGCCTTAAAATTTTAAAACAAAAAACATTACTATAAAAAGAAAATTAGAAAATTAATGTAAAATTTGAAAATTTAAATATCATTTAAACTATATAGCAACCCCTTCCAATAATTATATATTTTAACAAAATTGTTTATAAAAACGCTCACTAAACTTGTAACCACCAATTTAATGCTAAAATTTAAAAAATAAAAGTGCTAACTATTTACACTAATAATAATTTATAGACATTCTACTTTTGAAAAACATATATTTACTACGTTATAAAGTATTTGGGACATGCTAAATAACGAACGTTTAAAACAAAAACATTTGCTCGCCACAAAAATAGTCACCAGGTACCTGCCGCCGCATTGCACGGGTACCTTCTAGTTCATATTTATAACAAAATAGATTATAATCCCAAAATTATTTTTACGCCATAGAATATAAATTAATACTAAAGATACCTCATATTCTACATGGGTTTACAATTTAGTATGATTATTGATTAGAGTAAATTGCACCGTTGGTCCTTGTGGTATATGCAGATATCACGTTTAGTCAAACCTCCTCAATGTTTGACTTTTTGCACGTTGTTGGTCCAAAAACCTAACAATTGTTATCTATCTCGTTAAGTGTTGGGGCAGTTTTGTCTTTCACATTTATTAGTCCAAACACCCCATAATTTAGTCAAATAAAACAAAACATTTACACATTCATCCAAACACCCCCTTCTCAAAAACCAGTTATCTTCAATCTCACTCCTCACACCCACCTCAACCGCCACTACTCCAGTGCCACCTCCGCCATATCTCCCGTCAAATTCAAACAGCCTAACTAAATATTTATGCATACCTAACAATCATATCAAAAAATAAACAATAAATTACAACAAATTATAAAAAATAAAAAATAAGTAAACCTGTAATCTTACAGCACCACCTACCCTTCGACCGTTGGTGACTGCAACCATCACGGATCCACCACCACCGATACTGAATTAGGTCGTCGTTGCATGCTGAATCTCGCTATGGTGGCGGTGAAATAGGTTTGCCTAATTTCAGAGTGACAGATTGTACACTGTTTGAAGGGTTTATGGTTGGAGTATGGTGAGTTAAGTAATTTTGTTGTAGGTAAAATGGCATATGTTTCTTAAATGAAAAATAAACTTGTGAGTGTTCTTTTTTATTCTTAAAATGAAATATAAATTTAGAAGTCTTGCTATATGAATCGGGTGGGTAAAGTTAGTGGGTTTTGTTGGGGGTTTCTATTTGGACGAAGATAATATGTGTTTGTTTAGTTGTTAAAGAAAAGAAAGATACCGGGTTCTTTTGTAGGTTGGTGTTTGATTATTAAAGGGATAATGATGAGTTTTTGTTTGATTATTGAAGAAGGTAAATATGGGGGGGTTTGTTTATTTTTAAAGAAGATGAAGATGATGGTGGTAGTGGGAGGTAGAGGTTGGAGGTTGAAGATGTGGACGTTTGGATAAAAGTGTGTGTTTGTGAAATGTGAATTATTAGAGTGGTGGCAGTCATGCCTCTCAAAAAACTCATACCTCCCAAACTCATCAATAATATCATTCCACCTCATTCATACTCATTCATACTTTTTTCATATCTCTCAACCCTTTTTTAGTGGCAACCATGTTTTTTTCATACCTCCCAAATAATATCTTCTTTGGCCCACATATTAACGCCTAAACCTGAACAAATGATCAATATTACATTAATACCGTGGAAGCATTGGATGCCGCCCAAGGATACCTCCCAACCATACCGGTGGGGTGTCAATGGTGTTCACCGCAGGTATGGTGATACCGTTTGGCAAACCGCCAACCACTGCCACCACCCTTAATAGGTGTTCGCACATGTAAATAGTGAAAAGATGAAGTTATCCTCATGCTTAATGATCCATCTAGCGACCCTTAAATTTTTGGACCAACATTGAGCAAAAATTCAAACATTTAGGAGGTCAGCAGTAATTTTTTTCATAGTATGGACTAAACGTGAAATCTGCATATACCGTAGTGACCAACGGTGTAATTTACTCTAATGATTATAGTTTATAACACAAAACCACAAACTAAAGGTTGTCAGGATCGGGATCCTACCTAGGATCGTTTTCGGCTCTGCAAGATCGGAATCGTAGGATCGTAGGATCGGATCCTACCTAGGATCGTTTTTGGATTTTCCTTTACATATGTATACAAACCATTTTTAAAAACCTTTCTCTAAAAAAAAGTCAAAAAAAGTAAAAAAAAAAACAGGATCGGATCGTTCACGATCCTACGATCCTACGAGCGATCCCACGATCCTGTAACGATCCTACCTGAAAAAAGGGTTACCAACAGGATCGGATCGTTCACGATCCTACGAGAGATCCCACGATCCTGTAACGATCCTACTTGAATTACGATCCCGTAACGATCCTGCTCGTTTTGTGTGTGTAGGATCGTACGATCCTACGAGCAGGATCGCGATCCTGACAACCTTATAGCACAAAACCACAAACTTAAGGGTGTTTTAGCAATTTACAAAATAACATATTATATTCCCCTGTCAAATTGATTTCTATATATAATGATGTCTTCATGTAATCATACGACACACTAAAAAACCATCTTTTTCACAAAGGCTCTTAAAAGGTCCTTGCAGCCATATCCAATGGATCCAAGGTCCATCCAAAATGGTGAGCTAACCGAACCCATTTTGTCGAAACTCACGAATCCACCAGAGGAGGTAGTGAGCTCGGAACTAGAGGAGATACTATCCGACACGAGTTTAACCTCCTTCGGTCGACTCAAAAAGGCGATGCCTATGGAACTATATAGTTTGTTTCGGCTAGCAGGTCCAACTATCGTAGTCTACGTTCTAAACAACGTGACATCGATGTCAACACAAATCTTCTGTGGTCACCTTGGTAACCTTCAGCTCGCGGCTGCGTCACTTGGTAACAATGGTGTCCAGCTTTTCGCCTATGGTGTCATGGTAACAAAACTATACCATATTTTCCTTCGAATGAATTATATTGTTTTATTGTGTTACAAGAACATTAACTTTAGTGTAAAACGAATCTATACTTGATCATTTCAGGAAGAACAATTTAATCATGTTAGGAGTAACTTTTTTTCTAATTGATTAAGGTAACATATGTTAGATAATTTATCATCATTGAATGTTTATCGGCAAAAAATAATTTATGATCAGATTGTCTTTATATAGAAAAAATTTTATAGTATTAGCAACGAGACAAATATTCCACATCGGCATTTAGAGAAATGTATATAATACAAAAGATAAGATTCGATTTTCGTAGCCAATTCGGATATCAATTTGAATGTTAATCCAAAATCTAGCTATCGAGAACCCTTTTTTTTTTAAAATTGATATACCATAAACGTCAGGATATAATAATAAGCATTTTTATATGAATAATAGTAGATTTTTTTTTTTTATTTTTTTTTTTTACCCACTTTTTTTTTAAGGGAGGGGGTAAATATTTGCAAATAAATGTGCTGTTTGTTTATTCAGACATTTTATGTCTGAATCTGAATTAGTGGTCCAAAAGTCTGAATCTGAATTATTTTAGTCTGTTTGTTTTTATAAAGTGTCTGAATAGACAAAAAACAATCCTTTCGCTATAAAACAAACCAAAAGACCCTCCATTCATGATTATTAATAAAAAATCAAGACCAAGATGAGGAGATAAGGATTGAAAAGAAGTAGGTGTAAAGTTTAAGCTTTTCAGATGTAATCAGACATATTTAAATGTCTGAATGAATCAGACCCTATTCAGATGTATTCAGATTTCAGATGTCTGAATAAACAAACAGTCTGAATCTGAAAATATCTGACCGAATCAGACTTCAGACGTATTCAGATCTGAATGAGCCGAAACAAACACAACCTAAGAAATTAGAAAACAATATGCCTCACAAAATGGTTTAATACTTACGAGCTACTAGTATTTTGCTATGCCTAGCGTTTATGTTTCTATAACCTGCCATATGTCACTTCTTGATTGGTGTATAAAAGTGAGTCAAATTCAAGAGTGGTCAAATAGATGACCGGTCTTTCAAGTGATGAAACACATCAAAGGTAGCCGATCAATTGAAAAGTATCAAATTTTAAAAAGTGTAAAAAGCCACTCATTATTTGACAAGTGTTCATCACCTATTTTATTCAAAAAATTCGACTAGGGGTAAAATTGTAATTTAACCCGTTTTTGCTTTTCCACCTTAAATTTCAAACGCACATATCTCTTAAACAGCAAACTTTTAAAAAAAACCGGATTTCATCATAATTTTTAAAATTTAATCCTCTTTAATTTGGTATAAATTTTGTTAAAATTTTTGAAACTTTTTTTTAACATATCAAATGGGTCTTGATTTTGTTGATTTTTTTGTCATTTTTTGCCCTACTTTTTACCCTTATAAACGTCGAATCATGAAAAACTTAAAACATGAAAGTTATAGATTTTCGTTCACTCTTTACCCATAAATTTGAATCACTCAAATCCGAAATGATATGAATGAGATATCGCACGTTAAAGATAGCGTTTTAGTCATATTTGTTGCACACAAGGTGTTTGATGAAATGTCTAGCTTAGATTTTTAGTGTTAAAATTGCGTCAAATGCATTAATTTTTGTACCACAATTCATCATTAATCATTTTATTAATGTAAGATTCAAAACGTGATGTTTTTGTTAATTTTATTTTGTTCATCAATATTTTATTAATGTAGGTTCATCATTTAGTTTATTTGTATGACCATATATTATAGGTTCATCAGTTAGTTTATGTTTTTTTAGTTTATTTGTGATATAGGTTATAGGTTCATCATAGGTAACTAAAAAAACATAAACTAACTGATGAACTATAACATATGATCAGTTAATGTTTTTTTTGTTATATTTTTTTGTTTAGAGGTTATGTTATCGTAGGTTCATCAGTTAGTTTATTTGTGTTATTATAGGTTCATCGGTTAGATTATGTTTTTTCAGTTGATGCACATTAGGGTAGGTTTTTTTTTTTTTTTTTTTTTTTTTTTTTTTTTTTTTTTTTTCATTTGTTATTGACTTTTAGCTATTATGTTATCATAAGTTCATCAGTTTGTTTATTTTAGCTATTGTGTTATCATAAGTTCATCAGTTAGTTTATTTGTGTTTATTTATGTTATCATATGTTATAGGTTCATCAGTTAGTTTATGTTTTTTTAGTTGATGAACATTATTTGTTTTTGGTTCATCAGTTATTATCTTGTGTTATATTTTTTGTTCATCAGTTATTGTCCTGTGTTATTTTTTTTTTTTTTTTTTTTTTTTTTTTTTTTTTTTTTTTTTTATTGATCAAATGAAATTTGAGTTAGATGTTATTATATGATGTTGACTTTATAATTTCTTTTAAGAAATGTTCATAAAAAAAAAAAACTGTTCATCAATTTTTCTTTTTATAAGTGTTACTGTTCCCTTCAATTTTTTAACTGATGAACAAAACGTTATCTTTAACATGTTATATCTCACTCATATTACATCGGATTTGAGTGAATAAAAAACATTAGTAAAGATTGACCTAAAATCTATAATTTTTATGTTTTGCAATTTTTCTAATTCGAATTTAATATTGGTCAAATTTATGGTCTAAACACACAATACATACATTTTTTTAAAAACATTAACTATTAAAAAAATCACTTTTTGAGTCTTACATTAATAAAATGATTAATGATGCATTGTAGGACAAAAAATAATGCATTTAGCTCAATTTTAACACTAAAAAACTAAGCTAGACATTTCATCAAACACTTTGTGTGCAACAAATATGAGTAAAACACCATCTTTAACGTGTGATATCTTACTCATATGACATCGGATTTGAGTGATTCAAAAATCTGTGTAAATAGCGAACAAAAATCTATAACTTTCATGTTTTAAGTTTTTCACGATTCGACATTTATGAGGGTAAAAAATAGGGCCAAAAATACCAAAAAAATCCAGAAAATCAAGAAGCATTTGATATGTAAAAAAAAAAAAAAAAAAAATCCGAAATATTTAACAAGATTTATACCAAATTAATTCAAATGACCAAAATACCCTCTAACCGAAAATATTAAAGTAAAAAAAGGAAGGAGTGGGTGGAGGACACGTGACACTAGCTTGTTGGCTTTCTAGACTTTTTAAACTTTTTTCTTTTTTAAAGGATCGCAACTTGACAAAGCAAAACTGTGAGATTTAACACTACAGTATTAAGAACGTGTCTCAAGGCTTATACTCCATACACTAGACTTAAAATGAGATTTAAGCTGAGGCCTTATTTTGTTCACATGCTTTTTGTTTTCATTGTTTGAGACTTTCATTGTTGACAGTTTTAGTAAGAGGATAATAAATAGAGTAAACTACATTTTTGGTCCTCGTGGTTTACCGGGTATAACGGTTTTGGTCCAATAGTTTTAAACGTAACGGGTTTAGTCCATTTTCGCTGACCCGTAACGGGTTTAGTCCAAATTTCGTTGACCAGGTGTTTGACTAGTTAAAAAAAGTTGATATGACTAGAATACCCTCGAATGTAAACCCATAAATTGCACCATTCGTCCTTGAGCTAACGGCCGTTAGTTCCGTTAGTTATCATGTGACAACGTTAGTCCATTTAGCCAACGATTATTTGCAACGTTAGTCCTTTATACATTTTTATCCGTTTTTCTTACATTTTCATACGGTTTTGTCCGTTTTTATAGGTTTTCGTCCGTTTTTAGTCGTTTTCATCCATTCTTCTTACGTTTTCACACGGTTTTGTCCTTTTTTTTACGTTTTCATCCGTTTTTCTTACGTTTTCATACGGTTTTGTCCGTTTTTATACGTTTTCGTCCGTTTTTCTTACGTTTCATACGTTTTTGTCCGTTTTTATCCGTTTTCATCCGTTTTTATCGTTTTTGTCCAATTTTCTTACGGTTTTGTCCGTTTTTATTCGTTTTCGTCTGTTTTTCTTAAGTACGAAAAAAAAAATTAAAAAATTAAAAAAATTAAAAACGAATTAAAAAATTAAAAAGAAATTAAAAAATTAAAAATTTTAAAAAATTTTAAAAATTAAAAAAAATTAAAAAATTAAAAAATTAAAAAAATTTAAAATTATTTTTTTCCGGAAATATTTTTTTTACAAATTCTTTTTTCCGAATTTTTTTTTCCGAAAATATTTTTGAAAAAAATAAATAAATAGTTTTGAAAAAAAAAAAATTTCGGAAAAAAAAATTAAAAAAAAGGATTTTCGGAAAAAAATAATTTTGAAAATTTTTTTTTTTCGGAAAATATTTTTTTTTTGCGAAAATATTTTACGAAATTTTTTTTTTCAAAATTTTTTTTCCGAAAATCCTTTTATTTAATTTTTTTTTTCGAAAAAATATTTTTTTTCAAAATTATTTTTTTTTTCAAAAATATTTTCGGAACATAATTATGTTTTTCCGAAAATCCTTTTTTTTTTTATTTTTTTTTTCCGAAAATTTTTTATTTCAAAATTATTTATTTTTTTTTTCAAAAATATTTTCGGAAAAAAAAAATTCGGAAAAAAGAATTTGTAAAAAAAATATTTCTGGAAAAAAATAATTTTAAATTTTTTAAATTTTTTAATTTTTTTTAATTTTTAAAATTTTTAATTTTTTAATTTATTTTTTTAATTCGTTTTTAATTTTTTAATTTTTTTTGTACTTAAGAAAAACGGACGAAAACGAATAAAAACGTACAAAACCGTAAGAAAATTGGACAAAAACGATAAAAACGGATGAAAACGGACAAAAACGTATGAAACGTAAGAAAAACGGACGAAAACGTATAAAAACGGACAAAACCGTATGAAAACGTAAGAAAAACGGATGAAAACGTAAAAAAACGGACAAAACCGTGTGAAAACGTAAGAAGAACGGATGAAAACGACTAAAAACGGACGAAAACGTATAAAAACGGACAAAACCGTATGAAAATGTAAGAAAAACGGACAAAAATGTATAAAGGACTAACGTTGCAAATAATCGTTGGCTAAATGGACTAACGTTGTCACATGATAACTAACGGAACTAACGGTCGTTAGCTCAGGGACGAATGGTGCAATTTCTGGGTTTACATTCGAGGGTATTCTAGTCATATCAACTTTTTTTAACTAGTCAAACACCTGGTCAACGAAATTTGGACTAAACCCGTTACGAGTCAGCGAAAATGGACTAAACCCGTTACGTTTGAAACTATTGGACCAAAACCGTTATACCCGGTAAACCACGAGGACCAAAAATGTAGTTTACTCTTTTAGTAAGAGGATAATAAATAAATAAAAATGTATCTAAGGTTATTTTTATTTTTATTTTATTTTATTTATTTATTTACTATTATTATTATTATTATTATTATTATTATTATTATTTGTTTCATTTCATGTAGTCATTTTTTATTTTATTTTTTTATTATAACACAAACCTTTCAAATTCCGACTTTTTGACTAACCACCAGACATCCCCGTAAGTATCCCTGACAACCTCATCAGTCATCACTAACCACCAGACATCCCCCGTAAGTATCCCTGACACAAAGAAGAAAAACACTAGTTGTACCTAACAAGTTTTAGGGCGATCCCAATCTATTGAAAAGAAGCATATCTCCAACGGAATCTGATAAATTAAATGATCGTCCTTTAAAGAAACTCAAACTGGGTGGTAAAAATCCACAAGAGGAAAAACGTTATGAACATGAAGTGGTTCACGATTTTGAGAAATTGACAGGAATACCCTTGAAGAATTCCAAGATTGACAATACAAACAAAATACAGGTGGATATTAATAATCTAAAGGGTGCGGGAACAACTAGCTAAAAGGGATGATAAGAATGTGAGTATAATGCTTGTTACTCATTCATCATATCTTCAAACAACTACAAACACCATCATTATACTCTTCTAAATCCATCGCACACCATATCACATAAATCCACAAAAGACCCCTTATCATCCTCATCAAAATATTGAATAAAATGAAACCATCACCATTTCTCCAAGTTTCACGCATGACTCCCTTGCATTCTTCCCATGTTCACGCGCGAGGCTCATTTCCCAAACATACTTATGGTGGTCTGATCACCAAGCGAAAAAGAAAAAGAAACGGGCCCCACTTGTACCATTATATTGTTTTATATTTTGCGTGTGAGTATGTGTGAGGTATTTAGTGTGATATATTTATATAAAGTGTGTATTTTAATAAAAGGTGAAGTTAAAGGTGACCTTGCCCACTAAAAGGTGAAGTGAGGTGAAGAGAAGTGAGAGGAGAGAGAAAGCTGAGGTGTCGCTAAGGTGTTAGGTGAAAAAAACCACTCTTTGCCATCTAGCCTTATTGCTATACCTGCTAGTCATACGTGGAGGTGAGTTATTTGCCATATCATTTCCAATTTTTTAGTAAATAATTTTTTTTCTTTATGATACCCAAATGCTTATCATTCATGGCTGGACATTAAATCTCGTGAAGTAGCAAACCTAATCTCACACAACCCACCACACATGTTCTTATTTAGCCTCAATATTAAATCAAAATTCAAACCAAAATCCATAACCAAATCGACATTCAAACCAAAACCCTAAATCAAATTCAAAATCCAATGGAAACCCAAAATCAAGAAGACAATGAAAATCATTGCAATATTGGGCTCATTTTATTCAATATTTAAAGACTTTTTTATTGGTATATTTTTATAAGAAAACAGCTAAATATTTATTAGATATTTGATATATAAAATTTGTTATATAAAAAGAATTGTAAAAGGTAAATGTTAAGGTAGTTTTCATAACTTGTTACATAGTTATAGTTTAGGGGTGTGTCTTGAATTATTTTTATCAAATATATATATATATATATATATATTATATATAAATGTAAAAAAAATAAAGTTTAGGGTGGTTTCTGTAAATTGTTAGATAATTTAAGGGTGTGTTTTGAATTTTATTTTATTTTTGCAAAAACATATAATTAAACTACATCATTTTACTTAAAATCGTACGTCAGTCAAAAGTATCGTAATACTAGGCTCATTTTGTTTGCAATTTAAAGATTTTTTCATCAATATATTTTTTATATGTAAATCGTTAGATATTTGTTAGGTATTTAATAAATAAAGTTTGTTGCACAAAAAAATCGTAAAAAATTAAAAATACCATGTAGTTTTTGTATCTTATCACATAGTTCCGATAAAGTTTTGAATTTTTTTTACCCCACGAAACGACATGCATAATGTATAAAGGTATAAGAGCATTCCCAATCATAACTCAGGGTTAAAGTTTAACACACTGCCACGTTAGCTTTAACTTTTTCACCTTTAACTCAAAAAAAAAAAAAAAAAAACACCCGCAATCATAACTCACCCTTAACTCACCTTTAACTCACCTTAACACACCAAGTTCCAATGGTTAACACACCGTGTTAAACCTTAATACACAAAAAATGCATACCTTAACTCTGCGTTAAGGGGTTAGTGCACTTGGGTTAACGCACCCTTAACACACACACTTCCAATGGTTAACACACCTTAACGCGGTAAAAGTTAAGGTTTAACGCACCAAGTGCGTTAACCATTGGAAGTGCTCTAAGGACTAATAAAACATACGATGTGTTCAAAAAATACGGATATCGTGTGCTTTATTAGCTTTATGACAAGCTTTAAGTCTCACAAGTACACTAACCTCAATCCAAACCTATTCCCGTAGCTTTTGCTGTCACCATAAGACTTCACTAACTGTTTCTTTAACCACCAATCCACCATATCTGATAGCATAAAACCTTAGTGACACATCAATGACAATAACTTGTGACACTAAGAGCATTAGGTGTCGCAACTAAGCACAACTAGTTTCTTGAGCCCCACGGGGTGCCACATCACTATAACAAACCCCCTTATACAATCATCTTATCACAACTAACCACAACTTACCGTTTGAAATTCAATGTTGGCCCCACAAACGGTTCTTTTTGCAGTGTATTTGTTTCGTCGTCTGCACAACGACTTGGGGAATGGCGAGCCACAACTAGATCCACCGGTATGGTGGCGAAGGCGGCAAAGTTGCCAGCTCACAACGACGAGCCACAACTTGATCCACACCCAATGCTCTAAGAGACAATTTTCTTGGAATACTTACCCACGTTATGTACAGTAAAAGGTCTGAGATATCACTTTTTGGTTTTACTCACTCTTTAAGAAAAATATGTTACAAGAACATCCAACCTCACTACACATTTTTTGTGTCATTGCACTATAACTCTTTACTAGCTAATAGTACATTTTCCCACTATTTTTTCGTAGAATGGATTTATGACTTCTAGTCGTACACTCTCCTTGTTGCCAAAATACAACTTTTATTTATACACATAATTCGACACGTATATATTACACGAGTATGCATCTGCGTCTTTATATCCATATATCTGCATATATGGCGTTTAGAAAAGATAGGGGTCATATAATGTAGTAAGTGAGAAAGTGAGGCTAAGCGCAATAACACCCTCAACCGATTGGGTTATCAGGGTTGGATGGGGTTGTCGTTGTTGTGTGGTTAAGGGTTGGAGTCGGTCGAGAAGCATGTGGGTCGAGGAGCCAACTGATTGGGGCAATCGGTCAAATTGAGAAACAAACAAATATATGTGTGTGTTTAGTTAATTATAGTGTATTTTTTAAGCTACCCCCAATAACAACCCTCATAAATCCACATTTTTTCTGTCACATGAGTTTTCTCTCTACTGCGAACTATAGACGACCTTTTAGGCAAAGTAAAACGACTTCCACTAAAAAAAAATACGTCACAAATATACATTTTAATTAAATTAAAATGCACTAGAATGTGCTTGTGACTGATTGTCCCAATCGGTTGGCTCCTCGACCCACTACAGCCCACAACCCCACAACAAAGACAACCTAAGGCAGGAGGGAGTGGATGCGGGGTTTGGATCGGCGACGCTCGGTGCCGATCGGGCACACCGCCGCCGGTGATCGGCGCCGAGCAAATCTTGGTTATTTCGGTGAAGTTCACCGATGAGAAGAGGAGTGTTTGCAACGGTCATATTTGACCAACTCAGCCAAAAGTAGCCGTTGGCTAAAAAAAAAAAAAAAATTATTGAAGATGGATTAAAGTGGAGATGGAACCTTTGCCGATGGAAACTCTATTAAACCTCCCTGAAAGAAACTTTATATGTAAAACAGCACAGTAACACACTATAGTGAAATGGGAGATGATGTTGGTCAATGTTTTGGTGTTTTAGTTTTTGAGTTTGACTTTTTAGTCAAAGTTTATGAGAATGAGAGTGAGCAGATGGTTTTTAATTTGAAGAAGAAGGTATGTGTTTTTTTTAGAGTGAGCAGATGGTTTTTAATTTGAGAGTGATCAGATGGTTTTAGACAAAGAGTGAAACGGATACTCTTTTTAATTTTTTTTAGGTTGTGTTTTTTTTTAAGTACTGTAACATGTACTCTTTTTAATTTTAAGTTGTGTTTTTTTTAAGTTGTGTTTTTTTTTTAAGTATTATAGGATTTTTTTTTTTTTTTTTTTTATTTTTAATGAAATGGTATGTGTTTTATTTTTAAATAGTTTATGTATTAAAAATAAATGGGAAAAAAAATGTGATGTGGAAAATGTGGGATTTGGGGTTGTTTGGGGACCATTGCCACCATTTTGGGGAAGTTTGGGGAAGGATTAGGGTGAAATGAGTTGGAGGGTTTTTATTGGATGATGATGAGGTGGCAATTTGGAGAAGTTTGGGGAAGGAGTGACCACTCCCTCCCCCCTAATGCAACTCTCACAATCCAATCGGTTGAGTGCTTTATTGCACCTTGCCTCAAAATATAAGAGAGTGAAGAGGGTGTTGGTATAATTAATGAAATGTGTAAGTGTGTGGGGACAATAGTAGTAAATTCTTAATTAGTAGCTGTCCATTTATATATTATGACCCCACTAAACAAACAAGAATTCTATTGATTTTTTATTGGAGTAAAGTTGTGGAGATTGTCGTTGGTTTATTGGTTTGTTTGAATATTTTGACATAAATGTTTTACGTAGTATGTGAGAAATTTGGTTTAGTGAGATTAAGATATGTATTGAGCAAAGGTTGAGTACTTCAATTAGAAAATTATCGGTGGTTTTTCGTTTTTTCGATCAACATGTTCAAAGTATGTGTATCGATTTGGACAATAGGTTAATCTAATGTTGGGTGTAATGGTCACTCGACTATCATTTTTATCTTATCATCATATTATCTTTTCAACACATCACCTTTAGGGGTGTAGTGGTCACCACCTAACCAAACACATAAAAGTACCATACTTTTGATAAACATACCTTAAAATATACCACACACTCACAAGCAAAAAAAAATCTTCGGGTGGTCTGCACCACCCAAATAAGTCCATTTTCCCTCATTCGGCGCGATGGATTTTGGCTGTTATTGCATTCGCGTGTGGTGGACTTGCTTCACATGCGGTGATATACTACCATAACGTCCGGTCTGATAGGTGTAAAGTAGGAACCAATGGATTATGTCTGTGGTTTTGGTCGGCCAGCGTTGACAGCTACTAGCATCATACAATAACAAAGTGTGCGTAATTTTCTTATAAAAGGAAAATAAATATTGATAAATAAAACAAGATCACAAAAATATTACTACAATAACCAGAAAATCGTAAGTATGTATCAAATTATAATTTGAACTCGTTAGAGATATAATGTAACTTATACCAGCTTATTTCGATTTTGATTTGGGGGTTGGGTTTGAATTTGGTTTTTGTCAAAATATGTTATAAGAACCAGAGCCGTATATGAGGGTGTGCGAGGTGTGTTATCGCACAGGGCCTCCAAATTCTAGGGGCCTCAAATTTTTTATATGATATGTATATATATCCTATAAAAGTGACTTCATGTATTTGATTTAGAGTGTTGCATTAAAAAATGTTGGCCGGGCACATTCTAAACGATTATTTCTCATTTTATCTTTTAATTAAATTATTTACTTTCTATTTTATGCCCCGTATTTGTCTTTAAACTGAATACTGCACTGGCCATCAATAAACTCAGAGACGGCACTGATAAGAACATCCAACCTCACTACACATTTTTTGTGTCACTGCACTATAACTCTTTACTAGCTAATGGTACACTTGCACTATTCTTTACTAGCTAATGGTACATTTTCCCACTATTTTTTCGTAGAACAGATTTATGACTTCTAATAGTACACTCTCCTTGTTACCAAAATACAACTTTTATTTATACACATAAATTGACACATATTACACATATATGCATCTGCGTCTTTATATCCATATATCTGCATATATTTTGCTATTAGAAGAGATAGGGGTCATATAATATGTGCCTCCCTTATAACGTGGTTTTTAATAATTTTATTTTCGATCATGTAAAAATAATAGATATAGGGTACACTTCAAATAATATGTTGTTAAACACGAGTAAAAGCTAGAAAAAATCCGAACTATTTTGTTATGTATGACTGAAAACAAAAGCTGAAACGTTGTTTACAGTATGACTGTGAATTAATCTGTTACCTCACATTCTCATGCATATTTAGTTTTCTATTTGATTCTGCTTCTGTGTGTATATGTATATATACAAACATATAAATATAAATGTATGTACATATACACTAATGTACGTACTTACGCATATGATTTTAGACTTGAACAAATTAATAAAGCGTTGTGTGTTACTATAGCTTGGAATGGGGAGTGCCGTCGAGACTTTATGTGGGCAAGCATATGGAGCTCACAAATATGAAATGCTTGGTGTTTACCTTCAAAGATCAACCATCCTTTTAATGGCGACGGCTATTCCTCTTATGTTTCTCTACATTTTCTCCAAATCACTCTTGATCTTCATCGGCCAATCAACACAAATCGCAGCTGCAGCTTCGCTCTTCATCTTTGGCCTCATCCCACAGATCTTTGCATATGCTGCCAACTTTCCTATCCAAAAATTCCTTCAGGCTCAAAGCATTGTGAACCCGAGCGCCTACATAGCAGCTGCAGTCCTCCTGGTCCATGTTCCATTGACATGGGTTGCATTGTTCGTGTGGGGCTGGGGCTTATTGGGTGCGTCGCTCATTTTGAGTTTTTCGTGGTGGATTATAGTATTGGTGCAGTTTCTGTTTATACTGACGAGTGATCGGACTAAGAAGACGTGGAACGGGTTTAGCATACAAGCGTTTTCTGGACTCTGGGATTTTTTGAAACTATCTACTTCCTCTGCTGTTATGTTGTGTTTGGAAGTGTGGTACTTTCAGATATTGGTTTTGATCGCGGGTTTGCTAGAAAATCCAGAAATAGCATTGGATTCATTGGCTGTGTGTGCAACGATTCTTGGATGGGTGATGATGATTTCAGTCGGGTTTAATGCAGCCGCCAGGTTTGTTTTTCGATCCCAATGAATACCTTTCAGTCATAATAAATTCACAAAAATAAAAGAATGTATATCTGGCAGTGTGAGAGTTAGCAACGAGCTAGGAGCAGGACATCCTAAATCAGCAGCCTTTTCTGTCGTGATGGTTACTCTCAGCTCATTTGTGATCTCTTCAATATGTGCTATCATTCTCTTAGCTCTACGACATGTCATTAGTTACGCTTTTACTGATGGTGAAATAGTTGCAAATGCTGTATCAGAACTTACCCCTCTCCTTGCAGTTTCAATCATCTTTAACGGCATTCAACCCGTCCTTTCAGGTAACAATTTTATTTCCTCTACCAAAACTCAATTCTACTAGCAATATATTTCTAGTCATTAATAGATTTGTGTCATTTGCTATAATGGATTCGTTACAATATCTGATTTGTGACAATTAGGAGTTGCTGTTGGATGCGGATGGCAAACATTTGTTGCATATGTGAATATTGGCTGTTATTATGTGGTTGGAGTTCCATTAGGTGTTTTATTAGCTTTCAAGTTTAACTTTGGTGCTAAGGTAAACATACTATTCTTTTATGTATCAATATTCATATCATTCCTAACTTATCCTAACCGTCAAGTTATCTTAACATTTATAAACCGTTAAGTTTATTTGATTATTTGTTGCTTAAAGTTTATCATCTGAGTGTATTTATTTTTTTCCGATTTAACGTAGGGAATATGGTCAGGCTTGATCGGAGGCATGACAATGCAGACACTTATTTTACTATGGGTTACTTTCCGAACCGATTGGAACAAAGAGGTAATCTTCAAAGACTCAAATTTGGGGGATAACTTTTAGTTTTTTCTTCATTTATAGCAACAAAAAGCGTTTATAGCAACAAAAAGCGATAAATGTTAAATTTCGCATAAGTATGTGTATTTCACATGATAATATAAGATTACTGATACCAACTATATAACTAAACTGATATGATTTATACATAAACTTTACAGGTTAAGAAAGCAAGCGAACGAGTGAATCAATGGCAACACAAGAAAGATGAACCTTTGATAGACAATTAGAGGACCTTTTATTTTCTCTTTAAACTACATTATATTTTGCACAATTTAGCTACATATATCAAGTATGACCTTTGTCTTGATAGTGAACACAAAATGTGAGATTGTTCTCGTAGTGACAATCTAAAAGTGAATCGTTGTTAGATTAAATGTTTGTCCAATGTGAGAATATGGTCAATGATGTTTTGTATAGTAGGAAATGCAACACGAAGAAACATTTGTATGTTGCAAGACAAGGACACAAGGATGGTAATGATCGAGCAGAAGCAATGATCTAAGAGATGGAATTGACTTAGTTGTTTAAGTCAAAATGCGGAAGAACGAGGTTGTGAATGACTCAGCTCAATAGTCAGTAAGACGTCACGTATGCATAATGGTGACTTGGTGAGAGTCAACATGGTATAAGAATATTGTTCAGAGGCTCAGAGCGTGCACTGGATGTATTGCACGTAGGACTTGGCTCATAAAGTGTCAGGATTTCTTTAAAAAAAAAAAAAAGTTGTTGCCAATTATGAACAAGAGGCAGCAAATCAGATTTTATAGGTGACTTGTTTGACTTATTAAAAGTCAAAGTCCAACATTAAAGGCCTTCTGGCCACTTACAATCAGCAAGGATGTTTCCGTAAGAAAATTCTGATATCAAGAAGTTCCTGGTGGATAAATAACGAGTAAGTATCATGATGGAACCATCCTAGACAATAATCTGAAAAAAGACAGAGTACGTATAATAGACAGAGAATCCATGTTAAGGTTACCCAAGGAAGTCGAGCCACATGCGGCTTAACCGACATTCCTGCACATGGCCGTTTACCACCATCCTAAGATATTCACCCAACGAGGTTTGAACCCTGGTCACTTTTATGAGACTTTGGGCACCTTACCACTAGACCACCTCGAAGATGGTCAACATATGTATAACGGAAAGATCAACTAAGATACAGTATAAGAGGTGGACACCTCTTTCAAATGGTGTTAAGTGGGTTAGCATGTTGAACTTAAAGCTTTTTTTTATCTTAAAAATACCAACTATGAACCGAGTTTCAACCCTTTTCTCAACCCAACCTGTATACAACTGTTTATATATTAAACTGGTTAGTAAGTCTGATTCATTTACGACCTAGACCTTTTTGGACCGATTGTGATAACATGTATCTGATTCAACGTGCGTCTATATGTGCATTATGCTTTTCTTATCTGCACAATTGTGTTTAATATGCTGGTTCAACAAATAAACACCTAGTTACGGTAATGTGTTTATAAGTTAGTCATGGTACATGCGATGCCACTCAGAAATGCTATTCCAAAGCCTGTAAACAACTTGGTAAAACAAAAAGACATGGGAGCTTTTACTCATCTAATTCTTGGTCATGAAGTTGTGTTCACATCTTGTAAACAAACACATACAAGCCAAATAAGCCATATGGTTTACAAACAAAAAGTTTAAAATTTACATCCAGCTAAACCAATATTGAAATTATACGAGGTAAACTATAATTAAGTGAAAGTTGAGTTATATGTTGTGAATATTTACATGAACTACCTCTTTCTTTACAAAATTCTTATTACTTAACACTATGCAAGAATGCTTAAAACAATTTTCCATAACAATTTCATCATCACTACTAACTCAACTTACATTCAATCTTTTCTACACTTTAATTTTCAACTTTAAACTGAATTTCCCGCCAAAAATTCTTCACATTTTAAAGTTCTCTCCAACGGGTTAATTTCCAATCAACTCAAAATTTCAACTTCATGTAAAAGAGCTTGATCCGCTAGAGAGTTAACGAATGGCCACGAGAATGAACGCCATTGCATAAACAAGAAACATGACATCGTCGGTGTATAGACCTATCAGTAAAATTACAAATGCATTAGGAACAAGTAACAAAAATAGTATATTTTAACTAAATATTATTCTAAATCGGGCCCGCTTGGTTTATATGGAGGGGAATGCAAAGGGAATGCAATGCAATGCATTTCCATTCCCCTCAAATTGTAGGGTAATGCCCCATTACCCACTACTGGGTAATGGGCCATTGCATTACCCTATACCAACCATCATCAATCATTATATTCCCATTCCCCACCCCTCCTATCCCCCAACCAAGCACCAAAAATAGTATATTTTCCCTAAATATTATTCTAAATCTTGCAAGAACAAGTGCCAAGAAAAAGGAAATGTTAAGAGTTTTAATTTACCTCTTGTTCCAGAAGCTGCTGCAGGAAGTGCAGGAATCTTAACAGCTGCAGATATAAAAATGGTTCAAAAGATGAGTCCGATATCAAGATATTGAAGTTATTAATGTGGGAAATTCCGGAATACTTATGTGGCCGTACTTTTGTTGCATGAAGAAGCCGGTATATGTGAAAGGGAAGGCCAAGGTGCGGGAATGTGATCGTTCAAATCACAAAGAAAGCTCACGCCTGAAGATGAGTCAAATGTTGCATCTGAAGGCAAGCTAGGAAGAAGACATCCAGACTCTATTTCAAGGACATAAACAAGTCACATAAAAAAGTAATTATTATTTATTTATCCTTTATTGATTATAACATGATACTGATAAGTGATAACCGGTGAGAAATATTTTAAATGAGAAATGTTTGAAATGCAATTTGTGACTTTGATTCACTAATTTATTTTACATAAAAGTGTTGTTTTAGTTGATTTATTAAAATTCATGATTCAAACATACAAAATCTAGCTTTGAAGAACACTTTTTGTTAAATCTTGTGAAAATGTAATTTTTTTGAATCATCTTACAACTGTATTGATACACATCACCAGTTTGTATTGAATCAACAAAAAAGACATCTCTGTGTATAAAAATTGTGAAACAACGTGAAAAATTGCATTCTCGTGTTTATTACACGATTTCTCACGTTAAGGATTTCTGATTTGATCCTGATTCATACTAATATATTATCACACTGTTTTATAACTCAGGGGTGCTAAACTTTGTGTTTAGTCGAAAGTCATACCTTAATGCTCAACAAAGTAAGGAAAGGGGAAGAAGCCAAAGTGTAACAACTTAGAAGATTATTTAGAAACTTAATCAAAATTATATCTTTTGAATGAACGGGGTCAATTTGGGCTATGCTTTATCTCAAACAGGTTAACTTAAAAAAATTAGCTAAAGGGGAATTTTAGTTTTACCTTGCATTCCATTTGCTGCAATTGTGTTGTGGATTCCAACATGTCAAGAAATGACAAAAAAAAAACTATCAGATTGGAGTCTTATTGCTTGAAAGAATAACTATAGAAACAAATTAAACAAAAAACAAACCTTGGAGTGAAAAGTCTTGGAGGGTAATACGACAACGATTATAAACATTGCTTGTTATATTTTCTTTTTGTAACTTCTTCCCCAGTGAAGCCGCACAATTCAAAGCTTGCAAATTTGTTAAAAAGCTTTGTTTTTGTAAGTGAGATACATAACTTCCCATTGAGTCACAACATGATGTTTGGTTTTTAATCTCATCTCCGCAACCTCGTGCGACAGGTCGAACATTTGGCAAAACCAATGGGCAAACTGAAACCCAAAAAAAATAATCTTAAAAACTGGTAGTCTTTCGTAACCATCATAATTTCATAAATATGGTTTTTGGTTTCAAATTAACCATTATACTAGCATAAATTCCTCGATTCATGGTGTAATACTAGAAGCAAGGGAAAAGGGAGATATCTGCAACTTTTTTCAATGTAGAAATGATTGCTTCATTCCATCTCCATAATTTTCAAAACTTATAGAATAAGGCTATTTGGTAATGACAACAGATTTATAAATATGTTTGACATGTTGACAAAAGTTTTATAATTGATATAATGTGTGAATAAAAAGCAAGGGAAAAACAAGAAATCACAAAAAATAAATAAATAAATAAATAATAAAAAATTGATGTACATTCGTTGCAAATGCTGGCTTTAAGCACTGAAAACAAGGGGAAAAAAGGGGATTTTGTTTAATAATATGGGCAAAGTGTTCATTATTTAAGACTTTTGAAAGAGTAATGGTTATTTTGAATTGATAACTCAAACCTAGATGCGGTAATTTCGACCCATTACTTACAAATGGGTCGATTTGAGTTATGTTATATCCCTAAAACTCCAAAAGATCTAAGCAGGAAAGAGTTATGTTATATCCTTAGAACATCCTAATCCCTTTTTATAAGTACAAAGCCTTTTTGTAATAATATAACTTTCTGATCATTTTCAACAATTAACACACCAACTCTACTCATATAATATCAGACAGCTTTAAAGATCAAGAGAAGTATGATTGCTCACCTTTATTAAGATTGCAATTAGCTAATCCTCTAAGTACTTCTTTGGCTCGTGTTGGTTCAAGTTTACTGGCCAACCATCTCAGTACAATACTTTTGCAATCATTAATCACCCGATTTGAAATATCAGAAGGACGCCGAAGCCCCATTGCATCAAATTCATATGAAACCGAAGCAATATCCTTAGCAGCTTCTGATATAGTATTTTGACATGTCTCTTGACAACATTCATTAACAAGATCAATCTTTCCACAATTAGCAAGAATCTTAGATGTGTTGACCATTTTTTCAAAGCCATCAACATCTTTGACTGGGCAAGAAGCTTCGGTTAGGTTCGATGGACCAACGGAACATATCTGCTGCAAACTGTTATTCGCACCTTGACCCATGAGAATTTTGTCAAAGTCAGAAAGGCAGTGTTTGGCAATAGTCGAGTTTAGAAAAAGTTTTTTGGTTTCTTTACTGGATTGACCAATGAGAATGACCAGAGTTGCTTTGAATTGTGGGCAGCATACCACATTTGCTAAGTATGGTGCAAAAACAGTGAAACAATCGATTGCGGTCATGCTCATCATGGTATCCATGGCATCAAAATTAAGAGTACAAAGGCCTGAACAAAAATGGAAAAGAAATTTCTATAAAAAAATGAAAAAAGCAAAAAACAAGATCAAAAAGATAAATAGCACAAGTTAAGTGTATGAAACGAACCTGATAGCTTTGGGGCTGTATTATTTGTGATTGTGAAGGGTGACAATGGAGATGGTGCAAGAAGAGGATAAAGAGGTTGAGGATTTCCAGTTGGAGAAATCTGCGGCAATAAGTTATCCACTTTTTCACCGAATCGCAGTGATTTTTTCCGATTATTCAGTGAGCTGCAGTGAGGGACACAGAAACCTGTCCAAAAGGTCATGCGTCAAAGGAAAAATACTATAAAATGTAACTAAAAAAAAAGGGAAACAAAGGTACAGAAAACAAGAAAGCATGTATTAATATTAAAGTATATACTATCCGATCTGATAAAAGCCGTGAAATTTTATTTACAGCAAGTTTTCCATTTATAAATACTTATTTGGTCCTTCTTGTCACAAGTAAGAAGATTACGATATTCTTTTGAATGCATAAGATATTCTTGTTCTGTCAATAGGTGATTTTATACATTAGGCAAATAGTCAAATGCTCTCCTTACACAATGATGCACAATGGACATCTGCTATAACATACATACTTGCATAAGCTACAAACTGTTATTATATATTTCGACTGTAATATCATTTTAGACCTTTGACTAATACTCAAACACAAATACTCTACTTAAATTATTTGTTGAGTAGATCGTTGCTATTATATGGACATAAGAGGTACCATAGGGATGTTAAAGGGACTTCAACATTTTCTTTTTATTTTTAGCAAAGGTATTGAACATTCTATCAAAAGAATTCTATAGGATAGCGCATCCTCCCCCATTTAACCCCTCCAAGGCGAAAAGAAACAAAAATCAGACACTATCATAACGCAAACAGATATGCTTTTGTTATCACTATGCATTGTAACAGAGTAATATCATTCATTGGCATAAGATGTGATTAAAACACAATAGTGGCAACTTGAAAGTAACAGATACTATTTTCTGCATTGTGTTGGTGTTGGAACATTGTGCTAATACCAGCGGCCATATACAAGGTATCTGTGATTGGGTTAAAAAACCAAAAAAAAAAAAAAAAAAAAAAAAAAAAAGAGGAATGCAAAGAGTGGTAAATGGGCAAAACACTACAAGGCATTTGGGTAAAAAAAAATTAGGTACACAATAAACACATTGATGGCTTTGTTATAGACATTTTCAGGTAGAAAAAAAGTGAATGCGGCAGATAATATACATTTGTCCAGATTAGTTTGACTAAAAAAAACGTAAAGTAGTCAAATGTTGTTCCCCCCAAAATCAAGCTCAACACAACTATACTGAAGGTGTATCAGAGTTTGGAACAAGTTGCCAGAAACTTAAAACAGCAAGTTAACTCAGTGACCCCTTAATCAACTTA
This sequence comes from Artemisia tridentata subsp. tridentata, assembly GCA_021014915.2. Classification (NCBI taxonomy): domain Eukaryota; kingdom Viridiplantae; phylum Streptophyta; class Magnoliopsida; order Asterales; family Asteraceae; genus Artemisia; species Artemisia tridentata. The sequence goes on from CP139502.1 coordinate 203,551,439, forward strand.
AAAACCATTGTCAAAGTTACTAGAAGCTTATTGTGGGACTTACTAGGGACTCTGATTCATAACTAGTTTGGAATAAGTTATCACAAACTCCCCCATTTACGTCAAATTATATTAGAACCAAAACAAGTCACGAACTGTAATATACATGGATCCACACTATTGCATCTCAACCGGCCATTGCACTGATACCATACTTAACTCACTAACCTAAAACAGCCAACTGACTCAATAAGGTCCAAATAGATCATTGTAAAAATAGATCCTACCTATATTATTACTCAAGACTTGTGTAAGGAAATCCATGTCCTGCACACCTAGACAAGTTTTGATTTTTATGGTCCCTTTTGGATTCAAAATTCTATAAGTTTGTTCGTTTCATTTTACCCTACCCAACCATTCTCGAATAAAGGTTCATTATTGTTGTCTTTTATCCCTGATGATTCATTCACCTTGGTCACATACACAAATAAGGGTCTGTACTTCACAACATAAATTCCAACAAGCATAAGCTCACATCTACCATGTGAAAAGTAGGTAACAACTACAGAAAATGAATAGCTTCAATAAATGACAATAATTGCAAGTAGTTGTGCTCCAAAACTTTGAAATAAATTTCTTCTTCATCTTCATCAACAATTACTAATTTACTATATGCTTATCCTCTATGCAGAAAACTTTATAATGTAATCTAGAACTAATCTATGGATTAACGCAAAATATAACCATATCGGGTAGATTTGCTTATTTTGCGGATATTTTTACCAATAATTTCATTCTTGGAAATTGTTATGTTTACACTAAAATGGGAATTTTGTAAATTATTACTAAATTTCGTTATTAAATTTTGAAGTTGAGAATTACTAGGTTTGACTTTAAATAAAAGTGTAAATGCACTAATATCTAATTCTGTCAAAACCCTTAAATCTTGATTAGCAAATATTAATAAAATGCCAAACAAATAATAACACAAAAGACAGCAGAAAATGCAGGCAGGACATCAAGTTCAATCCCAATTCACATGCACATTCATATCAAGATTCAAACTTTATAACTATACAAAAACCCAAGTAATAAAAACAAACCCGTTTCATTAAATACATCATATAATATAAAAACAAAACAGCAAAAGCCACATACCAAATCTTATAAAGATTCAATCTTTACATCATTTACCAAACACCCAACTGATAAAAATCATAAATTTATAAAAATAAAAAATAAAATAAAAAACAACTTACAAAAAACCAGCAGAAATAACAAAAGGGACTTGAAATTCAGATATTCTGTCATTCTTAATGGGTTTTGTAAAGATATGAATTTTCTGTAGTTTAAAGTGAGATTTTTGGAGTTAAAATTGGGAAAAATGTAGTGAGAAAGTGAGAATATAGAACAAGAGTGAAGAAGAGGGTGGTGGTATAATTAATGAGATGTGTAAGTGTGTGGGGACAATAGTCATAAATTCGTAGTAGCTGTCCATTTATATTTTTAGAACCCATTAACCAAAAAGTTTTGCTATATACTCAGAATTATATGCCCTACTTATCCTGGGTAAATTCCCAAAAAGGGACAATTTTTTTTTCAAATTCCCTAAATGGGACAAACTCAACATGTTTTCCCAATTTAGTCAAGTGCTAACGTGCGATCGTGCGAACCCTCTGGTTTTTTGACACGTGTCCCAGACAAAAGGTACTAACCAATCATTTGCAGGCCCACTTGCACCCCACGTGGCCTTTGACTTTTTTTTTCAAATGTGCGATTTCCTAATGTGCTAATGTGCTAGTAAACGGAAAATTTCTGAAAAAAAATTATTTCTGAAAAAAAAAAATTATTTTTCGGAAGAAAATTATTTCTGAAAAAAAAATTATTTTTCGGAAAATTTAAATATTTTTTCGAAAAAAAAAATTTTGAAAAAATTAAATTTTATTTTTATAAAAAAAAAATTTCGGAAAATTTTAAAAAATAAATATTTTTCGGAAAAAAAATTTCTGAAAAAACATATTTTTTGGAAAAATATATTTTTTTTTATAAATTTTTTTTTTCGGAATATTTAAAAAAATAAATATTTTTCGGAAAAAAAAATAATTTTTTTGAAAAAAAAAATTTTTTTGGAAAAATAAATTTTTTTTCGCACATTAGCACATTAGGAAATCGCACATTTGAAAAAAAAGGTCAAAGGCCACGTGGGGTGCAAGTGGGCCTGCAAATGATTGGTTAGTACCTTTTGTCTGGGACACGTGTCAAGAAACCAGAGGGTTCGCACGATCGCACGTTAGCACTTGACTAAATTGGGAAAACATGTTGAGTTTGTCCCATTTAGAGAATTTGAAAAAAAAATTATCCCTTTTTGGGAATTAACCCGTAGTATATGCCCTACTTATCCTCCGTATACTAACAATATTATATATTTGTGAGTAAACTGCAAAATACATCCATGTGGTTTGCCCAATTTCGCACCATACATCCAAATTTTTTTTTTCTAACTTATACATCCCTCCGTTAGTAAAAGTTAAACACCATACATCCACGAGGACGAACGGTGCAAAGCGTTTCTCCGTTATCTCCTAACGAGATAGAAAATGTTTGCACCGTTAGTCCTATGGTTAAGTCTATTTGCACCGTTAGTCCTATGGTTAAGTCTATTTGCATCGTTAGTCATTTGTTACGTTTTCGTCCGATTTTTTTCGTTTTCGTCTGTTTTTTAACGTTTTCGTCCGATTTTTTACGTTTTCGTCTGTTTTTTTACGTTTTCGTCTGTTTTTTTACGTTTTCGTCCGATTTTTTACGTTTTTGTCTATTTTTTTACGTTTTCGTCCGATTTTTTACGTTTTCGTCTGTTTTTTTTACGTTTTCGTCAGATTTTTTACATTTTCGTCTATTTTTTTTACGTTTTCGTCCGGTTTTTTACGTTTTCGTCCGATTTTTTACGTTTTCGTCCGTTTTTTTTTACGTTTTCGTCCGATTTTTTACGTTTTCGTCCGATTTTTTATACGTTTTCGTCTGTTTTTTTTTACGTTTTCATCTGTTTTTTTACGTTTTCGTCCGATTTTTTACGTATTCTTCTGTTTTTTTTACGTTTTCATCCATTTTTATACGTTTTTGTCCGGTTTTTTTACGTTTTTGTCTGATTTTTTACGTTTTCACATTTTCGTCCGATTTTTAACCCATCAACAACAACCAATTTAACCACAACTATAACTAAGAACTATTCAACGTTAATTTGCCGAGACCATCATGGTCTCGGCTTAACTCTCGGTACAGCCAACACCCAAACGGACCCATGGGGTCTCGGCCAAAACCAAATCCGAACCAAATGGACCCTAGTGGTCTCCAAACCCATTCGACATCACCAACATGAAACAAATCAATAAATCAAGAACTCAATTAACAAATGAAACCATGTATACCGTGAGCTTAAGCTCACGGTTCGAATAGCTCGACACAAACAAACACACTTTGATACCAAACTTTTATTACGCGTTTTTATTAATTAAAAACATTATATCCCGTTTGATTAAACCCAAAATATACCAAAAACTCGCGAGTTTGACCCAAGAACGAGTCAACCCTCGCGTAAATACGCGATTTTTACCTTTGTCTTCGCTCGATCTATGGATTTCTAGAGTGTGGAGATGATGGTAGTATTATGGTTGATTGATTCGTAGATGAATCTTGAATAAAAATGATGTTAATGAAGGTTTGGTGGCGCGTGTAATGGCTCAAAAGAAAGAGGAGATGAAGGGTGTTAGTTTTATGGTGGCGGTGTGGGTTTAAGGGTGGCGGTGGCGGTGGTGGTGATGTTGGAGGTGCAGGTGGGCGCGACTCAAAGGAGGGAGAGAGAGTTAGGGTTTTGATGATGAAGAAGAAATGAAATGAGTTATTCTTAGTTAGGTTTAGGTTATTATTAGGTTTTATTTATCCGTAATTGCAATAAGGTCCTTGTTTTTATTTTTCGTTTAACTTAAGGACTAGCGAGAAAACGTAAAAAAATGGATGAAAACGTAAAAAAAACAGACGAAAATGTAAAAAATCGACGAAAACGAAAAAAGTAACGAAAATCGAAAAGAAAACAACGTAAAAAACAAAAAACGACAAAACGTAAAAAATCGGACGAAAACGTAAAAAATTAGACGAAAACGTAAAAAAATCAGACAAAAACGTAAAAAAACGGACAAAACGTATAAAAATGGATGAAAACGTAAAAAAACAGACAAAAATGTAAAAAATCGGACGAAAACGTAAAAAAACAGACGAAAACGTAAAAAAAAATAGACGAAAACGTAAAAAAATCGACGAAAACGTAAAAAATCGGAACGAAAACGTAAAAAAACGGACGAAAACGTAAAAAATCGGACGAAAACGTAAAAAAACCGGACGAAAACGTAAAAAAAAACAGACGAAAACGTAAAAAAATCGGACGAAAACGTAAAAAAACAGACGAAAACGTAAAAAATCAGACGAAAACGTAAAAAAACAGACGAAAACGTAAAAAATCGGGCGAAAACGTAAAAAAACAGACGAAAACGTAAAAAATCGGACGAAAACGTAAAAAAACAGACGAAAACGAAAAAAATCCGACGAAAACGTAACAAAGGACTAACGGTGCAAATAGACTTAACCATAGGACTAACGGTGCAAATAGACTTAACCATAGGACTAACGATGCAAACATTTTCTATCTCGTTAGGAGATAACGGAGAAACGCTTTGCACCGTTCGTCCTCGCGGATGTATGGTGTTTAACTTTTACTAACGGAGGGATGTATAAGTTAGAAAAAAAAGATTTGGATGTATGGTGCGAAATTGGGCAAACCACAGGGATGTATTTTGCAGTTTACTCTATATTTGTTTTTGGTAACTATTTGTGTGTGTGTTTTTGGTAACTATTTCTTTACATCTAAACTGTGAAACTTGTCAGAATCCTGTAAATAGGAACAAGTAGAGATGAACACGGTCTGAAAATCAGACCTATCAAAACTGGACCGAAAACCAATTTGGCCACAAACACCGGACCGAAATGTTCAGTCCATGTCCGGGTCTGTCCGGTCCGGTTCGTCGGTCGGTCCGATCCAATAAGCATAATGTCCTGTTGTGCGTAATACTGAACTGGATCGAGGACCGAAAATGGTTAAAAGGGTGGACCAAGGACCGGACCGAAATACATTCGGTCCAGTTCGGGCCGATTTCTCGGTTTGATCCGGTCCGCGGTCTATAATGCTCAGCCTAGGAACGAGTATGAGGATGATATATCATTTCTCTTAAACAAACTATAAGTTTTAAAGTTTTTCTATTTTCTATTAAGAAGGCTTGGTGTATTGGTATCCAAATAAATGTTATTGGGTTGTTATCTCAGCACATACCCAATAATATCACAATAACTAAAACATTGTCCTCAACTATAACTATTATGGGCGCATGTAAGTCTCAATTTTATTTCTTTTCCATTTTCTTTTAAAACAAACACATTTTATTATACACATTTAAACCAAATTTTATACATTTTAGGACTGAAAATATTTAAAAAATAATAAAATAAAAAATAACTTTGTGGCTAACAAGGGGTGAGCAAATGGACCGAGAACAGAACAAGAACTGAGAGCGGAACCAGAACCGACCGAACCTGAACCGAATTATAGAACCGCTGTCCGGTTCTCGGTTCTTCAATATTTCAAATTTCGGTTCTCGGTTCGATTCGGTCTGAACCGCGGGTATTGGTTCCGAAACCGAAGAACCGCCCGAATTTCAAATATACTAGCTGTTTATGGGACGTTTAGTTGTTTTTACGCGTACCCATAAATCTTTTTACAAAAATCTTTTCCTTTCGTATTATACATTACACATTTTTAAACTAAGATGAAAACTTACAATAAATTTTAATTTACGCAACCAACTAAGAGTAAGTTTCTATGTATGTTGTCACTTTAGTAAAAATGTAACTAGTTTGGTAGAAGTATTTTATGTTAGATTGATAAAGTCCCGTAGGTTGCTTTTCATTATTTAGCAACATTTATAGACTACATTAGATATAACAATAAACCCTAATGAGCCCAAAGCTCACAACTGGGCTTAGGCCATTTAATATGTTGTCCAACACTCCCCAGCGGTCCGAGCAATGAAATTGCGAAAACTCAGACTAGAGTAAAAACTTCTAAACATCAAAGATATAATTATTTTGTTGTGAAGACATCTGAAAAAAAGCATCAGCAAATCTTTAAACACGAGCAACAAAAGTAACAGTGAAAACAAGCATCAAAAGGAAAGATTGTCACTGGCCAACAACAATTCATCTTCAATTTTTTGTTTTTTTAATGAAGATATCCGACAGAAAACGAAAGAAATCTTCAAGCAGCAGCAGAAAAAGCAAAGCGGAGTTAAATAGTTCTTTTATTTAAGTAGTCGGATTCGGGCGGCGTGTCTGCTAGTTTGTGGAGGTGATTCAAGTTGGGTTTTGTCACACCCTGAATTTACCTGTTAATGGCAGCGGAATTGAATACCTTGGTGTGACTTTCATGGCGTCTCATACAATGGATATATTGAACGACCTAAAGTGTCGTTTTGAAAATACACGTTTGATCATAAATAAAATCAGAGTTTACAAAACATAGGTCCCAAATGATGTTGCAAGTTTAAAAACAAAACCATAGTAGATCAAACGGTTACATAAGTGCATGAAAATAAGTGATGCAAGTCGACCCCGCGACTCCAAGATGGTCCAATGCATGCCCACATGATAGCTAATAACCTGAAAATACATTGCTAAAAACGGTCAACATAAAGTTGGTGAGAGTTCATAGGTTTAATAAAATGAAGTTATACGATAGCCACAAGTATAAAGTGTATGACATAAGTCACATATAAAAAAAATGATTGTACAATAGCCTTAAGCTCATGACCCCGACGCTGTGACTGAATTCTCTGGAGCCCCTGGGAGTGTTTTGCCAGACACTCAAATGAAAAGACATGAAATGCACCCGCTATCGGTTGTTGGTCAAAGCCAACACGGATGGAGGCGTCACCCTCGATAGATCTATCCACTCACTCTCGCTTACAGGTAAATTAACGGTTCATGATTATATGGGGACTTTCAATTGGCAACAAGGTAACTTAATCTATGTACAGGAAGTCTGATACTTTGGCTCGTATGGAAAACAGTTGCAATGTATTCTCCCCCGTGGGATTTGAAAACAATAATAAAATGTATACGGGGCTATGAAAACTCACCTGAAGTGATGATACAACAATGCTATGAAATCGGAATACTTGGAATAATTGAAATACTGGAACACTTGGAATACTTGGCAATAACAAGGCGCAAACACTAGCCGCTACCTAAAATGAATATGCATAATCTACTTAGATTATGAGGCAATGTAGTGCATGTACATGTATATGTAACCTATACCACTCGTCATTTGAAAATACTAGTTATCGTTGATATGTAAAGTTTTTCCAAAACTTGATATAAATATGTTAACTTGCTAACGTAAAACTAGTCGTGTCATAATGTGTATAAAACGTTAATGTTGGTCTTGGCGTTTTGAAAACATTGAAATGTGATATGGTAGTCGCGTTAATAAACCTTTGATTGTACGTGTTCCAATGGATAAGAAATACGGTTCTCCATAGTCGTTACGTGAAAAATATAGTTTCTAGTACGTAAACATTTTCTTATAAAAAGCTGTCAAAATAAAATGGGTATTGTCGATGTTTAAACGCGTGTATCTTGATCGTTATAAGCTCGTTTTCTTCGTTCTTTATATCCATGGTTTCGTAAAAATAAATGCTAACACATTTTTAGTAGCTTGGTTCATCTAGGTTTCGTCAAACGCCGCAAATAAGCCGTCGAATGCTACCAAACAGCATGCAGTTTTTCCGGAAAATAGTTTTCGTCGTTAAACTTGTAAAAATCATATCTCCTTCGTTATTAACTCGTTTTTATCCCCGTTTTCGGCCACGGCTTCGTCTCGGAATGTATTTTCTAAATATTTGGCCAAAAATTACCTCATACCTACTGAGTTTCCCACGTTTCACTTTTAAAGACAGTAGGGTATGTATACTTGTAAAAACTTGGTTTTCTAGTTATTATCTTGTCCAAAAATGTCACAAACAACTACCAATCATTCTAAAACTTACCATATACTTTCTTAAGGTGTCAAGGGTCCTAAACATCATCATCCATGATAATCTAACAAGGATCTAATTATATGACACTTCTAGGGCTCATAACTTGTAAAATTTTTTTATAAAGAGTGGTATAACTAACATATACTTGTAAATCTTCTACAAAAATTATATAAACATGATATTAACTTGGAAAAATTATGAAAATGAGTTTTGACAACTTACTTGAAAGATTAGTGAGCAAATGAGGAAGAAAACTTAAGAAATCCTTTGAGTTTGTATTTCAAAACCCTTGAAGGACTACTAGTAGAACTTGTTTATGTAATAATCTTGCAAAGTTGATGATTTTTGCTTGTTTTTCTTGTTTAGGCCGAGCACCACAAGGAAGAGAGAAGAGAGAAAAGTCTTGAATACTTGAACTTTTTATGAAAGAATTATGTGAAGTAAAAATGATATGTAAATATATGTATTAGACAACAATTAGGTAGGCATTTAATGAGATAGGAAGTTTGCATATTTTGGGGGTCTTGGGGTGGCTAGAGCCGGCGCACAAGGGAGCAAGGGGGGGGGGGGCCCTCTTTTGATTAGATCATGTGATGATTATATATGTTTATGTGTAATTAAATTAGTTTTAGGTGTAACCGGGGTACCGTGTTTGCTAGAAATAAATTTTAACGAAGTTAGTCGGGACTTGACGAAGTCATAAAAATTACAAAAATATGTTGGGTACGAACATTGGGTGTTCGGGTAATTATTGTTTAGTTTTTACAAAAACCGTCGTAATTATATTAAATGTACGATATAAATTAAATAAATTCGCAAAATACCGGGTAAATGAATTTTATAATTTTCTTGGTGTTAAAACGAGTATAAAATATATCGGGACCATCGTGGGGATTGTCGGACGTGTTAGTCACATTTATTGATCGCGCGTTAACGTTTTAATTAAAAGTAATTATACGTAAAACGTCAAATGTAACAAAAATATTAATTTGATAAACCTACGAGTGGAATAGTATGAAAATGTAAATATGATGATATGCAGACTATTCCTAGTCCGTATGCAGTGTTCTTACTGATGATGCATGAATTTCGCAGTCAAACCAAACCGGTTACGCGAATATGAATACCCGTAAACTACGTTTACGCTGAAATGAATAATGAACATGAATAGTGATTCCCTCCCGGGGATGAATAGTGTCACATGAATAGTAAAATTCCTGAACGCTTCTCGAAGTCTCAAACTGACTCCAAAAACGATGAATAGTGAAATGATGAATAGTGATCGGTGAATAGTAAATGATGAATAGTAACTGATGAATAGTGAATTGTCGTGGTTAGGAAAGTGACCTGAAATCTCGGGTTGTTACAGTCGCCCCTCCAAAAGGGAATTCAGTCCCTGAATTCAAATGTTGTTGGTTTCGGAAGCAGGCTCGGGAAAAAGATGTGAATACTTGCGTCGCATTTGGTCTTCTCGTTTCCAAGTAAACTCGGGTCCTCTTCGAGAATTCCAGCGAACTTTCACGATAGGAATTCGACTCTGCTTCAATTGTTTGACCTCACGGTCCATGATTTCAACGGGTTCTTCCACAAAATTAAGCTTGTCATCTAGTTGAATTTCTTCGAGTGGAATAACGGACGACTCGTCGGAGAGACACTTCTTGAGGTTTGAAACATGAAATGTGTTATGAACGTTGCTGAGTTCTGACGGAAACTTAGGTGTGTATGCCAACTGACCGGTTCTAACTAGAATCTGAAATGGTCCAATACCGAGAGCTCAGTCTATCGGGTTACCAAAAATTGTATCATGCCTTTCCAAGGCAAGGCTTTCAATCATAGTTCGTGCTTTTACTTGAATCTAGGAGGTTCGTTGTTCAAGGATATCAATTCCGTATGATGTGCATCATACATCGACCTAACTTCCATTGTTTTCTCATTTCTTGTAACTGATTCTTGACTTGTGAAGTTTCCTTTGTTGTCTCCCGGTTTAGTTCTAGGTCCGTGAATTTAACTTTCCAAATTCGATATATAAATATGTATATGGTCACTTCGGCCATAGGGTGTCTTAAATGGTGCCTTTATATATTCCCGTGATGGTTATTTTTGCTGATGATGAAATTCGTCAATACTCGAAAGATTATCCTAATCCATTCAAAGTTGGTTATGTGGTGTTGAATAAATCCTATAGTGTTCAGGTAGTTCTCTTAAGGATTCGTCGGGCTAACTATGGTAGAGCGTGTATATCCAATTAGAAAAGGAATATCTTAAAGGAATTGCTAGAAATCTGAGGGGTATCGTCTATCCTTTCGCCGTTTCTATGTCATAAAATATCTTTCATAATGTAGAGTCTCTCCTAGAGAAGTCAATGGTGCAAATTCAACTTAATGGCTGAGTGAGTGATGAGTGATGTAGGTATCCGGTGGGAGTTTGTTAAAAGGGGTGTTCATGAAAAATTCCATTTGTTTACAAAGCTTTTGAATGAAGATTGTTATTAATAATTTCTGAAAATGTGACTATTTTCTTCACGGCATAATTCTTCCTGAATTATACATAGGTGATCAGGCTATGTATAATTGAGGACCAACGATGCGATGCTTGGTTAAATCGAAACGGTATTACTTTTTCCCAAAAGTTTTAGATGGTGTTCAGCGTGTTGTTTTGATAAATGGTTTTCTAGATATTTCCTTTGAAAGTAACATGAAAATTGTCTCGCGTAGCGGTAGTAAATACTTGATAAAATGACAGGAAATCCATTTATAGGGTGGTACCAAATGGTTTATTTTGAAAGTTCTGAAAAATAGTTCTCCCGTAGGGTAGTAAAATAACTTGCATTAAATTTGTTGAAGGTTTCATTGGATACATGGATGAATCTTATGAAATGGTATTAGTCTACTAGTCCGTCAAGAATGAAATCGGCCTAATCCCTAGTAGGATAAAGGTATATTGTTGCGAAACTATGGAGAATTGAGCAATTGGAATAGGAATGGAATAAACGATGGTTATGATTATCGCGAAGATAACAAAAGGTAGGTATTACATTGGATAGGAAAGTGCTTAATACAACTAGGTTACACCAACGTACCTATGGAAAGTACAAAAGAAAGATACAACCCTAGAGGGCTCAACTACGGTTTATTAAAACATGAACTCCTTCTGGTTAAGCATTGTTGTTGTCTTTGATGTTGCTAATGTCCTGACGGTTTCTCTCCCAAACACGCACGCTATTCCTCGAGCTAATTCCTCTTGGTCCCCATGTCCTGATTTCCTTTCGGGCAATTGTTCCTAAAGTGTCCAACTTCTCCACAACCATAACATGTTGGCGGTGGATTCTGATTATTTCTCCCAGGAGCAGCCCTGCATCCCTTAGCCAGATGACCGATCTTCCCACAATTGAAACAAGGTTTAGGGCAATCCCCCGGGTTATGATGTGTTTGGCATTTGTTACACTTTGGTAGAGTACCGGCGTAACCTTTCTTTTCAGTCGGACCCGCAACATAGGCCCGTGCAGTTTCTTGTCTTTTGGGTGGTGGTTGGTTGGCGTTGTTACCTTGGGTGTCATCCCATTTCCTTTTGTTGTTGTTGTTCTGGTAATTGTTGGTGTTATTGTTGTAGTTACGGTTTCGGTTGAAGTTATTGTTGTTGTTGTTGGCGGGGGTCACTTTCTTCAGAACTTGAGCTATGAGTTTTTGAGACATCCTGATTGCCTCATCAAGAGTTTGCGGATCAAAAGAAATCACATCACCACGGATGTTTTCGGGCAATCCACCAATGAAATTCTCTACCAACTTTTCATCATCAGGCACCATAGATGGGCATAGGGCGGCTAACTCTTGGTACCTTCGAATATAAGTCTCAATGTCATTTCCCACGGTTACCAGATCATAGAACTCTATCTCTAACTTCTTCACTTCAGTTCGTGGGCAAAACTTCTTAGTTACCAACTTTTTGAACTCGTCCCATGTGACCTTGTAAGCATTCTCCATCCCTATGGGCTTTGCATAAGAGTTCCACCACGATAAGGCTTGATCGCGAAGTGTACTAACGGCAAACTTAACCTTGTAGTCATCCGGGCAATTGCATAAGATAAACACAGATTCAGTATGTTCGAACCATCGAACCATGGCAGTAGCCCCTTCAGTACCCTTATACAAAGTAGGATCTCCACTCTTGAAATCCTTGTAAGTACATTTCTTCCCATTGGTTCCGTTGCTAGCTTCTCCCGATGTCCCTATCCGAGAAGCATCTTCGGCAGCTCTTGCGGCAACAGCGGCTCTTTCAATCTCTAGAGCTTCGGCTACACTATCCCTAACAAGCTTCCGGATAGCAGCCTGAGTCATTTCTGGGGAAGTCGTTGCAGCAGCCTTGGCTTTAGCTTTCCTAGGTGCCATAATTCTGGTAGATCACAACAGAATACATCAACAACAATCATACTAGAAATGATTATCGTACAAAATATATACAACCACAACATGTATATGTATATCCACCACAAGTGTAAATACAACCACGATATGTACAACCACAACATGTACAACCTCAGCGTGTATAAATACAACCATGAGTACTCGTAATAGAAACGATCATTGTTCACTAGGTATACCACCACAACCATGCGTATATCCTCATAACACATGAATACAACACTTAAAAATTTTGGTCTACATTGACCGGTGTCATAGATAGCACAACCATACCCATATAGTAAAGTCAATACTTGGGGATCTCGTTGTACAACAATCAAAATACCACAAGTTTCTTTGAACCACGCCACACTTCCCGTGGCCAAGATGATAGTAAAAGCGAGTAAAGGTAAAAGCTAGGATGATGTCCTGAAGTGAGGTCCGGGGTTGTGCATCGATTCATGTCTGAGATAATGTAGATTCCAATCCATCCTTGAGGAATCTATAGATGTTCCTGTTGAGTCCGTGATCTTGGTGTCATCCACAAGATGTTATCTAATTTATGTCAAGTGAGAATGGGAAAAAGGAAATGACAATGGTCGTACTGAAAGGCAAGGTTAGACTCCCGAATCTCGAAGGTCTCGGTGTCATATCTGATTGGTGGGGTGTTGTTACGATGACCAATGATGAAATCCAACTCATCGGTTTAGAATGTGATGTAATCAAACTTGGTAATGAAGAGGGAGTTGTGAAGAGTTCTCTTGTGGTGGTGTAATATTGCTCAAAGCATCTTGTTGGTTCATTATGTCATGGAAGTATGAGTCGATTATACCTGAGATAGTATAGAGTCTTTGCGAGGAATGCCACTCTTTGGCGATTTGTTGTTGCTCTTGCTTGGTCTGTGGGGCATCCAAACCTTCATGTGTAGTCTCAATTAGTTAGAGATCATCATCTAACGATGAAGAGTAGTAGGTTGTCTAACAGTAAGGGCTCTCGAACTCTCATCAACCTTAATCTATAAGGTGGTGTAGTGTCCTTAGTGGTAGATGGTAATGGTGTATCAAACCATGTACGCTTCTCAAGCGGTAAGTTAAGTATGTGAGTAGAGTCCCTGAAATGTGATGGTATAAATGGGGTTCCATATGATGATGATGAAGTCGATGGTGATAATACTGAAGGAATCACTACCTTCTTTTACGCTATCTTGCGATGTCTAAGCGGTAAAACTGGAGTATGCACTATGGGACGACCAATAGTGGTATGAGTAGCTGATACTGGTGGTAATACATGAGTAGTGAGTGTTCTAATAGTGAGGGAATGAAGATATACTATCTTTCTTGCAATAAACATTCTAATAGGTCCATAAGGACTAAGCATGTACGTCTTATCAAATGGTATACTCTGTATGGGCTGAAGTAATAGGGACATCCCGATCGTCTTGCGACGTCGGAACATAAGAGTTGGATTCTGCGGAAACCGGAATAGTATGGGATGATGAATCTGTAGGTGCACGAGTAACCAAAGGTGGTGCAATAAGTGAAATCTGAGGAGTAGGTGCAACAATGGGAGTAGTAGAAGACATAGCGTCCTCGATGTAAACATCAGAAAATATAACAATAGTGCGGGAATTGGAAGACATATCTCTGTGGCAACAATGCAAAATGAAATGAATAACTCATGTAATGAAACTCATAAATAATAAATATGCACTTATGATGAAATGATGAGACGCTACCGTTGGGGTAGTTATAGTCTAGGGTATGAGGACAGCCTAGTTCGCTATAACCATTGCTCTGGTACCAATCTGTCACACCCTGAATTTACCTGTTAATGGCAGCGGAATTGAATACCTTGGTGTGACTTTCATGGCGTCTCATACAATGGATATATTGAACGACCTAAAGTGTCGTTTTGAAAATACACGTTTGATCATAAATAAAATCAGAGTTTACAAAACATAGGTCCCAAATGATGTTGCAAGTTTAAAAACAAAACCATAGTAGATCAAACGGTTACATAAGTGCATGAAAATAAGTGATGCAAGTCGACCCCGCGACTCCAAGATGGTCCAATGCATGCCCACATGATAGCTAATAACCTGAAAATACATTGCTAAAAACGGTCAACATAAAGTTGGTGAGAGTTCATAGGTTTAATAAAATGAAGTTATACGATAGCCACAAGTATAAAGTGTATGACATAAGTCACATATAAAAAAAATGATTGTACAATAGCCTTAAGCTCATGACCCCGACGCTGTGACTGAATTCTCTGGAGCCCCTGGGAGTGTTTTGCCAGACACTCAAATGAAAAGACATGAAATGCACCCGCTATCGGTTGTTGGTCAAAGCCAACACGGATGGAGGCGTCACCCTCGATAGATCTATCCACTCACTCTCGCTTACAGGTAAATTAACGGTTCATGATTATATGGGGACTTTCAATTGGCAACAAGGTAACTTAATCTATGTACAGGAAGTCTGATACTTTGGCTCGTATGGAAAACAGTTGCAATGTATTCTCCCCCGTGGGATTTGAAAACAATAATAAAATGTATACGGGGCTATGAAAACTCACCTGAAGTGATGATACAACAATGCTATGAAATCGGAATACTTGGAATAATTGAAATACTGGAACACTTGGAATACTTGGCAATAACAAGGCGCAAACACTAGCCGCTACCTAAAATGAATATGCATAATCTACTTAGATTATGAGGCAATGTAGTGCATGTACATGTATATGTAACCTATACCACTCGTCATTTGAAAATACTAGTTATCGTTGATATGTAAAGTTTTTCCAAAACTTGATATAAATATGTTAACTTGCTAACGTAAAACTAGTCGTGTCATAATGTGTATAAAACGTTAATGTTGGTCTTGGCGTTTTGAAAACATTGAAATGTGATATGGTAGTCGCGTTAATAAACCTTTGATTGTACGTGTTCCAATGGATAAGAAATACGGTTCTCCATAGTCGTTACGTGAAAAATATAGTTTCTAGTACGTAAACATTTTCTTATAAAAAGCTGTCAAAATAAAATGGGTATTGTCGATGTTTAAACGCGTGTATCTTGATCGTTATAAGCTCGTTTTCTTCGTTCTTTATATCCATGGTTTCGTAAAAATAAATGCTAACACATTTTTAGTAGCTTGGTTCATCTAGGTTTCGTCAAACGCCGCAAATAAGCCGTCGAATGCTACCAAACAGCATGCAGTTTTTCCGGAAAATAGTTTTCGTCGTTAAACTTGTAAAAATCATATCTCCTTCGTTATTAACTCGTTTTTATCCCCGTTTTCGGCCACGGCTTCGTCTCGGAATGTATTTTCTAAATATTTGGCCAAAAATTACCTCATACCTACTGAGTTTCCCACGTTTCACTTTTAAAGACAGTAGGGTATGTATACTTGTAAAAACTTGGTTTTCTAGTTATTATCTTGTCCAAAAATGTCACAAACAACTACCAATCATTCTAAAACTTACCATATACTTTCTTAAGGTGTCAAGGGTCCTAAACATCATCATCCATGATAATCTAACAAGGATCTAATTATATGACACTTCTAGGGCTCATAACTTGTAAAAAAATTTTATAAAGAGTGGTATAACTAACATATACTTGTAAATCTTCTACAAAAATTATATAAACATGATATTAACTTGGAAAAATTATGAAAATGAGTTTTGACAACTTACTTGAAAGATTAGTGAGCAAATGAGGAAGAAAACTTAAGAAATCCTTTGAGTTTGTATTTCAAAACCCTTGAAGGACTACTAGTAGAACTTGTTTATGTAATAATCTTGCAAAGTTGATGATTTTTGCTTGTTTTTCTTGTTTAGGCCGAGCACCACAAGGAAGAGAGAAGAGAGAAAAGTCTTGAATACTTGAACTTTTTATGAAAGAATTATGTGAAGTAAAAATGATATGTAAATATATGTATTAGACAACAATTAGGTAGGCATTTAATGAGATAGGAAGTTTGCATATTTTGGGGGTCTTGGGGTGGCTAGAGCCGGCGCACAAGGGAGCAAGGGGGGGGGGCCCTCTTTTGATTAGATCATGTGATGATTATATATGTTTATGTGTAATTAAATTAGTTTTAGGTGTAACCGGGTACCGTGTTTGCTAGAAATAAATTTTAACGAAGTTAGTCGGGACTTGACGAAGTCATAAAAATTACAAAAATATGTTGGGTACAAACATTGGGTGTTCGGGTAATTATTGTTTAGTTTTTACAAAAACCGTCGTAATTATATTAAATGTACGATATAAATTAAATAAATTCGCAAAATACCGGGTAAATGAATTTTATAATTTTCTTGGTGTTAAAACGAGTATATAAAATATATCGGGACCATTGTGGGGATTGCCGGACGTGTTAGTCACATTTATTGATCGCGCGTTAACGTTTTAATTAAAAGTAATTATACGTAAAACGTCAAATGTAACAAAAATATTAATTTGATAAACCTACGAGTGGAATAGTATGAAAATGTAAATATGATGATATGCAGACTATTCCTAGTCCGTATGCAGTGTTCTTACTGATGATGCATGAATTTTGCAGTCAAACCAAACCGGTTACGCGAATATGAATACCCGTAAACTACGTTTACGCTGAAATGAATAATGAACATGAATAGTGATTCCCTCCCGGGGATGAATAGTGTCACATGAATAGTAAAATTCCTGAACGCTTCTCGAAGTCTCAAACTGACTCCAAAAACGATGAATAGTGAAATGATGAATAGTGATCGGTGAATAGTAAATGATGAATAGTAACTGATGAATAGTGAATTGTCGTGGTTAGGAAAGTGACCTGAAATCTCGGGTTGTTACAAGTTGGGTTTTATGCATAATTGAAAAACTAAAAGAATGGCGCCGATGATGTCAATTAACCCCAAACGGCTAAAACGTTATGGCCAAAACAGTATGCGGGTAGGGTTTTGGCCGAAAATTACAAAAATGTTTTTTTTTATTATTTAAAATTGGATAAATAGTGGTGGCTAGGGTTTGACGGGGTGGCATAGAGGAGGCGAGTCAACTTAGCGACCTAGATATGAGGATCAAACCCACTCCGATACCATGTTTGATTGATAAAACCCCGTAGGTTGCCTTTCATTATTTAGCAACGAAAATATACTACATTAGACATAACAATAAACCCTAATGAGCCCAAAGCCCACAAATAATATGGTTAACACATCCAACAAGTATGACGTTTTATCCAATGATTTTGCTATTGCTTTTGAAGAAATTAATGTGGATAGCAAGGCTTCAAGTTCGAGCAAGATTCATGTGGAAGTAGATCTGAGTACTAACAGGGGTGGGGACTCGTTTGTGGAAGTGGGCAAGGATAGTGAAAATGAAGTATATGAGGACTACAATGACATTGCAAGTTATATGAATTAAACAAGTTCAAAGGTTAATGTTGGTCCTATGGGAGACTTCAAGGTGTAGGGTCGCAATGTAACACCCCCAAAAATGTTTTGCAGCGGAAGATAACGTTATTAGGGTGCTACTCAATTGGTATCATAACACAAAGTATAAAGAACGGTTTTTACCTCAACCGTTTAGAAGAAATTTCATAGTCAAAAGTATTTTGTTTACATCCTTCAAAAATAGTGCGGAAATATAGGCCCATAAGAGGATTTAAGTGGTCCCAAATGATTATCAGAGTCATCTATGACCATGCCATGTCGTTTGCCAAGCACCTCCAAAAGTAAGTTATCACCTTAGGAACCTGAGAATACATGCTAAAAATGTCAACACAAAGGTTGGTGAGTTCATAGAGTTTATAAGTAAAACAGTTGATTTCAATAGTTTCAAGTTTGGGTGATATTTGTAATAAATACAAATATTGATAAAATGAGTAGTGGGTTACGTTTTTATACACCCATAGTTCGTTTGTTTGCCCTAATCGGGTCAATGGTTGAGTGAATCCATAGTGTTTGTATAATAATCAGCTGAACACAAGTTTCAAGTGTAATAGACAGTGGGCCACGTGTTGCACCCATAAATTCAGTGGTTGTAGTACCGTATCATTACAGTACCGAATTATTGCTCTAAGTCTCATGAACTCAAACGTTAACGTGGGTGATATAATAAAAATGATATAAGTAACAGACATCATAAAAATGATGTAAGTAACAGTGCCCTCGTGTAGGAGTTTGCCAACTTCCTATTATTCTTCAAATAAAGTGCATTTGGTTACTATTCCGGCTAACACAAATGGGGCGTTAACTGCCAATAGATCTATTCACTATATTCGCGTTCACTCGCAATTGATTAATGGCTCATGATATGAGGGACTTTTAGTGGCAAAAGGGTGTCTTAGGCAATAAAAATCGAGATAGCATACAGAAAAATACTTGTGTTCAGGTTTGTAACATGTAATATGTTTCAATAAACAATTAGGATGTTTCATCAATCGAATAAAATGTTAAGATAAACGAGTAAAATATGTAAGAAAAACGAGTATGTATCTCCCCCAAAGAGTTCAAAATAGGTAAAAGAGTCACCTTAGAAATAAGTTGTCTGAAACGATAAGTCGAGTAGCAATAGTGTGTGGCACCGACACGCGACCTATGTTATTATGGCAATTCTTAGTTTACAGTTTTGTGTACTCACGACTCAAAGTGTTTAAATAAATTTAGTGTTTACAAGTGGTTGTGTTTAATGTTGCTTGTGTGACAGAGTTTACGTTTAAATCATTTCAAAGTATTTGTAAGTATTGGCTCTTGGACGAAGTGGACAAGTAGCTTTATATACAATAGTATTCAAGACGGATAAGTCTCTGGTTCGAGAATAACCGAAAGACTTCATACGGAAAGTATTCACAAGTAAAGTGTCTGTGAGAAATAAACGCTGAGTAAAATAGTAATAAATACTTTACGCTAAGTATTTATATTAGTAACGGTTACGTGATACGGTGTATATATAAATGTGTTTATATATATGTTTAGTTAATAGATGATGAGTTGGAAAAAGTCTATAATTTTATTTTATATAAATTATATTATCTAGTTTTCGTAGTTTGGTCTAGTTTGTGAAAATAGACTAAGTATAAGAATTTGACAATAATCGGGCATGACCTGGTTGTAAATATTAGTTTCCCTTTATAAATCAATTGCCACAAAAATATCCCATGTCAAAATATAGTTTATATAATAGTCTAACTAATTAAAATGTTTAGTATTATTTTTGTTGAAAAGATATTTGCCAACCCCTAATAGTTCAAGTACCATTTGTGAAAAATTGTCAAAAAGAAATTGTAGAGAACTAGAAGGGGGGTTGAATAGTTTTTACCGTTTTAAATTTTAATTCGCTTTGTGACTTAACGTGATTTCAAAGTAAATACTCACAAACAAACAATATAAGTAAAGTAAGTAAGGATAGGAACAATCAAACCATAACACGAAGATTTATAGTGGTTCGGCTATAAGGACTCTCTTCCTTGCCCTACTCCACTCCTCGAGCCTCTAACTCGAGAGTTTTTCTTCACTAAGAAACAAACTCTCTTCTCGGCGGAGAAAACCTTTATACACGTCGCTTATACTTTATCCGGTACTAAGCTAAACACCGGGTTCTACTTCAAGGAAGAACCAACCTGACGTCGCTTATACAATTACTGACACTAAGCTAAATGTCGAGTTCTTTACAAGGGTACAACTACTCCCGTTTACTCTATGTGTTTTAAGGACTAAAACACTAACCGGACTTTACTGAATGAGAGGTATAACAATGATGTGTAAACTCTAACTAATCACACAGTTTCTACTTTACAAGACTTGCAACAGTATGTTGAAGCTTGTTGATGCTTGATCTCTTTTGCTACAAAAGGGAAGATCACTAAGAATGATGAATGATATGGGTTAGTAATGTATAAATGCATGTATGTATAACGAGGATGGGTACCCGCGCGTTGCTGCGGGGTTTTTGTATATGTAAGGTAGCTACAAAATAACATGTTAAATGGTTTCGTATATAAACAAATCAACACATCTGTAAAAAAAAAAAAAAAAAAAAAGTAGTTGGTAGACTGTCAATTATCGATAATTTTTTGTGTATGTGGTTGTGTCTATATTACATTTATCGCGCAACATGGCCTATATTTTTTTGCAACCCAGATAAAATATAAATTCTATTACTGTTAATAGCTTTGTAGATCATCTACCGGATCTCAAAGGAAAGTGGAGTATGTGAGTGAAGATGAATAGGATGGGTTACGAATAATAAACCGTTTTTATTATTAGGAGTGTTGCTGGATTAGGTTGCTAAAGAAAAAGGGCGTTAAAAAAGAGTGTGGGAGCAGCAACTGTGAGGCTACCAGATGTTTTCTTAAACCAAGTGTTTCTAAGAGATAGGAATAAAGAACTGTAGCTACACTCACAAAGCAACTGTGGAATTAGCAAATATTTGGTACCCAATACCCTAATATCAATTACAAAAGAGTGTGGAAGGCTATAAATGTATAATAGGAATAATATTTAAAAATGTGTTTGTTGCTGATAATGATTAATTATAAAGTGCTATTGTTGTTGTGGTAAATGGTATTATTTCTGCGTTGAAACTGTAAGTGGTATTTTTTTGTTTGCAATAATTATTTATTTGTTGTCACATTTAACTGTGTTGGTGGGTTGCTTTTTTTGTTAGCCGTATTGGTTTTTCTGTGTCGTTGCTTGCATACAGGCAAACACGCGATCCTCAAAGCTAGGTGGTAGACAGAATAGGATGGTGACATGACTACTGAATATGGCAACATGCATAAAAGAATATAAATTTCTAGAAAAATATACAATAATTAAATTAGCAACGTGAATAATAATAGATAGAAGCAAGCATGCTTTGTTAAAATAGATGTTATTTACAATAGCTTGTAACAATGTTTTGTATACAAAAGATAACAATAGTTAACAGTTATTTGCAGCAAACAACTTGTCACAACATTCTTTTTAGTTTAGTATCTATCTTTGATGAAACACAGATGGCCATTGAACCTGAAAAGATGCATAAAACAAAGGTTTTTGAATAATAGGCATTTAATGAACACTGGTAAGTAGAGTGGGAAAAAAATACAATTGAACAAAGTAAAATTTCGTAACCACAGTTGCCAGTACTAACAAAGGGTATGCTAGTATACAAAAGAGCTTATCTATCTAACGATATGTATAAGTTCCAGCGGTTAATTTGCTAGGGATCAATGGACCCAAGACATATTGTTAGATAGATCTGCCCTAGTAACGAGACTTTCAAGATCAAGCTGAATGTACCATGTTGTGTATGGTGACGTAATTTTGCAAATGATGGTTTTAGCTTGTAAAAAAAGAATGGAAACAAAAGAGAAACATAATTACTGCTTCTAAGACCCTTAACTTAGAATCAGCAACTATGTTGAACTTCCATACTGATTTATTAAGATAAACCGTTCATCGATCAAATAATGTTGGTATCCAACACGCAACTTGTTACTCCCAGCTTCTTTTTTGAACACTTTTACAGAATTAGCAGACATAATTTACGAAACACCTTTGATATGGCAAGTTATATTTAGAATCTGTAACTAACAAACCTGCTATAATAAACGTGAATCCATACCTTACTATCTGACGTATGTTTTTAGAACTTGGCAGGTGCATCCAATCATAACAGATTGACTATAAGTAGGTACGCTGAAATGAGATAAGGTAGATGATATACCTGCACACGGATGAACACATAAACATAAAATTGATTAAAGTAAATATAAATTTTAGGATCTTGAAGCAAATCTGAGAAATAGAAATTTCTGAATATGGCATAGGCTACAATAACAGTAATAGGTCAGCTCAGTCTGCGTACATGTTGAATTTGGCAATCAGTGCAGGTAAATGTAATTAATAATAATGTGATGAAATAAGCGATTGCACGAAGCTGGATAGAAGAAAAATATAAGACACATAAGATTCAATAAACCTAAAATACTGAGAAAGCACGAATGTTTGTTTACATATAAAAGAAAGAACTGAGATACTTACTTTTGGTTACAAAGCTGTTGCATACCTTATGATAAGCAAGGCTTATTGACAAATCTAGAGTTGAAGAATCTAATAGCTGTTGGATATACAGAGTGTATTAGTAGGCAAAAAAAAGGAAAACTCATCGAAACATGTAAATTGTAGTAGCACTTATCTTTTTCTGATCTCGTTATCAGTGCCTAATGCAGTTACTAGTTGCGACCAGCTGGGTACGTTTTACTGGTACTAACAAAAATAATAATAATAACTTGAGGGTGAAAGCAAGAATGGTTATAAAGTTTAAGCAAATAAACATTGTGAACTACAACTGTGTTTTACGCACCTTGAATATATGTGGCCTGCATTTAATCAGAACAGCTACGACAGATAATGCACATCGTGTATCGGTATTATGGCAGGTTTGTGTAAACATATTTGTAAAAATCGTTCCACAACAACTCTTGGTCAACAACATGACTGAATTTTTAAAGATCAGTGGCAAATGAAATAGGATGATGCGAAAAAGTAATTTGCACCAAATCATTTGCCACACCATCCTCTTCCATTTGGCACTCATCTTTCAAAAATCCATCCTGTTGTTGATCAGTGCGAAAAAATTTCGTAATGGCAATTATATAAAAGCCGTTGATCGTTTAATATGCTACAATTATAAAGAACTGAGGGGAAACGGAAGATGACACTGTGATGAAGTAATCTGGTTTAAATCACTTCTCGCAGTGTAATCTGGTGTTTCTCATCTTTGTCCAGCAATTGGGATCAACAGTTGAGTAAAAGCATATGTCAAATATACAGTTTTTTCTAGGATATATATCTAGTAGTTATTAGGGGAAGTTATGCAAACAATATTTGACAACCCTCTTTCTTTGTATCAGAAATTAAATGATAATTATGATAGCTTTCGTGGATGTGAAATAGGCGAAAGTGTAACCCTTTCATTTGCAAAATAAGGAACATATCTCTTGAGTTAGAAAATCTGCTATTGATATTCTAATTAAGGCAAGACAAATATATTAAAAAAACAAATAAGTAAAATCGAAAAACAATATTTGATTAAGCTTAAGGTTGAATCTGCAAAGAGTTACTTTATATTGCGGAGAGTAGTAGACATCTTCTTTGGCCTCTTCTTTGGTTTATTGTGTTGGTGTATTAAAGACATATATCCAGCAGTTATTAGGCTCAGATTTGAAAAGAAGCAGAAACAATGGTAGAAGAAAAATATAAGACACATAAGATTCAATAAACCTAAAATACTGAGAAAGCACGAATGTTTGTTTACATATAAAAGAAAGAACTGAGATACTTACTTTTGGTTACAAAGCTGTTGCATACCTTATGATAAGCAAGGCTTATTGAAAAATCTAGAGTTGAAGAACAACAGCTTGGATAACAGAGTGTTGGATATACAGAGTGATATTAGTAGGCAAAAAAAAAAAAAAAAAAAAAAAAAAAAAGAAGGAAAACTCATCGAAACATGTAAATTGTAGTAGCACTTATCTTTTGTTGATCTCGTTATCAGTGCCCAATGCAGTTACTGGTTGCGACCAGCTGGGTACGTTTTACCGGTACTAACAAAAATAATAATAATAACTTGAGGGTGAAAGCAAGAATGGTTATAAAGTTTAAGCAAATAAACATTGTGAACTACAACTGTGTTTTACGCACCTTGAATATATGTGGCCTGCATTTAATCAGAACAGCTACGACAGATAATGCACATGTGTATCGTATATGGCAGGTTTGTGTAAACATATTTGTAAAAATGTTCCACAACAACTCTTGGTCAACAACATGACTGAATTTTTAAAGATCAGTGGCAAATGAAATAGGATGATGCGAAAAAGTAATTTGCACCAAATCATTTGCCACACCATCCTCTTCCATTTGGCACTGATCTTTCAAAATTCCATCCTGTTGTTGATCAGTGCGAAAAAATTTCGTAACGGCAATTATATAAAAGCCGCTGATCGTTTAATATGCTACAATTATAAAGAACTGAGGGGAAACGGAAGAAGACACTGTGATGAAGTAATTTGGTTTAAATCACTTCTCGCAGTGTAATCTGGTGTTTCTCATCTTTGTCCAGCAATTGGGATCAACAGTTGAGTAAAAGCATATGTCAAATATACAGTTTTTTCTAGGATATATATCTAGTAGTTATTAGGGGAAGTTATGCAAACAATATTTGACAACCCTCTTTCTTTGTATCAGAAATTAAATGATAATTATGATAGCTTTCGTGGATGTGAAATAGGCGAAAGTGTAACCCTTTCATTTGCAAAATAAGGAAAATATCTCTTGAGTTAAAAATCTGCTATTGATATTCTAATTAAGGCAAGACAAATATATTAAAAAAACAAATAAGTAAAATCGAAAAACAATAATTTGATTAAGCTTAAGGTTGAATCTGCAAAGAGTTACCTTATATTGCGGAGAGTAGTAGTACATTTCTTTGGCCTCATGTTCGCTTGACAACTCATACAATTTGGTCTTTCAACCTAATTTTGATAGCTCCATTTATTTTGCTCTAGTTGTGAATTTATGTGGCTATAGAGATAAGTTTTCATTATTAAGGCTCAGATTGAAAAGAAGCAGAATACAATGTAGGTTGCACCATGATGCAAAGAAACAAGGTTGCATAATATTCCATCCGGTTCTTGCCTGGCCAAGTTATGCAAACAATATTTGGCAACCTACTTCATTTGAATCTGAATTTGGATGGCAATCATCATAGCCTTGGTGGAACGTTTGTTTTAATATGGAAAATAAGGATAAAAACTGTAATTGTAACAATTTTTGTTGACCAATAGGTAACTAAATCTTAAGGCATTCAATAAAAAAAAATTTCTGAGCATAACAAACGAAGACTATCGGTTATTTTTTTATTTTTTTTTGTTTGCTGATATAAAAGCTAATGGCTTTGCGCTTATGACAGTTAAGATTGTCTGCGCATATTCGCAGCTGCAATTAAAAAAGGTGTAATTAGCAGTACGATTCAATTATTGAAGAAAGATGGGAAACGGAAGAGGATAGTGCGAATAAGTCATTT
Source organism: Artemisia tridentata subsp. tridentata (assembly GCA_021014915.2). Lineage (NCBI taxonomy): Eukaryota > Viridiplantae > Streptophyta > Magnoliopsida > Asterales > Asteraceae > Artemisia > Artemisia tridentata. Next base: position 203,577,025 of record CP139502.1, read on the forward strand.
GGTTCAAATCACCTGTTACATCATTCTCTTTAGTTTTCCATATTTTTCCAGAAATTGGATCCTATTGTTAATCAATGCCTTTTGTAGATTGAAGTTATAAATATGCGAAAAAAAAAGAACTATCACAGACACAAGACATTAACTATTGGCATCGGTAGGCAAAAAAAATAGCAAATAGTCTTTCGTTTCTTATGGTTAGAAATTCTTTTTTATTGACCGCCTTAATATTTGTTGTCCTCCATTGCGCCATGCTATATGCATAATAATTAAAAGAAACAGGAATAACAGTGATGCCTTTAAAGATGATTTGAAAAATTAAATGTCGTATGTATTTAACTATAACAGCAACCACAAATGATGTACATCGCCTGTCAATATTAGCAAATGAAAATCACCTGGTATTTTTTATTTGCTCATACTAATATTTTATGCTCTGTATCTCTGATGCTAAGCTTGTTTATGCATGTTTATACCTGCAGTGCCACAAAAGGTCCTGGTCAACAATAGGATTTAATTCAAAAAGATAGATGGGAAATAAAGGAGGATGGTGCGAAGAAGTAATTTGCACCAAATCACTTGTCACAACATTCTCTTTTGTTTCTCATCTATCTTTTTGAATTGTATCCTATTCATGAGCAAGACCTTTCATGGAACTGCAGGTACAAACATGCAAAAAAAAAAAAAAAAAAAAAAACTTATTGTCACAGATACAGAGCATCAAATGTTAGTATTAGCAAATAAAAAATACCAGTTGATTTTCAATTCCTAATATTGGCATGCGATGTACAACATTTGTCGTTGCTTTTATGGTTGAATGCATATGACTTAGTTACTATTAGATTCTTTTCTAAAACGATTGTCTAATATGTTCAATTAAGACTATAAATAACAAAGGCAGTTATTAGGCTCAGATTTTGTAATCAAACATGGTAAAAAGATGTATGATCAACCATCGGTGTAGGCAAAAACGGTTGCATAATAATGCCATCCAGTCATTGATATGCCAACCGGTGATCATAATCTTTCAATACTGAATTTGTTGGTTTTAGAAAATGTGGTTGAATCATCATAGCCTTAGCCAAAGTAAAACAATGCTTATTATATCTATTATACATTTATGGCGCGACCCGTCCAATGTTTATTATACTAACATTGTAAAACTGAGTTATAACTATATAAGATTTACCAGGATTCATATAACATGGGTGAGCCAGTTTGAATGAGTAAGAATTCCAATCACGGTTCTGAAACTCAAATACCTGTGCATATATTTTGGACTTTCAGCGAATGCGATCGTAGAAAACAAACACGGTTGCATAATTATGCCACCCAATGTTTGTCTCAGCAACTGATATTAGCGTCATATTTTTAAACCAAACAGGTTGAAAAACAGGCAGAACCTAGCATCACTGCAAACAGACATCAAAAGTAGTTGTATAAAAGCATATGTTAACAAATAATATAAACATTGTCAATGGAAAATGGCTAAAAAGGTTCAAATTCCGGCACGGCCACAAAGAAAGGCGGTTGCATAATAGCAAATAAGCTATTACACCATCCGGTTCTTGGCCTGCCTAGCTATGGATGTAACCTCGAATGACCAACATTAGCTGACTCAAAAAAACGATAGCTGATCATCATAAGCCATTAATATTTTCAACCATGTATCACTATGGTTGCAAGCACAACTCGAAAGTGTGCTGCCATCCGATTATGTGAAACGACATGTACACCAAATCACCCCGATCAATAAGGCAGAGCAAATAATAGGAATAGATCAACATGTTTTATTCACTATGATAATTGCAAAACAAAAGCACAACTCGAAAGTGCGCTGCCATCCGATTAAGTGAAACGATATCCACACCAAATCACCCCAATCAATAAGGCAGACCAAATAATGAGAATAGATCAACATGTTTTATTCACTATCATAATTGCAAAACAAAAGCCACGACACTGAAAGAGCACTGTCACATAAAAATATTTGCGACACAAAATATCCTCTTATGGCCAATATCATTTCAGGGGAAAAATTTAACCTCCAACACAACAACAAAAACACAGGCAAACCAAATTCAGAGAACGAAAACCGCGCATCAATAGGCTCAAATCAAAAACAATAACAATAATGAGAAAAATAATATTGATAATCAAATACAACAGTAACACAAAGAAAGCAACATCAACAATTAACTATACTATGCAGCAACAGCAAGGTTTTCATCACAACAGCAGTTGAAACCAAGGAATATTCAAAGGAAGAAGTCTAAATGAAGATAAAAAAGTCATCTCACCAAGCAACATCAGTCTTTTGTAGATACAGGAACTTTTAGCAACAGCTGGTAGCAGACAATATGGATTCAAACATGTTTGTGGACCACCTACACAAACATGTCTGTAAACATCTATGTATGCTAAACCACTAACCAAACGGCAGTCCTGTACAAAGAGGTCGAAACTTCATCAGGGTTGCATAGAAACTTGGTTGCATAATAGCAAATGGTCTATCATGCCATCCAGTTCTTGCCCTCGCAAGATAATGTTAGACCTCCAAAGACCAACAACTGTAATTTAAAAAAGAAAAAAAAAAGAATTAAACAAAGCACAACCTGTGTCATAAAAAAACAACGCAGCGCAAAACATGAAGCACGAAATCAACAAATAACGACAGAGAAAAACCAATGCGGTTAACAAAAAAAGTAACCCACTAACATAGTAAATAATTATTGCAAACAAAAAAATACCACCTACAGTTTCAAGCCAGAAATAACACCATCTAACACAACAACAATAACACTTTATAATTAATCATTACCAGCAACAAACACATTTTTAAATACCAATTTGCAAACACATCAAAGCATACAAAATAGCAAGCAAATATCGTAAGACAACCAACTATGCACCTAAAAAAATCCCACTAAACACCTGCTACAGAGAAATAATACCATCTATCACAACGATAACAACAAACGAACGATTAAAAATAATATGCAGCAAAAGACTAAACATCAACTGACGGCAGTCCTGCACAAAGAGGTCGAAACTTCATCAGGGTTGCATAGAAACTTGGTTGCATAATAGCAAATGGTCTATCATGCCATCCAGTTCTTGCCCTCGCAAGATAATGTTCAGACCTCCAAAGACCAACAACTGTAATTTAAAAATTATATATATATATATATATATTAAACAAAGCACAAACTGTGTCATAAAACAACAACAACGCAGCGCAAAACATGAAGCAAGAAATCAACAAATAACGACAGAGAAAAACCAATGCGGTTAACAAAAAAAGTAACCCACTAACACAGTAAATAATTATTGCAAACCAAAAAATACCACCTACATTTTCAAGGCGGAAATAACACCATCTAACACAACAACAATAACACTTTATAATTAATCATTACCAGCAACAAACACATATTTAAATACCAATTTGTGAACACATCAAAGCATACAAAATAGCAAGCAAATATCATAACACAACCAACTATGCACATAAAAAAATCCCACTAAACAGCTGATACAGAGAAATAATACCATTTATCACAACAATAACAACAACCGAACGATAAAAAATAATATGCAGCAAAAGATTAAACATCAACTGATGAAATTAACAACAACAACAACCAAAAAGCTAAACATAACTAAAGAACCGGATCTATAATGAGTTGGATCGCAAAAACTATTGGCAGACCTAGACCAGATCCAAAAGTGTGGATATAACCAAACCACTCACTGTAGATACAATAGCTGGGCTAAAAACAACAACAAACTTAAAAAAACAATAAAGTAACTGTTCAAAAAACTGTAGCTCTACTCACAAATCCCTGTAGATTCCACAGAACCCGCATCTTCGGATCAAAAAATGCCGAATGGCGGTCGGGTAAAATAATCGGAGCGAAACATAATGGAGCTGAAGGTAAAGCAGAAGGTGTGAGTGAACATGAACAGTTCGGATGGCCCAACAACAAACCATTCTATTACCCGAACCCTGGCCAAGGCGGGTAGCAAAAGAATTCCGGGCGGGTCGCGCCATAAATGTATAATAGGGATAATTTATGCTATGTAAGTGATAAGAATGCCCAAATGATCAGCTTGCTATTTATAGGCAAATTGATTCAACAGTTGGCGGATCTGGCGGATCCCTAAAATTGGATCCGCCCTTGTATGGGTTTGGATCCGCCACTTCAGGACAGCTAAGAGATTCTCAAATATTTCCATATCTTCCAATGTCAACTCTTTGGCTTGAAGATCAATACAAGATATCTCAAAATCTTTCTAATATTGTGTTCATGATGCATGCCATGATGTCATCTTAATATTTAAGAAATAAAGTTTCTAATTTAAGGAAGAAACTTGTAAATGTATATATGTATATAATGTTACTCCTAGAGGTCTTGTAATATGTAAATATGTTTTAAAACATTTATCACTATTAATGTAAAAGGCTTATTCTTATATTTATGCTTTTGCTTAAAGATAGACTTTGTAATATTTAAGAAATAAAGTTTCTAATTTAAGGAAGAAACTTGTAAATGTATATATGTATATAATGTTACTCTTAGAGGTCTTGTAATACGTAAATATGTTTTAAAACATTTATCACTATAAATGTAAAAGGCTTATTCTTATATTTATGCTTTTGCTTAAAGATGGACTTTGTATTTTTCATTAACAAAATTAAGCAAAGATCGTAAAATATAAATAACGTTTTTGGGACGATATTTGTATTAACAGAAATAAAACAAAAATGACAGGTGCAGGGTTCGAACCTCTGACCCTAAGATCAACACCCAAGCGACCAACCATTTGGACTAGTCCTCCTTTTCTGTTGTATCACTCAACGATTTGCTTATATAAGCTTACGAGTCTGTGTTATATTTTTAGTTATATACTTCTCAGTTTCAACATGCATGCCTTGTGTTTAGTTTTTAGTTTTCAAAACAGGTTGTAACTTGTTTCAAATATGCATTTCAATGTTGAAGAAGCACTTGGTGTTAGAGGGTGGGTCGAAGAAGCGCAAACTAAGTCGGCTGGCTCATTTTGAGCCTTTCGACTCAACCTCAAACCGAACACAAGAAGCTTTGTACCGATTATTCGAAAGTTCAATTAGCTCGTTTAAGTTCAAATATGTGATTGAGTTTTGGGGTAAGCGCAAGATCGTGAATAAGCTTAGATGTAAACTAACGAGCCTCGGATTGGGCCGTATGGCCCGTTGTGTGTTCGAAATGGTTTTACGGTTTTAGCCCGACATGAAAATAAGCTCATAAGCTTTGAAAATAAGTTATACAACCCTTGGAAAATAAGCTATACGTGCCACAACTATCATATTTATGTACTAATATATACTTTTCCACGAGCCAAGACTTTTCCTTTCACGTTTCATTTTCGTTTTCTTGGTCATTTAAGGTTCGAAAAACTTACTAAGTTTGACATGAAATGTATGTGTGTCGATTTGAAAAAACATGGATGATAGTTATCTCTCGAGATGTTTATAAGTGCTAAGTTCAAGGATTTTAGCCACACAAGTTTTCTAAACACAACATGGTTAATCTTTGCATGAAATTCAAATATGTAATTGTGTATGTATGTTGAAGTGTGTTTATTTAAGGAAAACTCATTTGCTTTCAAAGATTTGATACATAATACAATGACACAACACATTTAGTATAAAAACTTAAAGTTCAAAAATATAATATGTATGAAACATGGTTAAGTAGCTTCGATGCTTACAGTGGGTTTGAAGATTTGTGTGTGTCGAATGGGAGTGAAACCAAGAAACTTTATGACCCAAGATTGTTACCCAAGTTTGATACTAGTTTTCAAATAACCCAACTTTTTTCCTTTCTTCTCTTCCTTTGCTTACTGTCGAGTATAGGAGAGTAAATGAGAGCTTTTTGTTGCTTTGTTCTTGTGGTGCTTTGTTTTTGTAATGGAAGCAATGTGAGTTGAGTAGTTTAAGTAGGATATTAGTACCTAGCTTTAGGAGTTGACAAAATGGTTTAGGGGTCCCCTTTGATGTTTGCAGCCGAGCTTGGGGAATTGAGAGGGGAGGAAAACTATAAAAGTTGACTAACCCTTGAGTTATAAAAGTTGACTAACCCTTGAGTCTTATGTTTATACATTGGGTATTGATAGGATGTGGGGAACAAAGGGGTGACATGTTGTACTTTGATGGGATTAGGATCAAACACAAGAGATGAGATTTTGCAAGTGAAATGTGAAGTGAGAAAGAGTGTGTTTGTCGTGGGTTATAAAGACCAAAAAGGGAGTTATTGTGTTGGTTAATAACCAAAGGTTATACATAACTTAGATATATGTAGCTTGATTTTACTAGTAACAATGTGGTATTAAGAGTAAATTTAGGCTTGTTTTGTGGGTTGGCAGTCGATCAAGGACAAGGGAAAAGGGTGAGTATCTAATACCCTTTGGGTAATAAGTTTATTAGTTGGTTTAAGGAATCAAAGATCCCATACACCAAGTCAATGTGACCTTTGACAAAAATAAAGTATCATGTGAGTACATGGGAAAATGGTGGGCGTCATTAGCTAAAGAAAAGGAGGGTTTTTATTACTAAGTGTATTCCGTGTCTCATTGAGGTAAAGTGTAATCCTGTACCTTGGTTTGGCGTTTTTGAGCAAAAATGCGTAAAGTACATTTTTGTAATCGTTTTTATAAAAATAATATAAAAATAAAATTATTGACTCGAACATGAGTTTATTTGACTTTTTTCGTAACTAACTAAGTGTCGGTACGCGTGCGGGCTCGTTAGCATGAAATGTGAGTTACGTCACATAATTAGTTGACGAATATAATTCGTAGTTGTATCGCTTAAGTAAATAAAAAAAATTAACGTGAAAAATGGTTAATTAAACTTTCAAAATGAATTACTTTGTGTGGAAAACTAGAAGGGGGGGTTGAATAGTTTTATGTCTTTTTAATTTTATTATAAAAACCTTTGTTTATTTTTAAAACACTTATATTCAAGTTTGTATGAAAAATAAAACTTGAACCTTATTATTAGTTATATATGTATTCTTTTAAATTGATTGTAAAAGTTTTGGTTTCTTGAATGGATTTTCAAATTGATCTTTATGTGAAGTCGACCTCTAATTAATACTATCAATTATATAAACCTATGTGTATGAAAGTAATGACGATGTAAGTAAAGAAATAAATAAGGTATGGAAAGATGTAACCGAGACACGAGAGATTTATAGTGGTTCGGCTACAAGGACACCTTCCTTGCCCTATTCCACTCCCCGAGCACACCTTGCTCGAGAGTTTTCTTCACAACTTCAATAAGCTCCCTTATGGCGGAGAAAACCGTACACAACTTTGGCTTACACGGGTTTAACGACACAAAGCTAAATGTCGAGTTCTAATCGTAGCTAGAACCAATCTCACAACTTCACAACACAACTTCTTCACAACTTATTCACGACTACTTCACAACGGCTTCACGACTGCTTCACGACTTCTTCACGACTTCTTCACGACTTCTTCACGACTTCAACACGACCGCTACACAACCTCTATGATGCGGCTTCACGACTTCAACAATATGTCTTCATGACTAAGACTTCACGACTTCAACATGTCCGCTACACAACCTCTATGCTACGGCTTCACGACTTCAACACTAGGACTTCACGACTAGGACTTCACAGCTTCAACACGACCGCTACACAACTTCTATGCTATGGCTTCACGACTTCAACACTAGGACTTCACGACTAGGACTTCATTGCTTCAACACGACCGCTACACAGCTTCTATGCTATGGCTTCACGACTTCAACACAAGAACTTCACGACTAGGACTTCACAACTTTAACACTACCGCTTCACAGCTTCTATGCTACGGCTTCATGACTTCAACACAAGGACTTCATGTCTTCTAAGCTACGGCTTCACAACTTCTACACCACGGCTTCACGAATTCTACACATTGACCTCACAACTTCTATACCACAACTATTTATACAACATCTTCACTACTTACACACAACACTAATCTACAACACACACTTTACATACAAATGAATGAATGATTTACAACCTTTGTTAAACACACAACTTAAGTAACAATATGATACTAAGTTGTAATACTTCTAATCTTGATTGATAGAAGTATTCTTCTTTTGCACTTGGATGGTGGAAGCTTGGATCACTTGGAAATCAATGCTTAAGATTACATGATCAAAGGTTTATTTAAGATATGAAATGAGATCTACAACAGAAAGTTTTAGTGCAAAAGGTTGAGTAAAAATCCAGGAGAAGGCTGGTATTTATAGGAGAAAAACTGGACAGCTGGAGGCCTACTGGAGCGGGGGCGGTCCCCTTAAATAGGGGGCGGTCCCCTTAATTATTAAGGGGGCCGCCCCTACTGAACGTTGGCCAATTTTGTCCTTTTGTGGGGAAGGTTTTTCTGGAACATTTTAACTGATTTTGGTTAAAATTTTGAATTCATATTTTTATAAAAGATTAAACATTTTTATTTAATGCCAAAAATGTTTTTCAAAAATATATAAAATGTTTTTGATGTTTTATAAAAAATCTAGTTTTTAAGAAAATGTTCCTTTGATCATATAATGCATTAAGCATTAGTTCATTCATACCTTAAGTGATTTTAGTTGTAGAAGTGAATATTTACAACTAAGTACTTGTTTAATTTATAAGTTTATGTTTTAATGAGTTTACATTTTGTGATCATCAAAACATAGAGATATGAATAAATATTGATAATGTTTTTAGGCATTTATTTATGTCAACAATCTCCCCCTTTTTGATGATTACAAAACCTAAACTCATTAAACCAAAAAGTTTATTTTTGGACAAGTATTTAGTGAGTTTACATTCACTTCTCCCCCTTTTGTAGAATCAAAAAGGTTAAGCCGACAAAATTCAAACGTGAAATTTGTCAGGACGAAAACTCCCCCTTGATGTGTACTCCCCCTCGTTTGGGGGTACCAAGGAATCGATATATGGAATACTTGCAAGAAAAATATTAGAAGCACAAGCATATATAGCAAAAATAAGCATGCATATAAAGACATTCATTAAAAATGTTGTGTATCAATACACAACCATCCAAGATTATATTCAATCCTACATTAGCTAGTAAGTAATGCAATCTACATAATCATTCTAGGAGTACATGATCTTCCATGGGGCTTGCACACAAAATGGTTTGAAAAATTATTTTTGATTAAGCATTGCATATGCTTAATTTGGTGAGAATGAAGGTGGTGGTAGTGTAGTGGGTGAAAATGATGGAGGTTGTGGTGGAGGTTGGTTTTAAGCATGTGTTCAAGGGATGAAAACATGTAGTGTATCTCATCTCTAAGACCAAAGATGATGGTTCGTTTGTGGGTGTGGTGGTATTGGTGATGATGAGAAATGAGCATCAAGAGGTGTTATTGGTGATATGGAAATGACAAGTTGGGTGAATGGAGGTTCTTGAGTAGGAGGTGGAGTTGATGCTCTTGATGGTGGTGATGAAAGGTGTGAGTTGATGTAGTTATTGATGGATGAAGTGGAAGGTATGGATGAAGATGTTGTGCCATGAGTGAAGGGTGTTTTTGATGGTGCATTTGGTGCACTTGAGGATTAACATTGAGGTGGTGGTGATGGAGTTTAGGTGTCTTAGAGATGATTTTGGTGATAGCATGGTGAATGAAAATGGGTGTTTGATGGAGGTGATGGTTGATTTAGGTAAGGTTTGGGCTAGATAAAAGGGGTCGCAAGATGCAAAAGAAAACAGTAAATTTTACTGCCCAGATGGCCGGTCCCCTTAATTGTAGGCCGGCCCCCTTAAAATTAAGGGGACCGCCTAGGGAATTAAGGGGGCCGCCCATCTGGTGTTTTCCCAGGCGACCAAATTTGAAAATTTTCCAGAAAAGGGTCATTTTTAGGGTGTTTTTGCAGCAAGCTCCATTTGAATCATGTACATCAAGAATGATTAAATAGTGACATAAACATGTTAATTACGCATGCATACATTTAAAACATATTATGGAATAAGCATGTTATTAATCATCAAGCATGTATATATATCATGATATCAAGTATACAAGCAATAAGCATAACAATCATATATTAAAGACAAGAAATAAAGCATTCATTAGTTGAAAATAATTATGTTAAAAACATAATTATTGATACAACACATATTTTGCTTATAGCATGCAATAAGTAGAAAATTTTAAATTGCCTAAGAGATCCATTGGACTTGCTTGAGATATGAAAACTTGGATTATTTTGGATGGATGATGGTAAAGAGGGGGTAAAAAATGTTGGATTAATGGGGTTGTAAGTTTGGGTGTATGGATGTTGGAGAGAGTGTTGATGGAGGAATTGGAGGTGGAGAGCTTGGACTTGACCATGTTGAATGAGGGTTTTGATGTTGTTCAAGTGGTGTTGTCGGATTAGATCTAGTGAGAAGATACTCAATCCAAGTGAGACTCTCATTTAAGGTGATGGTATGATTTTGGAGAAAGATGCAACAAGGACTATTGTTGACATGTTTCTCAATTTGACTCAAGTGATGTAGTGATGATGGTAATGATGGTAAGATGGATGGTGATGATGGTAATGATGGTTTGATTTTGGAGAAAGATGCAACAAGGACAATTGTTGACATGTTTCTCAATTTGACTCAAGTGATGTGGTGATGATGGTAATGATGGTGAGATGGATGGTGATGGGTTTAAGTTGCTTTGAGCAAGGTGCAAAGCAAGGAGAGCATTAAGCTCATGGGCTTCCTTGAGTTCTTCAATGAACTTCAAGTGTTGAGTGGAAGGTGATGATGATGGAGAGTGGTTGTTATTTGGTGGAAGTGGTGGTGACACTTTTGGTGGTGGAGACATTTGTGAACTTGGGTAATTATGAGTGAATGAAGGTGGACATATGGATGATTGGTTATGTGTGTGAAAGGGTTCATTAGGATGAGGTTTAGGTGTTGGTTGAGTTTGAACAACATCATTTGTTGGGTTATGGCAAATGTCAAGCTTCCTCCTCCAAATGGGTATTTATGGTGTAGTGATGATGTGATTGTGGAAGGTAAATTTTGGAGGGTGGTTTGTGACAAAATGTGTTTGTGAATTTTGGGAAGTATAGGATTAAATGGGCTTAAAAATAGAAAAAGGGAGCAGCACCTTCGACCATCAGATGGTCGGTCCCCTTAATTAAGGGGCCGGTCCCCTTAAATATTAAGGGGGCCGCCTAATGAATTAAGGGGGCCGCCCATCTGCTGATTTCCAGGTTACTGGAAATAGGTTTTTGGCAGAAAATTGTTGAAAGGGTTGTGTTTTTTGGGTTTAGTTTCAAGCAAGTCCAACTTCTTTTGAGGCAATTTAGGATTTAATAACTTATGTATGCTAAGCATATTCATTAAACGTTATTATCTAGTATGCAAACAACTCATTTAGCATGTAACATATATATATGTTAGACAAGAAAACACTACATAGCACCAAGTAATTCATAGTATCATATTTAGGAAGATTAATAAGCTAGTTAATTAATCCTATTGATTATCTATGTACAAGGGAATGTGGAGTTGTGATAGCATGGACTTCTAGACTTGTACCAAGTGAGATCTTTAATAAGTAAACCATGATTTTTCATTTTTGATTTAGTTCACTTATTAGTGTCATATACACAAGTATATATGACATATATGAGATCACCAAGCATGATTTAAAGATATGTTTTTGGCATTATTCAACAATGCTTGAAAGTAGGTTTTATGTGGATGTGAAAAATATATTAATGAAATAGTTTTGGCTTTGTTTCAAAATGTTTTTATGAGGAAAGAAAACATATTTTTCCAATATTTGGTTTTTGATAAACACGTAATTATAGACACAAGTTTGGAAGAAATGTAGGATGGTGAAACATGTTTAATAGAAATGTGTCATAATCTTTCGAAAAATCATTTTTCCAAAATGTGAAGTTTTTACAAATTTAAAAACAAGTCCCATTAATTATAGGTTTAAAAAATAATGGTTTATAAAAGATCTCATGCTCAAGTCTATTGTCACATGCTACCTCTTTCTACATATCCTATGACATTTACGCATGTATTATGACTAAATACAAAAATACATCATGTCAGAGTAGTTAGAGAAAAACAAAAGCTATTATAATGACAATGCATTCAACTAAACAAATAATTACGAAGGCATGCAGTCAAATCACATAGGAGCAAGTAAACATCTAGAAATTTTATATATGCAGGATGACATACATCTAGGAATGAAAAGCTCTAGTGAAAAGCAAAGTTCATAACAGTAAACTATCGTTAGGTATATTTAGGAAGAATAATGTATTCAAGTTGGAGAATGAGTATGAGACTATTACTAGTGGTGCTCAATTCAGGCTAAACACGACCGTTTTTACGGGTTACACACACCCAAATTCTCACATAGAAGCAATTCAACCGTTAGGTCAAATTGAGTTTCTAGTCAATAGATTCTCCAGTAGTCATTCTCTTTTTAGAAGAAATTAAGTTCCTAAATTTACCTATCGAAGAGTACCAAATATGAAGATTGCTTGGTTTACTAATACTTAGGGGGGCTAACTAAAGAATTTCTAGTTCATTAAGCCACAGAACGCATATAACTAAAGTGTAAAGGCAAAGCAACCTATCAGACTAAGCGTATCCTAAGGCATTAATAAGATTATATGCATGAAGTAATTACTTATGAAATTTAAAAAGAGAACTTACCTCACGTCCTAGCTTTTCTTCGTAATGTCTCAGATGATGATCGACGAGTGAATGATAGGTGAGTCGGATGATGATCTTCTCCTTCGTCTGTGTCACTCCATGATCTTGGATTGAGTTCACTTTTGAGTTGATTCATGTAGTCTTCGTCGCTAACACCTTCATTAACAACATTTGAACTAGTAGCACATGTATCTATTTTATCTAAATGTTTATCTATTAAATTTTCTAAGATAACTAATTCATGTACAAGATCAAAATCCTCATCTTTGGCTTGACATTTTTCTTGATGAAAGTTTAAGAAATTTTTTCAAATATCATTTTCCGTTTTACAGAAGAATATTCTTTCATATTCAACTTTCGGCAAGGTTTTATAAATAATTATTTTAGCTTTATTATTTATTTCATTATTTGTTTTCAAATAATCAATTTGACTTTCAAAATCCGTTTTTGTTTGTCTTTCAAAATCCGTTTTTGTTTGATTTTCAAAATCAGTTTTTGTTTGACTTTCAAAATCACCAATCGAAATGACATGCCAAAGATCTAGATCAATTGATTTCACATAAGTTTCAAATTTATTTTTCCATTCAAGAAAAGTATAGTTTTCAAATAGTGGTGGTTTTAGCAAAGATTCCCTTTCTAGATATTTTTCGAATTCCATAGATCGATTCAAGTTTTAAAATACAGTATATTTTAAAGATCTTGATTGACGTGGCTCTTGATACCAATTGTGGAAAACTAGAAGGGGGGGTTGAATAGTTTTATGTCTTTTTAATTTTATTATAAAAACCTTTGTTTATTTTTAAAACACTTATATTCAAGTTTGTATGAAAAATAAAACTTGAACCTTATTATTAGTTATATATGTATTCTTTTAAATTGATTGTAAAAGTTTTGGTTTCTTGAATGGATTTTCAAATTGATCTTTATGTGAAGTCGACCTCTAATTAATACTATCAATTATATAAACCTATGTGTATGAAAGTAATGACGATGTAAGTAAAGAAATAAATAAGGTATGGAAAGATGTAACCGAGACACGAGAGATTTATAGTGGTTCGGCTACAAGGACACCTTCCTTGCCCTACTCCACTCCCCGAGCACACCTTGCTCGAGAGTTTTCTTCACAACTTCAATAAGCTCCCTTATGGCGGAGAAAACCGTACACAACTTTGGCTTACACGGGTTTAACGACACAAAGCTAAATGTCGAGTTCTAATCGTAGCTAGAACCAATCTCACAACTTCACAACACAACTTCTTCACAACTTATTCACGACTACTTCACAACGGCTTCACGACTGCTTCACGACTTCTTCACGACTTCTTCACGACTTCAACACGACCGCTACACAACCTCTATGATGCGGCTTCACGACTTCAACACTATGTCTTCATGACTAAGACTTCACGACTTCAACATGTCCGCTACACAACCTCCATGCTACGGCTTCACGACTTCAACACTAGGACTTCACGACTAGGACTTCACGGCTTCAACACGACCGCTACACAACTTCTATGCTATGGCTTCACGACTTCAACACTAGGACTTCACGACTAGGACTTCATTGCTTCAACACGACCGCTACACAGCTTCTATGCTATGGCTTCACGACTTCAACACAAGAACTTCACGACTAGGACTTCACAACTTTAACACTACCGCTTCACAGCTTCTATGCTACGGCTTCATGACTTCAACACAAGGACTTCATGTCTTCTAAGCTACAGCTTCACAACTTCTACACCACGGCTTCACGACTTCTACACATTGACCTCACAACTTCTATACCACAACTACTTATACAACATTTTCACTACTTACTACACAACACTAATCTACAACACACACTTTACATACAAATGAATGAATGATTTACAACCTTTGTTAAACACACAACTTAAGTAACAATATGATACTAAGTTGTAATACTTCTAATCTTGATTGATAGAAGTATTCTTCTTTTGCACTTGGATGGTGGAAGCTTGGATCACTTGGAAACCAATGCTTAAGATTACATGATCAAAGGTTTATTTAAGATATGAAATGAGATCTACAACAGAAAGTTTTAGTGCAAAAGGTTGAGTAAAAATCCAGGAGAAGGCTGGTATTTATAGGAGAAAAACTGGACAGCTGGAGGCCTACTGGAGCGGGGGCGGTCCCCTTAAATAGGGGGCGGTCCCCTTAATTATTAAGGGGGCCGCCTAGTAAAATTAAGGGGGCCGCCCCTACTGAACGTTGGCCAATTTTGTCCTTTTGTGGGGAAGGTTTTTCTGGAACATTTTAACTGATTTTGGTTAAAAATTTGAATTCATATTTTTATAAAAGATTAAACATTTTTATTTAATGCCAAAAATGTTTTTCAAAAATATATAAAATGTTTTTGATGTTTTATAAAAAATCTAGTTTTTAAGAAAATGTTCCTTTGATCATATAATGCATTAAGCATTAGTTCATTCATACCTTAAGTGATTTTAGTTGTAGAAGTGAATATTTACAACTAAGTACTTGTTTAATTTATAAGTTTATGTTTTAATGAGTTTACATTTTGTGATCATCAAAACATAGAGATATGAATAAATATTGATAATGTTTTTAGGCATTTATTTATGTCAACACTTTGTGTTTAACGATAATTAATAGCTTGGTAAATTTACGGGATATTACACGCAAAAAGAAGAGTTAGTTATATATGTTTATGGCATGTCATAAACATATTTTCTTGGAGTTTTTTGTGAGCTAGTAGCTTTAGCTTTGTTAAATTTGGTTTGATGCACATGTGGTGTGTTTGTTTTAGCCTTGTTCCGGGCTGTGATGTGAGATTCACCCGCATCCTTTGTACTTCAATGTTTTTTGGTGTAATATATTTTACGGGTGAATGACCCTTACCCCCAAAAAAAGCCACAACCGGGCTTAAGCCATCTAATCTATTGTCCAACATTTTCTACCTATGTGTTTCAATGACAAGCTTAACTAAACATGAATAAAGCAAAATTATGCAAGAAAATTGTATCAGATTAACTGTATGAGTTTTCTACTTTCATATTTTTCTCGATTTAAGCACTCTACTTTATTTTGCAATTAATGGGTCACAATTCAAATGGACACAAATAGGCTAACTGAAAAAAAAAATCAAAGAGGCACATGATGATCAATTACCTCAGAAACGGTCAACCATTTGGACCGTGGTATTATGGTTTTCCCAAAAAAACTAAAATCTACGACAACCAATTACGTAGCTGGGATATTTTTCTATATAATTTAATCATTCAATATTATTAATGCTTTATGTTAGTGCAAATATTATGATATTTAATCTATACAGTCTCGTTTGTTTTGATTGATGACAAACATGTAACTTGATACATAACGTAAAATGTACAAGTTACTGGTAATCATATTTTGTCTCAACATACATTCAACACCTCTCGACTTCTCAAGTCCTCGTATGGTACAACACAGGCTCGTACATGTTTGTTATGTGGCATTATGATCAAACCCTTTAACAAACCATTTAGAATGTTTAAAATACGTTTAGGTCATTAAGTATTTTAAAAGGATAACCATTCTACTTCGAACCTCATTTTACATTTTGCATATACAAGTACTTTTACTTGTACATCATATTTCCTAAGTTGCATTCATGTCAAAATAGTATAAGTACACTTTAGGTGTCAAACTAAGACAAATGTGTTTACTTATAAAAATAATGTTAATGACATAATAGCATAAGTAGTTTAACATTTTTAGTAACACATAAACTAACATGGTACAACTTGGTAAAACATATATTAGTTAGCTAGTATATACATGTTACATATTATATACATTTACAAGTTACAATCATATACATTTTAATTCTAAATTTGGAAAATGTCTATGACATCATGCATGATCACTTTGAAATCTTTAGGAGATTTTGAAGATCATATGTATATCTTACTTAGATCCTTACTCAATGAAAAGATATGGAAATATCTTGGTTAGATTTGATAAAGATTTTTTAGATTTCTTGTCAGACACCCGCGGAACCAAAAGCTAACAAGGACAGATCCCCGCGGATCCCTTTTTTTGGTTCCTTGGTCTGCTGACCTTGTTGGTATAAAATACAGCCCATTGTCCACCCATTTTCATACCGCTTGAACACACATTCTCTCTGCTATGTTTTCATACATTTAGATCAGTAGTAACATACATTAATCACCCACATTATCATGATCATAATGCTTCTAACTTTCATTATGTTATAAGCATACTCCCAAAATGATCATGTGAAGCAAGCTCAGAGATCTTAAGTCATCATCCACCACAAGCATACATATATGAAGATCTATCACAACAAGCTTAGGAAACTTGTGATCTTCATCCATTGAAGGCTTCCTATCAATGGAAGTTCATTTACATTAGTCATTCAAATCCATTAGACATTTGTGTCATGGATCATCATTGTAAACATCATTGTATCATCACAACATATTCACCAAACTAGATTAGATGGTTTATGTGTTTGTGCCACAAAATATTACGATATTTAATCTATACAGTCTCGTTTGTTTGGATTGATGACAAACACGTAACTTGATACATAACGTAAAATGTACAAGTTACTTGTAATCATATTTTGTCTCAATATACATTCAACACCTCTCGACTTCTCAAGTCCTCGTATGGTACAACACAGGTTCGTACATGTTTATTATGTGGCATTATAATCAAACCCTTTAACAAACCATTTAGAATGTTTAAAACATGTTTAGGTCATTAAGTATTTTAAAAGGATAACCATTCTACTTCGAACATCATTTTA
Organism: Artemisia tridentata subsp. tridentata; assembly: GCA_021014915.2. NCBI lineage: Eukaryota > Viridiplantae > Streptophyta > Magnoliopsida > Asterales > Asteraceae > Artemisia > Artemisia tridentata. Next base: position 203,594,579 of record CP139502.1, read on the forward strand.
CATTTTTCATATACAAGTACTTTTACTTGTACATCATGTTTCCTAAGTTGCATTCATATCAAAATAGGATAAGTACACTTTAGGTGTCAACTAAGACAAATGTGTTTACTTATAAAAATAATGTTAATGACATAATAGCATAAGTAGTTTAACATTTTTAGTAACACATAAAATAATATGGTACAACTTGGTAAACATATATTAGTTAGCTAGTATATACATGTTACATATTCATATACATTTACAAGTTACATTCATATACATTTTAATTATGAATTTGGAAAATGTACTATGGCATCATGACATGCATCACTTTGAAATCTTTAGGAGATTTTGAAGATCATATATATATCTTGCTTAGATCCTTACTCAATGAAAAGATATGAAAATATCTTGGTTAGATTTGATAAAGATTTTTAGATTTCTTGTCAGACACCCGCGGAACCAAAAGCTAACAAGGACAGATCCCCGTGGATCCCTTTTTTGGTTCCTTGGTCTAGCTGACCTTGTTAGCTATAAATAGCAGCCATTGTCCACCATTTTGATACCACTTGAAACACATTCTCTCTACTATGTTTTCATACATTTAGATCAGTAGTAACATACATTAATCTCCCACATTATCATGATCATAATGCTTCTAACTTTCATTATGTTGTAAGCATACTCCCAAAATGATCCTGTGAAGCAAGCTCAGAGATCTTGAGTCATCATCCACCACAAGCATACATATATGAAGATCTATTACAACAAGCTTTGGGAACTTGTGATCTTCATCCATTGAAGGCTTCCTATAAATGGAAGTTCATTTAGATTAGTCATTCATATCCATTAGACATTTGTGTCATGGATCATTATTGTAAATATCATTGTATCATCACAACATATTCACCAAACTAGATTAGATGGTTTATGTGTTTGTGCCACAAAACACAAGGTTTTTATGTTGGGCCATAAAACATAACGGGAGTGGTTGTACCCTTGTAAAAGAACTCGACATCTAGCTTAGTGTCAAAAATATTTTATAAGCGACGTTAGGTTGGTTCTACCTCGAACTAGAATCCGGTATTTAGCTTTGTACCGGAAAAAGTGTAAGCGACGTTTGTAAGGTTTTCTCCGCCGAGAAGGGAGCTTGTTGATCTAGTGAAGTAACTCTCGAGTTGGGAACTCGGGGAGCGGAGTAGGGCGGAGAGAAGCTCCCTGACCGAACCACTATAAATCATCGTGTTCGGTTTGCGCTTTCTTTTACTTACTGCTTTACTTTTATACTTACATTATATTATTGCTTGTGTTGTGACTTGATGATTATACTTGTGTGACAACTTGTTTAGTATATGTTAGTCATAAACTATAATTGACATCTTTCATATTACAACAAGCTTAATCAGATATTTGATACAACAAGTTTTAAGATTTTAAAATGGTAACGTATTCACCCCCTCTACGTTTTCACACTTTAGATGTAAATGAGTGCAAGCACATAAAAAAATTGCATTTTTGGGTGTTTTTTAAAATATTTCGGTTCCAATCGGGTACAACCGAAATACCCGAACCGGAACCGAAACACGCTCTTCGGGGCGGTTCTCGGTTCCTAAGATATGCACTTTTTGGTTCTCTGTTCTATCGGTTTCGGGTCGGTTCAAGAACCGCGCTCACCCCCGGGACTAACAATGTAAGAAAAAAACTGTCAAAAGGACTACATATGTAAAAAAAAGCCAAAAAGGCTAACGAAAAAGTCAAAAAAGAAATAAAAAAATTACCAAACCCAACCCATCTTCTTCTCCAAGTAACCTGCACAAGACGAAGAAAAAACACAAACACAAAATAAAACAAAAACACAAACACAAACCCACTCAAGATTAAAAAATAAAAAAAATAATAAAAAAAAAAAATAGAAAAAAAAGAAGAAAAACCAATATTGCCCGTGAATGGGCCGACGAAGGGACGAATGGCGAGCGAATTGCGGGGGAGGGGTGCAGAACGGTGGCGCCATTGGGCAAAAGAAAAACCTCAATGGCGTGTGGTTTGGTCATTGCACCGTGCACTCTAAGGCCGCTCATCTATGAAAACTATTTTATAGGCGGTTCAAGTATATTTCTTTTTTACATTTATACCATATCCGACAATATGAAGTGTTTATTGACTAAAATATCCTTGATATCAAAAAGACAAAAGCACCCTTGTATTGATATGGAACCAAAACCAACGAGTAAGCTAAAATAAAGTGTAGGCCTATTATAACCTAGGGTTTTAAATGTGTCACATCTTTACTCAGAACAACATTGATCGAGCATCGTTTGTCAACAAATATTTTTACAATTGGCAAGTGCACAATTTTACCAACTTTTTAAGTTCTAATAATAAGATTCAACAATTTGAGTGCAGTTTAACATTATAAGGTTAAATAATGTAGTTTCTTTTTTCTTATGATTATGATAGTTAATAATGTTGAAACAAAAAGTTAAGATAAATGTTTATATGGCATTATAGGTACTATTTTTGTTTGCGTGCCCCGTTGAATTGATGAATGGATATTATGTCATCCTCCGTGTGTTGTTTTTCATTGATATAAATCTTTAACGTTGCATTTTCTTGAACATGAAACCTTTTTAATGTTCAATTATTTCCTTTTATTTTTGTAGTGTGTGTGAGGATGATTGTAACAATTCACATTTCAGGTTAATTTCTATTCCTGAAATTGTTACTATTCATTTTAATATTCACTTTCAATATTCACTTTCACTATTCACTATTCACTTCCAAAATTTTAATTTCACATTCTCGTAAGTTAAATTATTTCCATGATAAAGTGAAAGTTTGACGCTCATCGGGTCATTTTCGCAAAAGTTAATAAGAAACTATATGTTTGGTTTAAACGTCATTTAAACATCCTGCATATAACGAAAACCAACTGCGACAATTTTGCTCGCATTAGATTAATTTCTAGTACACTCACAATCAATTATGGAAATTTTTATTTTTAAGTTAAAATGTTACCAAATAGACCGTGTGTCTTACAGAACTAAACTTGCGTTTTAAGCATTTTTACTTATCTGCAGCCTTAGCCTATACCTGCACTACATTTTCTAAGACGATTAGAAGCTTTTATATTATTGGAAAAGTCAACATATTTTCCATCCTCCTTTGACCAAAAATATTCCTTGATTTTTAACACTTACGGTTTTACGTCTAAATGACATTTAACACCAATCGACACTAGACTAAGCCTAGCCTAGATATTTTAAGTCTTTTAAGTTCATTATAATCATATTAGAAAAGTTACATTTTACTTTTCTCAGTTTTACGCAACTTTCGTACGTTTTACGTTTTTACGCGTTTTAAACCTACGTTTCCAGCGTTAACAGCGTTTTCGCGACCCATTAAATTTATCACTCATTTTTATGAGATAATAATGAGTATATTTGTAACACCCCCATTTTCGATATTCGCAGCGGAAATATAAGTTGGGGTGCTACTAAACAGTTCACAGTCATGATAATAGAAAACGACTCGAAAATGAGACGTTTTAGATAAAATTGTTATCATTCATTTATATCAGAGTTACAATATGCAGGTCCCAGCAGGAGGTTCTCAAAATACATGTATAAAAATATATTTTTGGTTTGAATGATAACATAGTCCATAGCCAATCCCGTGCCAATCCATGCTTCCGATAACCTGAGAATACATGCTAAAACGTCAACACAATGGTTGAGTGAATTCATAAAGTTTTATAAGTGAAAATAATCCGTTTCAGTTATTCAGAAATTATGTTGGTTCCAGTTATTCAGAAATAAGCCCTTTTCAATATTTCAGAAAATAAGCTCTTTTCATATTTCGGAAAATAAGCCCTTTTTCAGTTATTCGGAAATACTTCGTTCAGTTCAGTTCAAACCATTTAAACACAAGATTAGATGAAAATAATTGCAACATATACAATTACCATTAGGGAAAAGATATATTTTATTGCGCTAAGCCTCATGAAACGCAAAACATTAACAGAACATCAACAGTCATGAGCTAATGATGTATTAGTTACCCCATAATTAAATGTAGGTAACCATGCCCCCGGGTAGGAGATTGCCACATCTCTTTATTTATCTCAAATATAATGCTTTGGGTTACGTTACGGTAACACAAAGGGGTTGTCAGCCCGATAGTACTATCCACAATATTCGCGCTCACCCTAAGAGAGTCGGTGATTAGAGGTTCATGATGGGAGGTCTTTTGGCTTTGATTAAACTTAGCGTAAGGCAATAAAATAAGAATAACATCGGGAAATTACTTGTGTTTAATATGGGAAAAAGTCCTTTAGTGATCCATAAATCATATAATGCAAACAACGTTTGCCAATCTTGCCAATTTAATTCATATCATATGAAAATAAGGGCTATGAAATTTATATCAATATATGAAAACTTAGAATTGCTTATGAAAGTAAAAACAGATAATTGAGCATGTATCTCCCCCAAAATAATTCAAAAACATGTAAAAATAGGGGTTATGAACTCACGATAATCCATATAAAAGTTTAGAGTATATAAAAATAGTTAAGCATGTATCTCCCCCAAAAGTAATTTAAAACAAGTGAAAGAAGGGGTTACGAACTCACCTGATCAGACTGGATGGAAAACAAATGAAAGAAAGTTGATAAACGTCTCCGGACAATGTAACCTGGGTCGTTATGCCAATATTTAGTAATCATTTCTGATGATTATATGTTTATTTCGTTTCGTTCTGTTTTGTTGTTTGATTGATGGTTACATGCTTACTTGAGCCAATATGTAGTTTCAAAAGTAAGATTTTATCTTATCTTTTATCTGTAAGTTTTGGGTTCGGTTTGTTTGTTATTAAACATATTATGTTAATATAGAGTCGGAAAATAAAATAGAAAGGATGAAAATAATGATTAGGAAAAGTTACGTTTTAATCCCTAAGGTTTGGTTAAATGACAGTTTACACCCTGGACTTTTGGAAAATGACAGTTTCTACCCTCAAGTTTCAAAAATAACAATTTCACCCCTTTTTATTTGTTATTGACAGAAAATACCCTTGATTAGAAAAGTTTACAAAATCAGCCTATTTAAACTTTAAATTAATAAAATCACACTTATGAAATATAGGACTTGGCTAGATCTTTGGACGCGAATAACTTGATGAAAACGGGATCATTTAACGAGCTCTTGGTTCCTATAAAAAGCCACCTAGGTCGACTTTAAACATGTCAATTTTCATAATTTATGGAAGTCGTTTGGTATTCGAAAAATACTTCAAAAGTCGAGTGATCGAACATGATTTATATGAAATTTTGAAAATAGATTTTAGCCTAGCGCTCGACCAATATTTGAACTCGAAAAACTTTTGAACCATTCGACGGTTTTTCAAAATATTTCTTTCTAAAAATAGTTTGCTAGCTCGACTATAAAATACTAGAAATTTAGAATTTTTGAAGTTCTAAAGGGTTTCGAAAACAAGGTTCAAAATTGATGAGTTGGTCGACAGTTTTAGAAAATAATAACTGATCATTAAAGGTTTGGTTTAGCGATATGCAACCAAATTCAAGACTCGATATCTTTTTGAAAAACAAACCATTTTCTACGATTCTTCTTCCTAATTAGAGTTTGCCAAGTGAACTTTTATCATACCAAAAATTAGATTTTTCCAAAGTCGTTTGAGGGTCGAAAATTAGATCCTAAGTAGGGTGACTGGTCGACTTAATAATGAAAAACAAATTACTGAAAATTAGTTTCTACTTATAGTGATTTGAAGCGGATTTTAAAACCCGATAACTCAATGAATACTTAACTATTTTCATTGATTCTTTCTCCTATATATTGTTTGTTGGGTGAACTAGACATGGTCTGAAAATTAGATTTTTACAGGGTTGTTTGGGTGTCGGTTTTCAGGTCAGAAGTAGGGTTGTGGGGCTGTTTTGTGGCTCGATATAACACGGGAAATAACCCGATTAGGGTTTTAATGGTGTTAGGGTTTTCGACCAAGATTTTTAGACATGGTACGTTTACTTTAGATGTATATTAACATGTTTATCATATTGATGATTTGTTTAGATCAAATATCAAATAACTAGGGTGCGTTAGGGTTTACTAAGTTCGAACAGAAGGAAGTAAAAGAAAAGCATAGTTTGTTTTTAATCATGTTTTGTTATTAGTTATTATTAGATAATATTTATGTAGTGTTTCTAAGTATATAACATAAGTAAAAGCTGAAATAAAATAAGGTTGGTAAAACTTACTTAGTATAGAATTCGACTAGGATTTTGGACTTGGATTGGTTCGACCTTAGTTTCCCCGTATTCCTCCTCCACTCTGGTTCTTCTAAGGCTTGTTGTGAGAGTGTATTTAAGGTTAAGATTAGGACAGAAATGTGTTAGAGCTGGTTTAGTGTTTTGGTTCGATTTGGCTGTGAAGTGAGAAGGGTATTGAGTTGCTATTTATAGAAGGGAGAAACTAGGGTTTTGTTAATTAATGGAGGGGGACATGGTAAGGGAGCAAGGGCTGACAGAAACTATGGGAGATGCCACTTGGATAGGAGGAGGAGGAGGGAGAAAAGGTAGTGATGTGGCCGGTTTAGTTGCCATGGGTTTTAACTACATATGGAGAGGCTTATCGAAGGTGAAAGTGTACAAGTGGAGGGCTTCTTAGGAGAGGGCATGGAATGGCTATGTTCAATGTATCCTTAATGTGTAAGTTTAGTTGGGTTGTAGTTGTATTCGAACTAGTTTGGAGGGGGAGGGACGAATTGGGCTTAAGGTTATGGTACTTTGTGTTTTAGAGGGTTGTAACTAAGGTTTAGGAAGGCTTAACTAATTTAGTTTAGGGTTTTGTTACTTAGAAAATTAGTGTGTTTATTATTCTTATTTATGTAAATCGAATTATACATGAAATGGAAGGGAAATCGGTTTGAGCTTATAGGTGTTTTACTTTAGGCTTATTAGGGTTGTACAATAATTTAGGGTGTGTGAAAAATATAGTTTTAACACTTTAGTAATTTATAGAAATTAAAGTTTATTATGTTAAAAGGTAATTAAATGGAATTTATAGCTTTTATGCATTAGATACTTGTACTTTTGGCTAAAAGACTTGTAAAAATATTTAAGGAGTTTAGAAAATATAATTTATAAAAGTTATGCATGTATGGTTTGTAACTTGTGCTTTTAAAAATAATATAAATGAGATTTTAATAAAGATTTTGTAAATAAATGATTTTATGCATAAATGACTTGTACTATAGCTTAAATAATTTGTAAACTTAATATTTTGTAAAAATATTCTAGAAATAAATTAGGGTTTGTGAAATGAATGCATAAAATAACACTTAGGTGAAATTAGGGTTTTATCGGGAATAAAATAGAATTAGGGTTTCTGGTGCTTTAGTAACTTGTACATTGACTCAGATATGTCATATTTTTATGTTATGAGGTTTTGTTGTTCATATTTGGTGTTGTGGTAAATTTTTAGGGTTTCATAGAAACTTTATTCAGATAATGAATATTTTGTTAAAGATTTTATCGTAAAATGATAAATGGTATTCTGTAATGTTTTCATATCATGATGTTTATAAAATAAACATTAGGTTTGTTAGGCAGGTCTTGTGGGAGCACGTTTATCAATGATGTGATCTACGTCACATAAGATGAGAGATACATTTAAATAAATAAAAAAAAATTTACCCGTGAAAAAAGGATAATAGATCTGTTAAAGTAAATGGGAAATTTTACGAGTGGTTACAGTATCCCCCTGTTGAAGGGAATCTCGTCCCGAGATTCGGCCTGTGTTGGTTGAAAAGTTGGGAAAAATGATATATAGGGATAGCTAGGTTCAGATTTCTATTTTATCCAGATAGGGAACGCGATGAAGGAAAATCGTATAACGATTTGGGTTAGGATGAGAGTTTGATATGCTTAAAATGCCTCAAGTTAAAAAAATAATATTACTTAAAATATTATCTTATTCTTGAGTCCAATTTCCGATAATGTCGTTTCGCTGATAATCCTTGGTTCTCCGTTTAATACCAAAGGATCAGGGTTTGGTCAGTCTCGTCTCTACTGGATGAACTAAATTTGAATGTTTTGCCACCTGATGCGTCACTATGCAACGGTCAGATTCCTAAAGTGGGTGAATAGTGATTTAAACGGTCGAATGAATGGGTAAATTTTCACCTATAAATACCTTATTTCTAATCCTCATTCGTTCATCACAAATTTTCTTTCTAAAAACCTCAAAATATGCCGCACCTTGTTACATACCTGGCGATTGTTTTCGTTATTGCGATTATTTCCTACATGATGTACAGTACAGATGAGAATTTCGAAGCCTTTGGTATAATCCTATGGTTCGTTGTTCCACTTACTATCGTAGCCTTTATCGTGGATCAAACATGGGGAAAGTAAGCCTTGCGCTAGAGTTTCTAGGATGGTCTTAGTTTGTGCTTTCTAGGTAATCCTCAATGTAATAAAGCTTATGTAATCCTTGTAATATTAGCACTTCAGTTGCTAATTATGGTTCTATGTATTATCTTCCAAGTGCTCGAATAAAATCTTAGGGTTTTTCTATCCATAATGTTGTCAAATCCTTGTAATATTAGCACTTCAGTTGCTAATTTTGTTGTATGAATCAAAATAATGATTTATAAACAGTTTGTGTTTGTTTCAATACTTTGCTTTTGAATGAAAATCAGTAGTAGAAAATCTGAAAATATAACTGTTAACTCATTACATGATTCTTCCAAAATTATACATAGTTGATCAGGTTATGTATAATTGAGGACCAAATGATGTAATGTTTTGTTCAGTCACTGTGATATTTATTCTTTTTCAAAAAGTTTTAGATGGCGTTCAACGCTTTATTTTTGAAATATAGCTTCATAATTAATTTTCAAAATAATAGGAAAAATTCCAGTCTACACTGCAGTGATGGGTTAAGGTTTCCTAAAATATTAATGTTATATCCTCGAAATAATTCTTAAAGTTCGTCTAAGGTTTTACTAGGCAAAGTTTATGAATAAAATAGATATGAAAGCTAAAAGCAGATTTGGGAATATGAAGGAATTATCGTGTAATAGAGATTTCATAGAGTAGAAAGATAGTTTATTTAGATTACGTTCATCGTAGCTAAGGAGTATCTGAAAGGAAAATTACAACTTAGAGGGTTCTAAACCTCAATTTATTCATTACTTCCGAGATATCAAACTTAAAGGTCATACTAGGTCATAGATATGATTTCTTAACGAGTTCTAGTTTTCTTCCGAATCAGTCTTAGTCTTCCAGTTGGGATTGAAGTTCGGGCATTGATTTATCTTATGTCCTTTTCCTCTACATCCAAAACAAGTCACGGTTAATGGTTGTGGATCGGCTCCTATCATCTTACAGTTTCTGGTTATATGTCCTATTTCCTTGCATCTTCCACACTTGATAAAACAATCTCCATAATGATGTAACTTACATCGTTGACATAGAGGTCGTTTTCCACGATAAACAGCTTCATGAGTAGGATGCTTGTGATGGCAGGCGGGGTAGTGAGTAGGGATTGTGGTTTCTATCTCACTATGTTTTCGCTTTTGGTTATTTCGTTCAATTCCTAGGGTAGGTTTAATCGTTCCTTCTGCTCCTTGGTTATGAACTGGTCTATAACAAGACATATTCTTCTTCTCTTCTGTAGCCTTCTTATTGCTTCCTAAGTAAACCGTCGTAGTCGCCTCGAGTACTGCTGTAATGAGGTTGATCACCAACTTCTGGATAACTTCGGGAGTCATTGGCATAGTATTTCTCATACTAACGTTCTTCCGGATATGTCTGATTAAATATCGTAGATGAATGATTAATTGCTAAGGAATTGACTAATTCTATCAGATTTCAGCAACTTTCTCTTCATTCATCAAGGTTCTCTTCCGAAATTTTATCTTATGGGGTTCTATGGTTATGGTACGTTTGGCTGAGAATAGCATAATATTAATAACTTGATCAATTGTTTTTACCAAAAACAATTAACACAAGATCCTTTATTAATATTGCATGAAGTAGGTTTAGGGTTTTCTATCGTTATCATAAGGGTAAATCCTCAAATTTCTCTGTTGCTTAATGGGCTCTATGTTTAGTTAACTAGGTAAGTGACACTTATTGGGCTCTAGGTATAGTTTATACGAAACCATTTGTTTATTAAACAAATGATAAGAATTTTAAGGAAAGTCATTACATAAATGCACAGCATTATAGTAAGACATGATAGGAAAATAATTTATTCTCAACAATAATATATATAACAAAAGGTATTTGTCATACATTTATTGATTGATTACAAACTCTGAAGATTTCAGGTTTATTGGAAACTATGGAAATACCTAACCAAATACTATTTGGTACAGTAAACACAACGTTGTTACACATGAGTTTGAGATCAGCCACGTCCTTGACGTAAAAGCTTAATTTCATTCTCAAGTTGTAGTTGTGAAATTTCCATTTCCAAGAAACGCTCCTGAAATTCCGTATTCACCTTTATCTGACTGTCCAGCATAGATTCCAGAGTGAAAATCTTCTGACCCTGGCAGATTGCCGTCTCTCTGGCCGCCCATAGGGTTCTCTCAATCTCTGCTACTCTGCCACGTAGTTGACTGTTTTCCCTTCTCACATGACGAATCCTATAATCTAGGCTTTTATATTTATGTTCGTGCGTATTCTTCATTCGTTCAACACTTGCTTCCAAGTCGAACACCGTTCTCCTTTCGGCATCGGTCCTTCTAAATAGGGTGTCGAAATTACGGTCGTACCATTCGAAACGTAAATGTGGTAACTCCTCCAAATGTTTAGCGTGATTATCGAGAATATTGGCGTGTTCATAAAGAAGATTCCACATGTGATCTTTAGGTTCAGGGGAATTAGGCGTAGATATAGCATCTGGGAAGTTTAGTATCGGGGTTTCGGGAGTATTAGGTTCTAGAGGATTCGATTCATCATCTTTCTGAATTGTTTCTTGGTGGGAGTTTTGTCCAACATCAAATGTTGTTGGGCAACCAATAAACTTTTCATCAGATGGGGATTTCCTAAGGGAGTCGGTAGGTGATGTACATATAGTACGGAGATATGTTTCATTAAGTTCGGGAGTTTCGGGGAACATGATACTGTAGTAACCCGTAAAAATAAAAATAAGCAATTCTAATATTTGCAAATAAAGCAAATAAAATAGTTATCAGATAGGGGAATTATTAATGCCAAATGATCAAAATAAAGGATGCTCTAAATACTGAAACATACCTGGCACGGAAGGCATAGGACTTTATGATGTAAGTTCATTTATTTTTGAAAACGCGGTTATAGTCCAATGTTTAAAAACACTTGGTTCTCTATAACCATGAGCTCTGATACCACTCTGTAACACCCCCATTTTCGATATTCGCAACGGAAATATAAGTTGGGGTGCTACTAAACAGTTCACAGTCATGATAATAGAAAACGACTCAAAATGAGACGTTTTAGATAAAATTGTTATCATTCATTTATATCAGAGTTACAATATGCAGGTCCCAGCAGGAGGTTCTCAAAATACATGTATAAAAATATATTTTTGGTTTGAATGATAACATAGTCCATAGCCAATCCCGTGCCAATCCATGCTTCCGATAACCTGAGAATACATGCTAAAACGTCAACACAAAGGTTGAGTGAATTCATAAAGTTTTATAAGTGAAAATAATCCGTTTCAGTTATTCAGAAATTATGTTGGTTCCAGTTATTCAGAAATAATCCCTTTTCAATATTTCAGAAAATAAGCTCTTTTCATATTTCGGAAAATAAGCCCTTTTTCAGTTATTCGAAATACTTCGTTCAGTTCAGTTCAAACCATTTAAACACAAGATTAGATGAAAATAATTGCAACATATACAATTACCATTAGGAAAAGATATATTTTATTGCGCTAAGCCTCATGAAACGCAAAACATTAACAGAACATCAACAGTCATGAGCTAATGATGTATTAGTTACCCCATAATTAAATGTAGGTAACCATGCCCCCGGGTAGGAGATTGCCACATCTCTTTATTTATCTCAAATATAATGCTTTGGGTTACGTTACGGTAACACAAAGGGGTTGTCAGCCCGATAGTACTATCCACAATATTCGCGCTCACCCTAAGAGAGTCGGTGATTAGAGGTTCATGATGGGAGGTCTTTTGGCTTTGATTAAACTTAGCGTAAGGCAATAAAATAAGAATAACATCGGGAAATTACTTGTGTTTAATATGGGAAAAAGTCCTTTAGTGATCCATAAATCATATAATGCAAACAACGTTTGCCAATCTTGCCAATTTAATTCATATCATATGAAAATAAGGGCTATGAAATTTATATCAATATATGAAAACTTAGAATTGCTTATGAAAGTAAAAACAGATAATTGAGCATATATCTCCCCCAAAATAATTCAAAAAATGTAAAAATAGGGGTTATGAACTCACGATAATCCATATAAAAGTTTAGAGTATATAAAAATATAGTTAAGCATGTATCTCCCCAAAAGTAATTTAAAACAAGTGAAAGAAGGGGTTACGAACTCACCTGATAGTCTGGATGGAAAACAAATGAAAGAAAGTTGATAAACGTCTCCGGACAATGTAACCTGGGTGTTATGCCAATATTTAGTAATCATTTCTGATGATTATATGTTTATTTCGTTTCGTTCTGTTTTGTTGTTTGGTTGATGGTTACATGCTTACTTGAGCCAATATGTAGTTTCAAAAGTAAGATTTTATCTTATCTTTTATCTGTAAGTTTTGGGTTCGGTTTATTTGTTATTAAACATATTATGTTAATATAGAGTCGGAAAATAAAATAGAAAGGATGAAAATAATGATTAGGAAAAGTTACGTTTTAATCCCTAAGGTTTGGTTAAATGACAGTTTACACCCTGGACTTTTGGAAAATGACAGTTTCTACCCTCAAGTTTCAAAAATAACAATTTTCACCCCTTTTTATTTGTTATTGACAGAAAATACCCTTGATTAGAAAAGTTTACAAAATCAGCCTTTTAAACTTTAAATTAATAAAATCACACTTATGAAATATAGGACTTGGCTAGATCTTTGGACGCGAATAACTTGATGAAAACGGGATCATTTAACGAGCTCTTGGTTCCTATAAAAAGCCACCTAGGTCGACTTTAAACATGTCAATTTTCATAATTTATGGAAGTCGTTTTGGTATTCAAAAATACTTCAAAAGTCGAGTGATCGAACATGATTTATATGAAATTTTGAAAATAGATTTTAGACTAGCGCTCGACCAATATTTGAACTCGAATAACTTTTGAACCATTCGACGTTTTTTCAAAATATTTCTTTCTAAAAATAGTTTGCTAGCTCGACTATAAAATACCAGAAATTTAGAATTTTTGAAGGTCTAAAGGGTTTCGAAAACAAGGTTCAAAATTGATGAGTTGGTTCGACAGTTTTAGAAAATAATAACTGATCATTAAAGGTTTGGTTTAGCGATATGCAACCAAATTTCAAGACTCGATATCTTTTGAAAAACGAAACCATTTTCTACGATTCTTCTTCCTAATTAGAGTTTGCCAAGTGAACTTTTATCATACCAAAAATTAGATTTTTCCAAAGTTGTTTGAGGGTCGAAAATTAGATCCTAAGTAGGGTGACTGGTCGACTTAATAATGAAAAACAAATTACTGAAAATTAGTTTCTACTTATAGTGATTTGAAGCGGATTTTAAAACCCGATAACTCAATGAATACTTAACTATTTTCATTGATTCTTTCTCCTATATATTGTTTGTTGGGTGAACTAGACATGGTCTGAAAATTAGATTTTTACAGGGTTGTTTGGGTGTCGGTTTTCAGGTCAGAAGTAGGGTTGTGGGGCTGTTTTGTGGCTCGGTATAACACGGGAAATAACCCGATTAGGGTTTTAATGGTATTAGGGTTTTCGACCAAGATTTTTAGACATGGTACGTTTACTTTAGATGTATATTAACATGTTTATCATATTAATGATTTGTTTAGATCAAATATCAAATAACTAGGGTGCGTTAGGGTTTACTGAGTTCGAACAGAAGGAAGTAAAACAAAAGCATAGTTTGTTTTTAATCATGTTTTGTTATTAGTTATTATTAGATAATATTTATGTAGTGTTTCTAAGTATATAACATAAGTAAAAGCTGAAATAAAATAAGGTTGGTAAAACTTACTTAGTATAGAATTCGACTAGGATTTTGGACTTGGATTGGTTCGACCTTAGTTTCCCCGTATTCCTCCTCCACTCTGGTTCTTCTAAGGCTTGTTGTGAGAGTGTATTTAAGGTTAAGATTAGGACAGAAATGTGTTAGAGCTGGTTTAGTGTTTTGGTTCGATTTGGCTGTGAAGTGAGAAGGGTATTGAGTTGTATTTATAGAAGGGAGAAACTAGGGTTTTGTTAATTAATGGAGGGGGACATGGTAAGGGAGCAAGGGCTGACAGAAACTATGGGAGATGCCACTTGGATAGGAGGAGGAGGAGGGAGAAATGGTAGTGATGTGGCCGGTTTAGTTGCCATGGGTTTTAACTACATATGGAGAGGCTTCTTGAAGGTGAAAGTGTACAAGTGGAGGGCTTCTTAGGAGAGGGCATGGAATGGCTAGGTTCAATGTATCCTTAATGTGTAAGTTTAGTTGGGTTGTAGTTGTATTCGAACTAGTTTGGAGGGGGAGGGACGAATTGGGCTTAAGGTTATGGTACTTTGTGTTTTAGAGGGTTGTAACTAAGGTTTAGGAAGGCTTAACTAATTTAGTTTAGGGTTTTGTTACTTAGAAAATTAGTGTGTTTATTATTCTTATTTATGTAAATCGAATTATACATGAAATGGAAGGGAAATCGGTTTGAGCTTATAGGTGTTGTACTTTAGGCTTATTAGGGTTGTACAATAATTTAGGGTGTGTGAAAAAATATAGTTTTAACACTTTAGTAATTTATAGAAATTAAAGTTTATTATGTTAAAAGGTAATTAAATGGAATTTATAGCTTTTATGCATTAGATACTTGTACTTTAGGCTAAAAGACTTGTAAAAATATTTAAGGAGTTTAGAAAATATAATTTATAAAAGTTATGCATGTATGGTTTGTACCTTGTGCTTTTAAAAATAATATAAATAAGATTTTAATAAAGATTTTGTAAATAAATGATTTTATGCATAAATGACTTGTTCTATAGCTTAAATAACTTGTAAAATATTATTTTATAAAAATATTCTAGAAATAAATTAGGGTTTGTGAAATGAATGCATAAAATAACACTTAGGTGAAATTAGGGTTTTATCGGGAATAAAATAGAATTAGGGTTTCTGGTGCTTTAGTAATTGTACATTGACTCAGATATGTCATATTTTTATGTTATGAGGTTTTGTTGTTCATATTTGGTGTTGTGGTAAATTTTTAGGGTTTCATAGAAACTCTATACAATAATGAATATTTTGTTAAAGATTTTATCGTAAAATGGTAAATGGTATTCTGTAATGTTTTCATATCATGATGTTTATAAAATAAACATTAGGTTTGTTAGGAGGTCTTGTGGGAGCACGTTTATCAATGATGTGATCTACGTCACATAAGATGAGAGATACATTTAAATAAATAAAAAAAAAATTACCCGTGGAAAAAGGATAATAGATCTGTTAAAGTAAATGGGAAATTTTACGAGTGGTTACAATATTGATAAGTTTGATCATTTCTACAAGTTTCGTATTTTTACGATACCTGATTTTACATTTTGTGATTTAAATACTTACCGTTAGAAATTAGCGGGACCAAAACTCACTCCGTAAAGGCAAGATAAAAACTCAAAACTCTTAACCTCCTCATTTTAGCCATATGTGGCGTTTTTGATGTGTCATCAAGCTTGTTGGCTTGATCTTGACCATTCATTCCTTAGATCTTTACAAGTATACAACTTAACCATGGTTAGTTTTTAACCCGATATATAGTTAACTAGATTTTCTAGCCTATAAATACCAAGCTAAAACACATAGAAAAATTGCACCACACCTTCTTATAACCTTAAAGACCTAAAACCAAAGGAACTTCTCTTATATTTTGTAAGAAAGTTCATGTGTTCTTGAGAAAAGCTAGCATTTGATCTTATTTTCTCCGAGTTTTCAAGAAAGAGTCATTATAATCTTCAAATAACTTCAACTCTCCAAAAATACTTTGTTATTATCTTCAAATAGCTTTGGGTTTTCAAGAAGGCGATGTTATAATCTTCAAGTAGCCTCAGGTTTTTTAAGAATACAAATTCTACGTCGAAGCTCCGCTTATATTCCCTTTTTCTATAATACTCAAGCATTCTAAATAAAGGTAAGTAATTATAAGACTCAAAATTATTTAAATACTTATAAACTTTGTTAGTTTATTTATTGTATTCATAAACTCTTAATATGTCATATAATCAAGTAAGCAAAATATATGTTTCACATATAAATACTATGTTAGTAGGGAGCTTCATGTGAGGGGTTTCATTTAGGTGAACGTATCGACGGGTTGCTGGATTTACGAATTAAAGTGTCCTAGCTCCTCGAACGTTTACTGCATGACCTCTGGATTATGATGGCCTGAACAGTAGTACGAGATATATAAACTATATATGGCATGTTTAAATATTCACTTCGTTGTTTTAGAACCTAAGACACGATATCATATTTCTAGTTTGCTCGTAGAGATTCTCCCGGCTTATCCAGCAATTTCATTATATCCTTAACATCATTTACTCTGAGGTGAGTTCATAGCCCCACTTTCCATTACTTAATTTTTTTACAAACCCTTGGGGGGAATACATGCTATTTTAACCGAACAAAATGCTTTGAAACATATTACTTATAAAAATGCTTTAAAAACCATTTTAGAGATTGTTGAATCCTGTTTGTGTTGACCTGTAATACCCTGTAATTTCCCATGTCATTTATTAATGTTAATTACCAAGTGATCCAAATTTAAAGTTGAATAACCCATTTCTACGGGTTATTTTTTTTTTTCTCAAGCAACACTCACCAGTCACTCTTTAACGATTATGAGACTTGACCTGAATAGCTCACTTGCGCACTGACACTAAAAGTTATATGAACTCCGAGATATATTGAACCAATCTAAATAATATATATAACTTTTATTTCATTATTCATTTATATTTTTTTTTCTTTCTTTTCCTTGGGCCGAAGCAACACTACTCCAACCCAACACCACCAAGCCCATGTTGCATTTTTTTTTCTTTTCTTCTTTGGACCGAGCTTCAACCAATCCCAAGCCCAACAATATTTTCCTTTCTTTCTTTTGGATACAACACAGATACATATACAAAATTTTTCTTTCCTTGAATCTGTTCGACACAAACAAAACCCCAAGGCCCATGATCAATTTCATTCTCTTTTCATTACATACACATTCCATTTCAAAATTTCCTTTTCTTTCTTTTGGCTACTCGACATAGCCACAAAAAACTAGAATTTCCTTTGTTCCTTTGTGATTCGACATTACACAAACACAAACGACACACACAATTTTTTTCTCTCTTCCTTCCATACGTGTGAGACCAAGCAAAAACAAGCCACCCTAAACATAGCCTACACATAAACTAATCCCATGTTCCTTTTAAATCCTTGTTAACCAAGAGTCAATGTGCTTCTTTAACTCCAAACAAAACACGCCTATGCCCTTCTTTTCATTATAATAATCTATTAAGTACATGTACCCATCATTCTCATATCCCATCGTGTAAGGCATGCAACCCACCAACTGCCCACAAAAACTTGCACCCTAAACCTTCTATTCGACATGACAAACCAAGCATGCCTTTGACCACTTTGTTCCATTCGATAGGACTAGGCAGTGCATGCTTCTAAGATGCATTTAGAATAATCAAAGTATAGTACTGTGTTTCCTCTATATAAAGCCTCAAGCCTCACAACTTACTCACTCCCTAAAAACTCACAAACACATAACAAAATACTTCGAAACTTTCTTTTGTTCACTATCGAGAGAAAGGAAGAAGGGAAGGGAAGCTTTGGTTAGTAAACACAAGCCATTTCGGTTCACTAAGTGCGAGTTGGGTTGAAGAAGGAAGCTAGGGTTTTTTGTCTTTGGGTTCTTATCGCCACCTTCTCCGTTCGATTGCCTCCACCACCTTTCTTGGGTGTTGTAAGTATACTCGATTCCATTCATCTTTCTTTCATTATACCTTATAGCGTGTATCATGCATGCATAATAATACATACTAACTAGTTAACGTGGAAACAACCCCATGCAATACCCACGGTAACGAAATGGAAGCACAAAACTCGACCCATTCGAGACCCATTATTTCCAAAATAGCTTGAGCAAGACACCCTCGCTAGCTCACTGAGACAACCAACTGAATTATAGTCAAAACAAAGTGTAAACCCACGCATGCATTGTGTCGAATGAATGTATAAATATTAAACCCACTTGAACAAGTAAAGTTGAACCCGAAATGTATATTTTTCCATGCATATCTTACTGTATCAAATAGAAATATATATGTATACCAAACCAAACGAAACCATGAATTTTCATGCACTCTCTCTAAAAATCCTATACATATATGTATGTTGTTAAGTATGCGTTAACTTGAAGAAGAAATCAAACCAAAACATTTTAACTGTTTTTCCTTTTCTTTAATCCATGCGTCCTATTTCCTTTCCAAAGAACCATGCATACTCTACTGTAATATAGATATTCTTTTTTAAAAGAACCATGCATACTCAAGTGTTTCTTTTGCTCTCTTTCTTTCTTTTAAACCATGCGTTATTTTTTTTTTCTTCTCTACTGCAAACCAAACGCAAGCCATATTGGGCCTAAAGCCCACTAACATTTTTGTGAAGACAGTCAAGTGCTAGTGTGAAGCAAACATAAGAATTTTCGAAAGATATAAAAGCTATAATTTCATAAGCTTGAATAAGTTAAAAATGGTAACTTTTATAAAAATAAAACTTAACTTTTCACAAACTTACTTTTGGACTAATTTTGCAAAAATTATAACAAAGGTTGAATCTGAAAATATAAAATTTGAATAAAACTCGAGGGTATAAACTGTCATTTTCAGAAAGTTGAGGTAAAAAGTGTAAAACAAAGTTTTTGGACTAAAAGTACAAATATTTTAACGAAAGGGTTAAAAGTGTAACTTTTATAAAGTTAAGGATAAGTTTTAAAACTATATTATAACTTTGAAGAACTTATCTTTATTTCATGTACATTTTTTTTACAAAGGTATAACACATATGATATTTTTTTTAAATAATAACAATTAAATAATATTAATAATATAACTTAACTTATATTAACATAAAATATTTAAAATAAATATTTTTTTTCTTACTTATTGATGCGTGGTTTTGCAACCTTACAACAGGTTTTACCTCTCAAGGGATCTTGAGAAGTTTGCAATCCCCACCAGGCAGTGTACCTGACCGATGTAGTATAGTGTAGTGGTAAGTACGGGGGATTGATCGTTCTCCACAGGGAATAGTGTTCGTTAGGTATGAAAGGCTACTCTAATTAGGTCTAAGGGTTGAGGAAGATTCTTTTTATGTTTTTATAATTTTATGAAAGCAAGTAAAATCTCGGGTTTGAAGGAGTGGGCGGAATTAGTTGCTAGTCAACTAACCCAAATGACTACGAATGCAAATAAAATAAAATAACAAAAATGAAAAGTGGTGAGAAACTTATGTGTAGAGAAATGTGTTTACTTAGATTTCCTTACTCCCTAACTATCTTTTACCGGTTAATTAGTGTGTATTAGTCGCGTGGATGACGGGTGTATTCCTTAATACCATTCGTGGGGTGGCGTACTTACTTCCCCAAACTCTACAAACTCCTACTTCACTCCTATGTCGAGCCGGCTAGGAAGCTCCTAACATGGGATCACTAGAATTCGCTTGTGCATTAAATACAACCATAAAAACCTTTAGTACGCGTTTGGTTCATGTTTCTTAAGACGTTCAAGCAAGTTACCGAATAGGAAGTTAGCCAGTTTTCTTAAGCCTAACATAGATAAACAATCATCCAATACAACTAACAACACACTAACAACCAATAATCAATAGCTAGGTTTCATTAGATCTAAGCAAACACAAGATAAAATTAGCCTAACATGTTAAACAAAAGACAAGCATAAGATAGAATCAAACAACACATAGACATATTGAATGATTAATTGATAACTTATCTTTCAATGAAACATGGAAGATCTCAAGGCAAGAAGCCCTGAAAAAGTAGCTAAAATCGTCTTAGGGTTTTATCCCAAAATTCCACACACTAAGCTCTCCCTTAATGACAAAAGATTAGAAAACTATATATAGATTTTTGGATCTGACGGCGTCACCTTATGCATTGTGACGCCGTCACCTCGCCGCTTTTAGGGTTCCCGGGTGACCTTCTTGACGCCGTCCCTCTTTAGCTCTTCAAAAATCCATTCTGGCTTATCAAGGCTTGACGCCGTCTAACCCTGAACGTGACGCCGTCCCCTTATGATTTAAGCCGTGACGCCCTTGATTTAGTTAAAGCGTGACGCCGTCAGAATTCTCATGCTAACTCACTGGCCCGTCATGAGTAAATTTCACATCCAATTTTTCTTGCCAAGGCATGACGCCGTCCCATGTTAATTGTGACGCCGTCAAGAGTAACTTTTAGCCGATTCTTGAGACTTTGTCGTTTTCTTCACTTTAATGCTCCAAAAACGTCCAAAATGCCTCATTTTCCAGATTTCTCCTCAAAAGTACCTAAAATGACAAAAGGAACGATTTAGGGCAATATTTGATCAAATAAATACGATTTCGGGCTTAAATGACCCCTTAAAAGCGGTACACTTTTCGCCTCATCAAATACCCTTACACTTGAGATTTGCTTGTCCTCAAGCAAATGCGCTTTTATTCTAATCAAAATACAAGTTAGGGGTCATTTAATGCTAACATAAAAGTAATTACAACAAATAATCGTTCCACTTCAATCATAATAAGCACGGAGATTACATACTAGCACCTCACAAGTAGTGTTTAGATACTCACATCTCTCAAGTGTCATCAAAATAAATCTCATAAATGAAAACGGAAAATATCTCTCACTACCTGTCATAGCAAATAGATTACCATAGGCTTGGGAAAGGATCGAAAACCTCCTCCACTAGGCGTAAGCACCTAAGATAAACTATCAAAGAGGGCTTTTAAATGGGTTATAATGTTAGGTGTAGGGAAAAGGAAAACACGGTTTTGTTGGATAAAGGATATTTTACTGGTGGCGAGTTAAAGATCTTGATCAATTACATGTACTATACAATGTTGCTAAGCTAAGACTAGACTCGATCTTATGCTAGAAACGAAATAACAAAATAACAAAAATATAAAACAAACATAAAATGAAACGGGATGGTAGTCCGTATGTTTTTTCTATTTTTTCATTTTCTCATTTTTTTTTTTTTTTTTTTTTTTTTTTTTTTTTTTTTTTTTTTTCATACACTTTTGCCCTACCATCCAAAATAATACATCATAGGGGTATTGCATCCCCCTTACACTTGAATTTTTACATAACTTTACAATTAACTAATCTAATGACTCGAATTAAGATAATTGAAAAACTTGGAGTACTTTTAAAATATTTAGCACATATGGGGGTAATAAATGATGTTCTTCCCCATTACTCATTACACTAGTACTTTACCCATGAGTCCCAATCGTCCCAAAACAATATGTACAAGGATATGACTCGACTTAGCAACCATGTAATCAACTAGATAATTAACTTGGGTTTAAACAAATGTTGTAACAATAATGCACTAAAGATGAGTGCATACAAGGTAGGCTAAGGCGATTTGGGTGTACATTTTAGTGGGGTGTAACAAATTCTTCCTTTAAGTAAAATGCTTAAAGGTCGAAACGAAAAGATAGGCTCTGAGGGGTGTACTAGGGGTATCGTGTACTAAAAATGAGTACAACGCAAAGGGTGTGGGAGAATTACTTGACCAATGTAGCCAAAATAATTATAACAAAAACACAGGTGTAAAACAATGGGTTAATCCTAATGCCTCTTATCATGTAGTAAATCTAACTACACGAATGTAGTCTCACTTGTGGCCTCGGGATGGTCCTAACGCAAGTTCTAGAATCTAAGTGCTACCGGTACACACATCATAGCATAAATGCTTTTCCTACCAATTCTAGGGGCGAACCTCACATATTTGGGGTGGAAAATTTTTTAGTGGTACGGTTTTTGTGCTAGTCATATAACTCCTATCCGTGAGACGCTCATTAAGATCAAAGCTTCACTCCTATATGTTGTAAAAAATTTTAAATTTGGCACTAAAATTACCTTAACAGGTATTTCTCTCAGTTTTATTACACATCTACTATTAAACAAACAAAAAATCAAGCGCAATTGTATTCTCTAAAATCGTACTTTTACCCTCCCCTTACACTTAAGATGAACATTGTCCCCAATGTTCAAATAACAAGATGTAAAAGAAAAAAGTAAAAGAATGAAATCAAATACTCCCCTGATTCGCTCGTTGGATAGTGAAATTACACGGTTAGATCTTCCTCCAAAGAGAATGTTGAAGCTCCATGACTAATGCATCGCCACAAGCTTGATCCCATAAACATCTCCTTGTCCAAAATAACCTGTTGAACCTGAGAAAACAAACACGAAAACCTGCATAACATCGGCGGGATAAAATCTATATATAAGGATATAATGCTTGTGGAATGATAATTTTGCAGATTCCTGGAGATTATAAGTTGGAGATTTTAATAAAAACTTTTTATGAAAACAAAACTTTCAAAAATTTCTGGAAATTAAATCTGACGCCGTCAGGTTATAACCCCTGACGCCGTCAGAAATGACCTGACAAAAATTTTCATTTTAAGTTTCCGGAAAATTTCTGGAAAAACCTTTACCTTACTTCCTGGAAATCCTGCAAAACATCATTATGACTCGATACAAGCATTTGACTCAAACAAACACTAATATGTATGCTAATTTATTATTATTACGATTCATGTTAATTTGTGTTCTAATAAACCGATTTAGATTTCCCTTACACTTATCTTTTGCAAAATACCTTTATATGTAGTTAAGACGAAGTTAAAAACAAAATAAAGCATTTTCACAATTTTAGTTTTGAACATGAATCAATAATAATAAAATTAAACACACATACGGAAACAAATAAAAACAAACAAACAAACAAATAAACACACAAAGCAAATAAAGCTTGGGTTGCCTCCCAAGAAGCGCTTGTTTTTGTTCGAGTCATGAGCCTGACTCTACCCTTATTTAATGGATAAAGGAGAGGTTTTCCCTACACTTAGGATTAAGTGCGGGTGATAGTAGCGATACACACCAGCTCGGTAGGAGTATGCCACGTGAGGAAAGAGTGGTGGATGAATTATATGCTCAAAGGGGTGTGCTCCTTTCATCATAACCTTGCCTAGTTCACTTTGGTCAATGGGTGATTTAAAGTGTTCTCCTAAAAAGGGATCATTTTCTAACAACTTCGAGAGACTCCTAGTTGGGAATCCATCTTGACCCAATAGACCCGGTTTAAACCCATAATGTTTCTTATGATCAATCATGAATGGGTGATGTAGACATGTAAGGTCATTTTTCACTCCTATATTGTCTTCCTCACTACAAGGCTTAATGTCTACTACCTTAATCTTAACATTACCCGGACTACATGGTTTGATGGGTGGATCGGGACCTAATTCAATTCCTAAGTTCACATCTAAGGATGGAAGATTAGGTAACGGTTTTGGTTTAGGCTCCGGTTCATCAAAACTAGGAACTTCCATAGAACTAAAAGAAAGGTTATGACTACAAGTATTCAAACCTATTTCTTCTAGTTTTGTTTCGTTCAAAGGTTCTACCTCTATTGGGGTTCCTATAGTCTCTTCCACTTCTTCCGGGTAAGTCACGGGCGGTGTGTGTGCCTCAAATGATGGTAGGACTTGTGGGGCACTTGGTGGGCTTATGTTACTTACCTCATCATTCCTTACGTCAAGCTCACCTATATCCTCATCATGCGTTTTAGTAGGATCTAACCCTAACATTTTCCCAAGTATCTCAAGTGCTTCTCTAGGCATTTCAACTTCTATGTCCAAATCATACGGATCATCCTCAATATTCTGACTGCTATATTCAAACTGCCTAAAAGATTCATCATGTGTTTCTTGAGATTCATCGTCATCGATCATAAAACCTAGGTCTTTTTGATCAATGTGATCATGCTCGGCTAGATCCTTCATCACATCAAGGTCACCTATGTGTTCGTTTTGTACTATGGCATTACATGACAACCACTTAGGTATCTCAACACTAATGTATTCATCCCTAAACAAACTTGTTTCATGATCCAGGAAATTTATATTCAATTGACTTGTACTAACGTTTGTTGGGTTGTCTACCCTATAATAATATTGGGCACAATCTTCTATGGCATCCCATGCTTCTTCAGCACTTAATTCCCTAAAGTCCCCATTGGCAAAATCCTCAATGCGCATTTGGTCATATTGGCCAACACGATAGTAAAAGGTTCGGATTAGGGATGCTAAAGCGAAACTATGATGAGGGAATTTTCGGAGTAAATTTCTAAAACGAGTCCATGCATCATATATGGGTTCATCTCGATATTGTTTGAAATTCGAGATGTCAATAGGGTAGAATGGCCTTTGTGGTTGGTGGTATGGTGGATTCGCGTACTCCATAATGGTGAACGGAAGAGTCAATGGAAATTTCTTTTACGAACAAAGACACAAAGAAAAAGATAGACTAAAGAAAATCTTAGAAAAAGAAAATAAAAATCTCACTAGAAAGGAATCTAGCGAGTAGACCTAATAAAATAAAAATTCAAACCTAAACAATAACTATTCCCCGGCAACGGCGCCAAAAACTTGATTGCGTGGTTTTGCAACCTTACAACAGGTTTTACCTCTCAAGGGATCTTGAGAAGTTTGCAATCCCCACCAGGCAGTGTACCTGACCGATGTAGTATAGTGTAGTGGTAAGTACGGGGGATTGATCGTTCTCCACAGGGAATAGTGTTCGTTAGGTATGAAAGGCTACTCTAATTAGGTCTAAGGGTTGAGGAAGATTCTTTTTATGTTTTTATAATTTTATGAAAGCAAGTAAAATCTCGGGTTTGAAGGAGTGGGGCGGAATTAGTTGCTAGTCAACTAACCCAAATGACTACGAATGCAAATAAAATAAAATAACAAAAATGAAAAGTGGTGAGAAACTTATGTGTAGAGAAATGTGTTTACTTAGATTTCCTTACTCCCTAACTATCTTTTACCGGTTAATTAGTGTGTATTAGTCGCGTGGATGACGGGTGTATTCCTTAATACCATTCGTGGGGTGGCGTACTTACTTCCCCAAACTCTACAAACTCCTACTTCACTCCTATGTCGAGCCGGCTAGGAAGCTCCTAACATGGGATCACTAGAATTCGCTTGTGCATTAAATACAACCATAAAAACCTTTAGTACGCGTTTGGTTCATGTTTCTTAAGACGTTCAAGCAAGTTACCGAATAGGAAGTTAGCCAGTTTTCTTAAGCCTAACATAGATAAACAATCATCCAATACAACTAACAACACACTAACAACCAATAATCAATAGCTAGGTTTCATTAGATCTAAGCAAACACAAGATAAAATTAGCCTAACATGTTAAACAAAAGACAAGCATAAGATAGAATCAAACAACACATAGACATATTGAATGATTAATTGATAACTTATCTTTCAATGAAACATGGAAGATCTCAAGGCAAGAAGCCCTGAAAAAGTAGCTAAAATCGTCTTAGGGTTTTATCCCAAAATTCCACACACTAAGCTCTCCCTTAATGACAAAAGATTAGAAAACTATATATAGATTTTTGGATCTGACGGCGTCACCTTATGCATTGTGACGCCGTCACCTCGCCGCTTTTAGGGTTCCCGGGTGACCTTCTTGACGCCGTCCCTCTTTAGCTCTTCAAAAATCCATTCTGGCTTATCAAGGCTTGACGCCGTCTAACCCTGAACGTGACGCCGTCCCCTTATGATTTAAGCCGTGACGCCCTTGATTTAGTTAAAGCGTGACGCCGTCAGAATTCTCATGCTAACTCACTGGCCCGTCATGAGTAAATTTCACATCCAATTTTTCTTGCCAAGGCATGACGCCGTCCCATGTTAATTGTGACGCCGTCAAGAGTAACTTTTAGCCGATTCTTGAGACTTTGTCGTTTTCTTCACTTTAATGCTCCAAAAACGTCCAAAATGCCTCATTTTCCAGATTTCTCCTCAAAAGTACCTAAAATGACAAAAGGAACGATTTAGGGCAATATTTGATCAAATAAATACGATTTCGGGCTTAAATGACCCCTTAAAAGCGGTACACTTTTCGCCTCATCACTTATTATTTGCCAACAAATATCAAACAACAGTAACTAATAATAATTCATTTTTAACTTTAAGCATTTAAAAACGCACAAATACGACACTATCACATTCGGAGATTTCCACACTCATTATTTCACTCATTGAAATCGAAAAGCCAATAATAATCTAAACTGATCACATTATTTTAGGTCGCAATTCGGGAGCTATTCATTTACACCATTTGATCACTATTTGATTTCTACACTACTAAGGTGAGTTCATAGTCCCACATTTCTATATGATTTTTAAACCGTGGGGAGATACATGCTCTAAACCCGAACACAATTATTTTACTGTATGCTATCCTGAATGATATTGCCTAAGTTACCGATATTGCCAAAAGTCCCTCATATCATGAGCCATTAATCACTTACGAGTGAACGCGAATATTGTGGATAGATCTATTGGGGTTGACGACCCCATTTGTGTTAGCTAGATTAGCAACCCAAATGCACTATATTTGAGATAACCAGGAAAATGGCAAACTCCTGCTACGAGGGCCCCTTTTACTTGCATCATTATTATGCTGTGAGTTTTATCATTTTATGATACTACACTATGTCAACGTTTGCGTGTCATGAGAGTTAGGGCAATATATCTAATTGATACACAGCGATATCACCGTTGTGCTACTGATCAACTCAATATTTATGTTTTACTCAACGATATCACCGGTGTGCTAATAATCAAATTGTGTTCAAACTATTTAAATTTAAACGCTATAGATTCACTCAACCTTTGTGTTGACGTTTTAATCATGTTTTATCTCAGACAACTAAAGACTTCAAGGCACGAAGTTGGCAAGGGCACTAGAGACCTACCTTTTTATTCTAAATAATTATATCATTCTTTTCAAACTCACCATCACTTTTGTGAAACCATGTCTCTTTTGGAGAAATGTTTTGTAACTTTGAATATTGAGTTTTCATTGAATGATTTA
This sequence comes from Artemisia tridentata subsp. tridentata, assembly GCA_021014915.2. Lineage (NCBI taxonomy): Eukaryota > Viridiplantae > Streptophyta > Magnoliopsida > Asterales > Asteraceae > Artemisia > Artemisia tridentata. The sequence goes on from CP139502.1 coordinate 203,621,988, forward strand.
AACTTATGGAATTTCTACTTTTGGATTGTCTATCTGTACTTACGACTGTGATCTAATTGGTAATACCCCGTTTAAGTCTTCCACTGTTACCAAAACTTTTACGGGGTGTTACATGACTCGGGTAGGGCAAACAAGCGTTCCATCCTTTGTGTTGACCCAGGTAGGGCAACAACTCCACCAATTGATATTGGTACACGTTAACGTATTGGTTGCATGAGCTTAGTAAATAATAATAACCATTTTGTTTTCCAACCATTAGTGTGAGTCTATAGCTCACACTACCAACATATTGTGTTCAACTCCATAACAAACTCTATAAATATCAGTCAACCTTTGTGTTGACAATTTAAGCATGTATTTCAGGTGCATAATGATCAAGGATGGCACGGAGGGGCACAGACTCAATCAAGAAGGCTATAACTTATTTTATCATCCAAAAAGACATCAAATGACTTTATATTGATGTATTTTGTAAACATGGAACCTTTTGGGACCTATCTTGTAAACTCTGATATATTATTTGAATGATAAATCCTTTTTAAAACGACTCAGTTAGAGACCGTTTTCTATTATTATGACTGTTGTGCCGTCGAGTAACACCCAGTTTGAATTCCGCTGCACCATTGAATTGGGGGTGTTACAGATTGGTACCAGAGCCATGGTTGTAGAGAAACGGGTCTGAATGAGACCTAAACTATAACCACCTTTACAAACAAAAATATTTTATAGCCTTCCGCTCTTCGTGCCTTCCATCCTCCAGACGATCATGGACTTATTAAGCATTTTATTACTACACAAACATGTTAACATATGAATATATGTACCCTTACTTGAGCATTTCCCCGTAGACATTGTATACTACACAACACATTTGAGCATTTTCACGTAAGCATGTTATGCTACGCAAACATATTAGTATATTGATATATACACACTTTCCATACTATGATCATTTTATGTAAACACTTGGATTGTTCTGACATTGTATAAACTTCTTATAGAAATCATGTGCGCACCCACTTCTCCCAGTGATATTCTTGCTCCACCTAATCATCTCCCCGTTTTACCACCCTCACCCGAGCCCGGGTTTGACTTCTTAAATGCCTTCGTTTCTGATAACGAATAAGAACCTTACGAATATTCAGCCGATGATGAAGAGAAGGAACCACTACCGGCTAATGTTGTACCACCTTCCCTTGAGTATTTTGTATCTGATTGGGTTGAGCCACGCCCTGAAAAGGATGATGGATATGATATTGCATATGTGTAGCACCATTATGACCACCTCTCAACTCACAAACCTCTCCCAAATCTGACTAAAAATCATAGTAGACCTATATAGTAGTAGTTCCTTTGTAATCACTAAACTGAGAGTCTCAGTTATTTTCCAAAGACATTGTGAGTTGCACAATGGTCTAATCTGCTTCCCAGACATTGTGAATTGCGCAATGGTCTCTGAAACTATTTCACCACCTCATCAATATCATTTCATATGATATCGAAACCCGTCACAGTCTATCAATTTCCCTAATGGAAATACAAGATATGAGATTTCTAAAGGACAAACTAATCCATCATCTACAAAAGCTGAAGTTCAGCAACTTTATCTACATTCATCAAGGTTCTCTTCGAAAACCTTCATTGTTAAACGTTCATGATTCTGGCCCAGTGGGGGACTTTTTTAGAATTACCTAAAACTTCATTTCCACATGTATCTACCCGTACTATCTTCTATGCAATGGAATGTGAAAACATAGGTTACAAGTCTTGTATGGGCGAGACTTGCAACTGAATGGTTTGACATCGCCTTTGCTTTGTGGACATTTTCTCAAAAGCTATGGACATATCAGAAATATAACTAATTTAGGTATTTGAAAATTTTATCGAACCTCGGTTAAATGTAGCTTAGTCACCTATATTTAACCTAGGGACAGTGGAACATAGTCTGACTAACTATGTTCGACTTAAAATTTTCAAATACTGAGAATAGTTGTACTAGGGTTATGTTCAGATTAATTACCTACTTGAACTCGATAAACCACCATAATTCATTAAAAAGACCTAGAGACACGATAGTGTCTTACCACTCAGCGAAATCTTAACACCTTATTTGTACTACCTAATTTCATTCTTGAAAGTTTTCATTTATGAGATAATCCGAACTACTATATTGGGATAGTTATCAATTCTTCTCTTTATCCATAAGAAGTACTAGCCTGTTTAGGTTCCAAAGGTATCATTCCACCATAATCCTTTAAAATCTCCTTAAGATTTTTAAAGCAAACTTGACATCCATACCTTAGAATAAAAATGGTAAGAGTACACTACATTATTCTAATTATCAATATATCACATTATTATCTGAACCCACTATAAGATTTCATGGATGATAGAGAAATACCAGAACAAGATAAGTTAGTATGTAAAATTTCACAGTATCACGTTTCTTTCAAACTCTAGTTGACTTAGATACAGTACGATAAATCCTTTATCCCGAAACTACCCAAACTTTTCCTAGACTCCTCGCCACCAGATAACACACACTGAATTCCGGGACGGAATTCTCTTAAGGGGTGGAGACTGTAACAATTCACATTTCAGGTTAATTTCTATTCCCGAAATTGTTACTATTCATTTTACTATTCATTTTTACTATTCACTTTCACTATTCACTTCTGAAATTTTTATTTCACATTCTCGTAAGTTAAATTATTTCCATGATAAAGTGAAAGTTTGACGCTCATCGGGTCATTTTCGCAAAAGTTAATAAGAAACTATACGTTTGGTTTAAACGTCATTTAAACATCCTGCGCATAACGAAAACCAACTGCGACAATTTTCCTCGCATCAGATTAATTTCTAGTACGCTCATAATCAATTATGGAAATTTTGATTTTTAAGTTAAAATGTTACCAAATAGACCATGTGTCTTACAGAACTAAACTTGCGTTTTAAGCATTTTTACTTATCCGCAGCCTTAGCCTATACCTGCACCACATTTTCTAAGACGATTAGAAGCTTTTATATTATTGGAAAAGTCAACATATTTTCCCTCCTCCTTTGACCAAAAATCATTCCTTGATTTTTAACACTTACGGTTTTACGTCTAAATGACATTTAACACCAATCGACACTAGACTAAGCCTAGCCTAGACATTTTAAGTCTTTTAAGTTCATTATAATCATATTAGAAAAGTTACATTTTACTTTTCTCAGTTTTACGCAACTTTCGCACGTTTTACGTTTTTACGCGTTTTAAACCTACGTTTCCAGCGTTAACAGCGTTTTCGCGACCCATTAAATTTATCACTCATTTTTATGAGATAATAATGAGTATATTGATAAGTTTGATCATTTCTACAAGTTTCGTATTTTTACGATACCTGATTTTACGTTTTGTGATTTAAATAATTACCGTTAGAAATTACCGGGACCAAAACTCACTTCGTAAAGGCAAGATAAAAACTCAAAACTCTTAACCTCCTCATTTTAGCCATATGTGGCCTTTTTGATGTGTCATCAAGCTTGTTGGCTTAATCTTGACCATTCATTCCTTAGATCTTTACAAGTATACAACTTAACCATGGTTAGTTTTTAACCCGATATATAGTTAACTAGATTTTCTAGCCTATAAATACCAAGCTAAAATACATAGAAAAATTGCACCACACCTTCTTATAACCTTAAAGACCTAAAACCAAAGGCACTTCTCTTATATTTTGTAAGAAAGTTCGTGTGTTCTTGAGAAAAGCTAGCATTTGATCTTATTTTCTCCGAGTTTTCAAGAAAGAGTCGTTATAATCTTCAAATAACTTCAAGTCTCCAAAAAGACTTTGTTATTATCTTCAAATAGCTTCGGGTTTTCAAGAAGACGATGTTATAATCTTCAAGTAGCCTCGGGTTTTTGAAGAATACAAATTCTACGTCGAAGCTCCGCTTATATTCCCTTTTTCTATAATACTCAAGCATTCTAAATAAAGGTAAGTAATTATAAGACTCAAAATTATTTAAATACTTATAAACTTTGTTAGTTTATTTATTGTATTCATAAACTCTTAATATGTCATATAATCAAGTAAGCAAAATATATGTTTCACATATAAATACTATGTTACTAGGGAGCTTCATGTGAGGGGTTTCATTTGGGTGAACGTATCGACGAGTTGCTGAATTTACGAATTAAAGTGTCCTAGCTCCTCGAACGTTTACTGCATGACCTCTGGATTATGATAGTCTGAATAGTAGTACGAGATATATAAACTATATATGGCATGTTTAAATATTCACTTCGTTGTTTTAGAACCTAAGACACGATATCATATTTCTAGGTTGCTCGTAGAGATTCTCCCGGCTTATCCAGCAATTTCATTATATCCTTAACATCATTTACTCTGAGGTGAGTTCATAGCCCCACTTTCCATTACTTAATTGTTTTACAAACCCTTGGGGGGAATACATGCTATTTTAACCGAACACAATGCTTTGAAACATATTACTTATAAAAATGCTTTAAAAACCATTTTAGAGATTGTTGAATCCCGTTTGTGTTGACCCGGGTAGGGCAAACATACGTTCCATCTTTTGTGTTGACCCAGGTAGGGCAACAACTCCACCGATTGATATTGGTACACGTTAACGTATTGGTTGCATGAGCTTAGTAAATAATGATAACTATTTTATTTTCCAACCATTAGTGTGAGTCTATAGCTCACACTACCAACATATTGTGTTCAACTCCATAACAAACTCTATGAATATCAGTCAACCTTTGTGTTGACAGTTTAAGCATGTATTTCAGGTGCATAATGATCAAGGATGGCACGGAGGGGCACGGGCTCAATCAAGAAGGCTATAACTTATTTTATCATCCAAAAAGACATCAAATGACTTTATATTGATGTATTTTGTAAACATGGAACCTTTTGGGACCTATCTTGTAAACTCTGATATATTATTTGAATGATAAATCCTTTTTAAAACAACTCAGTGTGAGATCGTTTTATATTATTATGACTGTTTTGCCGTCGAGTAACACCCAGTTTGAATTCCGCTGCACCATTGAATTGGGGGTGTTACAATGATTGTGGTGATTTAGAAGGTGATCATAATTATCAGGTGGAAGATGATGGTGCCCCAAATGGTAATCTTGATTATCTTAAGGATAAGGATGTTTAAGAAGGAAATTCAACTGATTCAACTGACTTAGATAATGATGACGAGGGTGTAAATTCTGATGAAGAAGTCATGGAGGCATGGAACATGAGGTTAAGTTTCAAGATAGACAAAGTCGCGGGTCCTAGCAGCCATGTTAGAGATGTTGATAATTACCATGTACTTTACGAAGTTGATGATATTGAGAAGACGGTCAGTGACAATGATGATGAATCCAAACCTGAGTTCATGGATGAAGATGATGGTGATGATCAAGGCTTTGGATCAGGTAACTCAACAGAAAATGAAGGATCAGTTTTTGAAGGAGAAATTTTCCAACCGGTCGAAAAAGCAATAAAGTGTTACTTTAAAGAGCCAAATGATCTTAGAGATGCACATTTTGAAGTTAGTCAAGTGCTTATGTCAAAAGAGCAGTTTAAAAATGCTAAAAAGTGGCCATAGTGTTACAGTTCCATAAAAATTTTATTCAATTACAATGAAACTTGTCTGCCAAATTGCAATAATTCACAATTGCAATTCCAACCACCAACTATGTAGGTCAAAACTCAATTGATATACTTCTGATGTTAAATAATTACATTGGCAACTACCAACAGTATTTTCATTTTACATTTAAGGGCCCGTTTGGTTTTGTAAAAGGATTTGGAATTGGATTCGAATTCGGTTTAGAATGAAAGAAAATGAGGTAAGAGAAGAAAATAATATTTTATTAAAATGTTTATTTTAATAGTTGATAAATAATATTTTATTGGTTTTATAATTAATGTTGATGTATGATTTGACTTTAAATAATGTTTTAAAATTAAAATGAAAATAGAATGTGAGAGGAAGAGATAAAGGGCCCACAGGTTTTGGATGATATCACTCATGCTTGTAGGGAATCTAAAAAGCCATATAAGTGGGTATCGAAAATATCAACTAGAGTAACCAAACATTGTTTATGACAATGATACCCAATCATTTTATTCAAAACCCTCAAACCAAACGGGCCCTAAACTTTGACAACATAAAGATGCAAGCACCAAACATTTGGGGGACACTATACAAACCCCCCCTATGATGTCACATCAGGGAGGGTTTTGTCCTAGATTCCTTTTGTCTCCCATTTATTTCCAGTATAACACAGTTTTTTGTCAGTTTCTATTCCGTATTTCTGACAGTTTTAAGCGTTTGACTTATTAAACTTTATATTTTCTGTTCCGCACTTTCAGGTTTATAGATCTTTTATATAAACAAAATTATATAATAAATAAATAAATAAATAAATAAATAAAACGCAAGAAAGTAGGGGGTCCCCTTTGTATTTGGGGGGGGGGGGGGGTTGGTAATAGGCGGTGCCCAAACTTTTTGATCAAAAATTTCATTCATATCATTGTTGTTAAAAGATTCGAGTACAAGTTTATAAAACTCGATCGAGCTTCTCCGACAACTTCATTAGTAACTTTGATAACAGTTAATGTATACATTTTAGTATCAATATCCCATGTTTATTGCCCTGTTTTATGTTGTTTTATATGAATCTTGTACTTAATATTTTCATATTTGCAGATTCAGATTAAAAGAGATATTGGAACGGAATATGCGAAAATGGACTTAAAATGGACAAAATACGTGGAAATCTACATTCAGTGGAATATACGGCGCAATGAAACACTTTCCTTTACGCCGTAGATAAAACGAGGACATAATTCAAAGAAGGGACAATTACATACATCCCCAATAAAACTTTACTAATTACATATTTCCCCAACCAAATTTCAAAATAACAAATATATACCCAATCTTGTCTATATAATTCTCATATTTACCTATATTATTATTATTATTTTTAAACCAACGTAAGATGTGACCATTCTACCCTCTTTCTATTCATCTCCAATAAAACTCCAATCAATAAATACGTCAGTTTATCAAATGTGAGATTAAAAGCGATAGAACATTTATACAAAACAAAATAACATATTAATACCTGATGTTGGTCAAATAACCTAAATAATATTTTGTTCATCTTTTACAACCACATATTCATCTACAAATATTTTATGTTTTTAACCACCTGATTTAACTATTTTGCTAATTTATTGACCATTTCACACTGAACTGGATGATATGAACGACAACTACTCACGTGAATGCATTTTCAAATTTTCATATTGAATAAGAAAGTCTGATGCAACTAAGGCCTAAAGCCATACAAAAACGCAGGTGTCACTAAAAAACTAGTAGATTGACAAGCTTACGGGTCATTTGATTGGTTCATGATTATAAAGAGGAATGACAGTAGATTCAGGGAATATAAAATCAGAAAAAGATTGAAAGGGTAATAACTGTCTTAATACAACATTATATGAAAATGGGTAAATTTGTAATTTAAAAAATTGGTTGGAGAAATATGTAATTTGTGATGTTTAAATGGGGATGTATGTAATTCCCCTTTCGAAGAAGTCTGGATGCAAAACCTTTACGGCGTAGATAGAACGAGGTCTTTACGCCGTAACCATGAAGACGTTTGGACAAAAGTAATCAGAAGCATATACGGCGTAGAGGGTCACTTATGCCTATGCCGTATATAGATTGTGGCTTATTTACTAATGACATTGTTTCACTGAATCGAACATAACTTGTTCATACGATCTCTGTTTTATTTGATTTAAAAGGCCACAGACCGTAAACTTGAGTGGAAAAGGAAAGCGAGACCTTACCTCTTTTTTCAGGCCTGTTCGGACATACGGTTCCCCCAGAAGATCAAGTTGATAAGACATGTGATAGGGAAAAATAGTTATAAAGTGCACAAAATTTTGGAGTTAGCTCGTGACTTTATCTGCTTCAAAAGACAGCTTGTGGATTTGTTTGGAAAAATAGTTAATTGCTACTCTCTCCGTCTCAAAATAAGTGTCCAGATTGACTTTTCAGAGTCAAACTGGTTCAACTTTGACTTTAGATATTTTTTGTGTGTTATATAATACTTGATGAAAAATTATACCATTGAAAAATACACTTAAAACCCAATCCATTTATACATTTTGCATCAAATATTATATAACATCCACAAAAATAGTTAATGTCAAAGTTGAACCAGTTTGACTCTGAAAAGTCAATCTGGACACTTATTTTGAGACGGAGGTAGTATTAATTTGGGTTTATCTTGGACTAATTAAATAAGAAAAGGATTAAGGCCCACTGATGGTCTGTGTTGGACGACCAAATGCAGTTCATGAATTGGGTTATTTACATTATTCTACTTGGACCAAGTTTAGTTAATTAAGAGGTGAAGCCCACTTAGCTTTGGGCCTTTGTTCGGCTGGCTAGAAGACACCACAAGGGACAAATTTTTGCTTAGCTTGGCGTCCGAGCTGTTGATAGAAAATTAACGGGACCATTTATGTACAACCCATTGGAAGTTTCACCTACCTATAGCTTAAGGTTTTCTCTAGCCACATACATACAATGGGTGAGTTTATCCACACCCTCCCATAGGGAGGGTATCCAATCATTGGATGCATCGCTGGCTTGTACAGTGTGCATCGCAAGTTGTACGGTTTGACCAAACCCTCCTTGATGTGACAACATAGGGAGGCGTATAACACATCTCACATACAATATACATTAGGACCAACACAATCACGTACACACACATATGTACTTCTATTTTTTTTTTTTCTGAAAATCACACATATGTACACGTCTATAGAATTTTGGAACATGTAATGCTATAGTTGGAACATTAATGCTCTATCCCACATTGCTAGAAATATAAAACCTATATCACTTTATAATGTCTTTCCACCAAAGGCTTCCAAATGGATCAAGTCCATAGTAGTGGGCTTAGTGGTGGGTTTTAGGCATGTTTTGGCTTATTGGACTTAATATATGTATAATTAAGATATATATTAAATGGTCAAAAGATGGGTATTGGGCCTTGGGGATCTTGGGCTCAAATAAGAAAAATCAGTATTTGTTTTTTAATAACTTAGATTAGGTTTCATTGTGCCGTATCATGAAAAGTTGCAACGTTTCTTTTCTTTTACAGTTATAACAAAAATAACGGTATTTTGAAGAGGTATGAAGAAGAGTTGTAATGGTTGGTGACACCCTTTCAAGCACTATATATATGACTGCAAAATCCATCATGAAGCATCATTCAGATTCGTTAGATTCAAGATTAATTTTTGATTTGATTGTTGTATCCTCAAAATAGTCGCACCAATTCGGGCGAAATTCTGTTTTAGGACACTGCTATTCGCAGGCCTCAATCTATTTATTGTAATATGAAATATTCATTTGTATTACGATTTGTAAATTCCTAACAATCTAAAACAGAAATTTCAAAGATGGATCAAACGATGCTGAAACCGCATGTTGAAAAACCTGAAAAGTTCAAAGGGTGTGATTTTCGTCGTTGGCAACAAAAGATGTTGTGTGACAACGTTGCATGTGTCAAATGTTCTCACGAATCCTGAACCAAAAGATTCGTATGTAGAGGGACAAAATGTTCCTACTGAGGCACAAGTGGCAGAATATGAAAGGGCCACCTCACTTTGGAATCATAATGAATATAATTGTAGAAATTATCTTCTGAATGCTTTGGATGATTCCTTGTATGATATTTATTCTACCTTTGCAAGTGCAAGGGACATATGAATATCTTTAGAAAAGAAATACATGACTGAAGTTGCATGTTCTAAGAAGTTTGTTGTTGGAAAATTTCTGAACTTCAAGATGAATGATGCAAAGCTTGTTGTGAAGCAAGTGGAAGAACTCCAAATCATAGTTCATGAATTGGAAGTAGAGGGCATGTGTATAAAATCTAACTTTCTTGTTGGTTCTATTATTGAAAAATTGCTTCAATCCGGGAAAAATTTTAAGTTATATCTTAAACATTTGACTGACGATATGAGTTTTGAACAACTTGTTCTTAAAATTCGTGTTGAGGAAGATAACAGGATGCAAGAAAAGGCTGATGCAAATTCGATAGAACCAAATGCAAACATGGTTGGACAAAGCTGTTAGTGCAAATATTATGATATTTAAACTAAACAGTTTCTTCGGTTTTAATAACGACAAACATGTAACTTGTAATGCATAACGTAAAATGTGCAAGTTACTTGTAAACACAAATCATCAATGCATACTTACATCAACACCTCTCGACGTCTCAAGTATGCTTCAATAAAGTCGTAGATTTCCATCCCGACGTAAATCACTCAAGGTATGGACAAACAAATCTACTACTTGACAAATGATCAAAGGATTATATTTTTCTCTAAACTTCACATTTTTAATGTGACAAAACATTTCTTTCAAAAATATATTTTACAAATTATTTTTGAATTAAAAAGAAATGTTTTATTTTGAAAAATAAGTTTAAAAAATCCCAACAGCTCCAAACATTCCCAAATAAACCTTCCCCACTAAAAACAAACGGAGGAGCATCCACGGTACCACTAATGTACCAACGGCTCCACTAAATTTAGTGGAGCCGTCTGATAATTAGTGGAGCCGTGCCTCTGTAACGGCTAGTTTTCCCCTTGCCTATAAATAGTGGACCATTTTACACTTCCAACTTGATTTTTCCAGTCAGTTTTCTCTGGTCTAATCCCTCCTCACTTAGAATACTTTCTTTGATCATTTAGAGAGTCTTAGTTTGTTTAAGAGTGATCCTTTCATCCCACCAAGCGACCCTCTTCATTCCTCTTCAAGTGCAAGAGAAGAACACAAGGTATCCAAGTAGATACCAAGTGTTGTCATTCCTCTTCAAGTGCAAGAGAAGAACACAAGGTATCCAAGTAGATACAAAGTGTTATAGTTGTAGGTAGAAGCACTTGTAACATTTGTTACACTCTTGATTGTATCATAGCATACATCAAGATCATTTTTCTTTTGAGAGTTTGTGAGGGAAGATCATTGTGATCTTATAAAGATATCAAATATCTCTAGTAGGCATTGGGCTAGTGTGTTGATCAAGTTGATCAAAGGTAGATAGGGTAGATTGATTCATGTGAGGGTTGATCATTTTGATCTTGTCGAGATCTTGGAGATCTCTTGAAGCTTGTGGGCTTGTGTGATTGATCAAGAAGATCAAGGATAGATTGGGTAGATTGAGTCAAGTGGGAGTAGATCATTGTGATCTTGTTGAGATCTTGGAGATCTCTTGAAGCCATTAGGCTTGTGTATTGATCAAGTGGATCAAGGGTAGATCGGGTAGATCGTGGTAGATTGGTGCTAGCTAAGATTAGCACTCGACATTTAGCTTAGTGTCGAAAATTGGATAAGTAACGTGTACGGTTTTCTCCGCCTGAAGGGAGCTTTTTGATTAGTGAAGTAACTCTCGAGTTGGGTACTCGAGGAGTGGAGTAGAGCGAAGAAGAGCTTCGTGACCGAACCACTATAAATCACCGTGTCCGGTTTGCGCCTTCTTACTTATTTCTTTACTTTCATTTCATTCTTTATCGCTTTATATTTATATTTGCATGACGTTTATGTTTGTGTGGCTAGTTGCTTATGTTATGTTGATTAACTATGTGTCATGGTTTGATTGTGCTTGTGTTGTAGTTTACTACATTCATCTCTAGATGTTATATGACCATAGTTGACACTTTTCATATTACGTCACACTTGATCGGGTGTTTGATACAAAAAGTTTTTAAGTTTTAAATGGAAACGTATTCACCTTCCCCCCCCCCCCTCTACGGTTTCCACAATTGGTACCAGAGCTACGTCGCTCAAATTTTTAAAACAAATGGTTTTCAAAATTGAGTACGGTCCATGTATCAAATTACCAATGAAAGTGATAAAATATGAAAAGTAATTAGTTGCTTAATACTTACAAGTTTTGTTGTTAAGTATACTTTATCATACTAGCTTGAAGGTTTTCTTAAACCACTAAAAGAATAAAGGTTTAAGTGTCCGGTCATGTTTTCAGAACGAGTCATTAAGTCATGCAGTTTTGAAAAGAAAATAGAACACGGTACCACTAAATATAGGACGATACCGTTATATTTAACGGTACCGTGGGGTATTTAATGGTACCGTGCCTCTGTCTGTCAGTTTTCAGTATTGGGTCATTTTCAGAAATTCTTATAAAATCAACCATAAGTCCGTAGGAGTCGTGTCACCCATCATTTTAAACAAAGTTGAGTCTACTTTCATTTCAAAGATACTTTTACGAATTAGTTTTAAATGAAAGAATGTCAAAGTCCTTGATTTTCAACTAAAGGTCTTTTTGGTCATGCAGTTTGCGTAAATTTTTTTGGTCAAACTGAAAAAGGGCGATGCAACTTTTAAACCTTGACGTGTTTTTCAAAGTGACTTAGCAAAAATCTTTGAAATAGGATGAAACCAATTTTTTTTCTAATAAAATCAAGCTTAGTATACATTGTGTTGTTCCCTTAACACGCTTAGAGTTAACTAGAAAGTTAATCTATTCGTGTTTATGACTAATACAATGTTATGATTAATTCTAACAGATTAATGAAAACGTAAAAGTAAAAACACACAAGTATTTTTCAACGTTTAAATTCTTATTAGAAATGAATCAAAGAATCTATTACCCAAGTGTTTTGCGGAATAAACACTTGGGATTGAACAGACAAGGTATGGTGGTGTCTCCTATCTAAACTCAAGCTTTGCTTTGAGTGGTAACAATTCGACCCACTGAGCTATCTCAGGGATACGTTACTCTTTGTAGGAGAGAAGTTGCTTTGTAAAAGTCTAAGCTTTCAATGTACAAAACACACACAACTTCTCTCCTTTTGAACCTATTTATACACAAGTATAAAAGAGTAAAAGTGATTAAAAAACTACAACTTGTTGAAGCAAGCGTGTCTGACAATTACAACAGTAATTGTCATTTCCAAGAACCAATGGGAATGGACTATAAAGTCTTTAGGAGTGGTTGGTCTGACACTCCATGAATTTTAGCCGTCTTTAGGGAAAGTTTCTTCCTGACAAGATAAGATTTGATCTTATCTTAAACTTTTCCCAGATCTTCCCGCCTTTCTTTCAGGCGTTGAGTTCTTCAGTCTTCAATCACTTAATGTTGTTGAGGAGACTGGGGTTCAGTGAGTTCTTGTCCAACACTCACTGAACCATCATCTTCTTCTTTGGCTCAAGTCCTACTCAGGGAGTACCGCCTACCTGTGTAGTGAATCATTCTTCTTGAATTCGCCTTAAGCATCCTGAAGATGACTCACTGAGAGACTGTTCACTCAGTGACTTGAATTGTTCTCGGTTTAATTTACACTTAGTTAATTTGTGTCCAAATCTTGTTTTAAGTATTCTTGGGTACTGATGGACCCAACAATCTCCCCCTATTTGGATATAAATTATTCCTAAGTGTTTTGATCAGTAATGAGTGAGCTAATGACTTCTACTCATACTGAATGTACTAGAATGTAAATAAGGACATTGAAATAATAAAAACATCATCTTATTAATATCATTACAAGTCCTATCAAAACTAAGTACAAAAAGGTAGTGGTGGTATTCAGGTAGATTCATCAGTTCAACTTAATACCAAGGGCTTCAGGCTTAGGCTTCTTTGACTGCAGCTCATGTTGGTCAGGGTGCTCTCAGATTTTTCTTTTCAGATCTTGACAAAACCTCACATTCTCAGGACTCTTGATTGGAGAGGCCATCATGAGGAAACCATCATTGCCTTGATCCCTGATAGATCAATATCATTCCACCTCTGGAAGGCTGGGTCTCCGAACTCATCAGTGAAGAACAACCCTCTTTCAGGTTGTTCGATGACCACATTCCTCCTGAATGGAACACCTTCAGGGAGAGCTCTGTTGCAGTCCAGACCGGGGACCTTGATCTCAGGCTCTGCTTCAATCTTCTTTCTCTTTCTTGAAGAAGACTGAGAAGGGGCAGGCTGTTCGGCTGAAGCTGGAAGAGGAGAGGGAATGCCAAGTTCCTGAGGTGTAGCAGCCAACTTTTTATACCTCAGACTGAGGGTTTTCATCAGATTTGGCACAACAACAATTTTCTTCTTCTCAATTAGTGGACCCAGTTCATCCAGTTCTGAGATCCCAAAGTCTGCGAATTTGAAAGGGTCATGAACCTCAAAGACTCTCTTGTCATTACTTCTGTAGACAGTTAGAATTGCAGGCTTGGAGTTTTTATGAATCTTGACATCAGTGATTGGTTCTGGCTTTAACCTGTTTGTCATGACCCACTGATATCTTGCAATCCTGTTCTGCCTAATCTCTTCAGTCATTTTCATTCTTTCTTCCCTTCTCTGCCTGAGGGCAGTCATTTCAGCATTCTGAGCTTCCACAAAGCTCTTACCACCTTCCCTTTTAGCCAGGTCTTTTGCCTCAATCCCAATCTTCTCAGCCTCTTCTCTTGCAACCTGAATGAGAGCAAGCTTGTTCTGCCTTTCATCTTCAGCAGCTTTCTTCACTGCCTCCTCTTTCTCCATATGTTCCTGAATTTCCTTTTCAGTGAGAAGTTCCATCACCCCATTGATTTCATAAGGAACCCTGACTGGTTCATCAGGGTCTGGCCTTCTTTCCTTGGAGGCAGGTACCAAGATTGTGGGCTCAGGCTCAATGGTTGTGAGAATGCCCTTGCCTTTGTCTTGGTGGGATGAAGATGAGGTGGCTTCAGGATTCTCCCCTCAGTGTGAGAAGGAGGATGTTCTTGTTCAGGTTGTGGAGGTTCGTCTTCAGTGATTTTCTCCCCCTCAACTGTTGCTTGACCCATAGTGAGAGCAAGAGTTGGTTCGCTCACTGAAGTTGAGGGAGCTTGACCTTTGAAGGCCTGATAGATCTCAGTCATCATGGATTTGATGTCTGAGGTGTCCTCCTGAAGAGTTGAGACCTTAGTCTCAAGAGAAGCCTGAGAAGCCTCTAATGCAGTCATCCTTGGCCCAAGATTCCAAGCCAGGGAGGAAGAAGACGATTCCAAAGATGCCATGTGGGACTCCATAAGACCCAGGGAAGATTGATGGAGTCCACTGAAGAGTTGAGTCCCTGAAGATTGGAGGATTTCAGCATAGTTACCAGCTCAGCCAACTGAGAAGTTTGTTGCTGGTAAGTTTCTGAAGCCTGTAGAATTTTCTTGTTTAGCTCAGGGTCATCTTTCACTAACTCTTGAATAGTGATCAACACTCTTTTGTAAGTTGGTGAGAGACTCGTTGAACATTTTAAAGTTGTAATCAAGATTTGTCAGGGAGAAGGAGATAGATGACTTGTGCTCATTTACATCATCATGATAAGATTCCACTGATTCCTTCAAGTTGACATAATGAACAGCTGCTTCAGTGTGCTGGTCAAACATTTCTTCAGTCAGACCTTGGAAGAGAGCCTTGTTGGTCTTTAGCAGGAACTTGAACAATTGTCTCTCAGTAAGAGGAAGAATGTTGTCATACTTGCTGAGGATGTGGTCAGTATCCGAAGAACCACCCGCTTGAGAATCTGATTCTTCACTTGGATGTGGAAATGACTGATGTGATTGTTCAGGTTGTACATCAGTTTCCATATCCTCACCAGCCTCAAAGATTTCTTCCTCACTCTCTTCCTTGAGCTCATTATCAGAATCTTCAGAATCAAGAAGAGCCTGAACATCCCCCATAGACTCAAACTCAAAAAGGTTAACCGGCTCCTCCTCATAAAAGGACTTGCCTTGGTTTTGGCCAGGTCCTGACCTCGCCATAATAACTGATTTGGTTTTATTAGCCTGGCTAGTCATAATAACTGATTTCTCAGCCTGACTTTTGGGGGCAGTTCCTGAGAGACTGGATCCTCCTGAGGTGGTTGTGGGTTCCGTATCAGCGGGTAGTTTATATCCCTCTGAGTCTTTGTCCCCCTGAGCGCCTTCAACTACTGACGGGTGTTTTCCAGTAGTATCACTAGACACTTTTTGTTATGGTTGGTGGTCCCCCTTCCCATCAGGGTTGTACTGCCCTTTTGGGGATTTAGGGTCCTTGACTCCCTTGGGTCCTGACTTTGATTTGTCAGTACCTTCATTAGGATGTGATTGGGTGTGGGTCCCCTTCTCAGTTGAGTAGTGCTGCCCAACCGAGGATATAGGACCCTTTTCTCCCTCAGGCTCTGATTGTGATTTATCAGTGCCTTCATTAGGATGTGAATGGTTTGAGGTTCCTGACTCCAATGACTTGTTTATGTCAGTGGAATCATGAGGAAGAGGGGGTTTGCCCGAGGACACTGAGGATGATTGCTCAGTGCCCTCCGTTGGCCTTTGTTTTGTGGTCAGGGGGTCTCTGTAGTGGGTGTCTTAGAGGTCTGGGCCACATTCAACCCTTTTTTAAGGTTGAGTTGGTTCTGGGCATCAGTCTCAGTGGCGAGTGGTTTGGGTCTAACCACCTTACTGGACTGACCCTTCTTTGTCTTCTTCACCTTCTTTGTAGGTGAAGGTACTGGAGAAACAGCGTTCTCCCCCTAAATAACCTCTTGCATGTAGTTAGTCAGGGCAATGGGTTGTACCTCAGTGATGCCACTAGTGAAATTGGTCTTATGTAAGACGTCAGGTTTCATACCTAAGACGTCAGGCCTCACATAGTCAGAACCAAGAAGGTCCTGAAGCACACAGGAAATGAACCTAGGATAAGACAAGTGTTTTTCCCTAGATTTTCTTGAGAGCTTAGCAACAAGGTCACGGAAGATAATACCTCCAATATCTATTTTTCTGCCCTCCAAGAGACTGAACAACATCAATTGTTGTGATGAGTTCAATTGCTCAGTGGAGGATTTATTCCCCCCAAGGACCTGAATGACGAATGTCATCAGGATCCTCCAGACTGGGTGGAAACAGGTTTTGACAATTGGAGCCTTTTCTAATAAGGCTCCAACGGACTCCTTAGGACGTTTAGGGTCATGAGGTCCTAAGAATATCAACTCTCCTTTGACCTCTTGGTCAGTAGGATTGGGCTCAAAAGCCTCAGCAAAATCAAGACCAGTGGCCTTGATGAAGTCATTGTAACCCAGGGAGAGGGTCCTTCTCCCATTCATCACTGTGAAAGTGATGATGGATTCTTTGGTGTCTTTTGGGCTAGTAGCCACCGCAGTACACCAGAATTCCCTCAAGTAGTCATGGTAGATGACTGAGGGGGTTTTGGTAAATGCTTTTGCAAGAAAACAGTTTTGAAGATATTTCATCACGTTCTTGTAAGCATGGAACTTTTGTGGATAGGAAAAGTTTCCCACCACATTGTTCTTAGTGAGGTCTACGCCCTATAATATGAAATCCACATTAGGGGCGTATGTGATAGCATTAGAAGAAGCCATTTGTATTGGTAGGTCTGGGTTAACAAATGATTCTGGGTTTCTAAAGCCTAAGAACACACACACACACTATTAGTTTTGAGAGAAAAAATGGGCAGAATTTGGTTAAGATTTCTAATAGACGTGTGTGTGTTGTTATTTTGGTTGGGGTATTTATAGGGAAGTGAAGTGGAGGGTATTTTAGGCATTTAAGCGGATTTTATTTATTTTAAAACGAATTTTTGGAAACTGTTTTGAATAAAATGTTTTGGGATCCGCATTTAATGCCAACACTCCACTTTCCCTGGTTTGGCGCAACAGTCAAGGTGAACAGTTGAGCAGTTCTGCAAAAGTGTAATTTGCAGAGATGAGTCATCACATATCTGTAATGTGATTGGAGAGGCATTTAATGCCAAGTGGGAATGTGGTGGCCCAGAGGTGGAAGCCAGAAAGGCAAAAGAACAAATATTCTTATATTAAATAAGAATTCAGTTACCAACCTCGGACATTTACTAACTAGATACTTAGAGCATTTAAGTTAGTATTTAATGTCTCTTGAGGACCCTGAATGACTTTTCATTCAGTGAACCTGATTGTCAGGACTTGGGTTTAGTCACTGATGGTTCTAGTGTTCAGGAATTTGGGTCTAATTCCTGAGGTTCAAGGGTTCAGGAACTTGGGTTTAGTTCCTGAGGACCAAGAATTCAGGAACTTGGGTTTAATTCCTGAGGATTAAGGGTTCAGGAACTTGGGTTTAGTTCCTGAAGTTCAGTGACCTTTCTCACTGAAGAACACATAGAGTCAGGGATTTGGGTTTATCAGAATTTATACATATTTGGATGGAGTCAATCAGTGGACTGATTCTCAATATCCAACATTCCTAGTTCAGCTTTCAGTCTGGTGAAAGTTGGTTCATCCAATGGTTTGGTGAATATATCAGCTAGCTGATATTCAGTAGGAATGAAGTGTAATTCTATGTCACCATTCATGACATGGTCCCTGATGAAGTGATATCTAATATCAATGTGTTTTGTTCTCTGATGAATAACTGGGTTATTTAAGATGGCAATTGCACTTGTGTTATCACAAAAGATGGGAACCATCTTATACTGAATTCCATAGTCACTGAGTTGACTTTTCATCCAGAGTACATTTGCACAACAACTTGCTGCTGCAACATATTCAGCTTCAGCTGAGGACATGGCAACTGATTGTTGCTTCTTAGCACTCCAACAGACTAGTTTTCCACCAAGAATTTGGCAAGAGCCTGAGGTGCTTTTTCTGTCCATGTTGCATCCAGCATAGTTAGAATCTGAGTATCCTTTAAGATCAAGGCCTGAACATTTTGGATAATATAATCCAAGGTTTGGAGTACCTTTCAGGTACCTGAATATCCTTTTCACAGCAGTGATATGAGTCTCTCTTGGGTCATATTGATATTTGGCACATAAGCAGACTGAGAATTGGATATCAGGCCTTGATGCAAGTAAATACATCAGTGATCCTATCATTCCTCTAAAAAGAGTTTGATTCACTGGTTTTCTAGTAAGATCAGGACCAAGGTTATTTGGGGGTACCATGGGAGTCTTGACTGAGGCACAGTCACTGAGCTCATACTTCTTCAGTAGGCTTTTGACATACTTCTCTTGACTGATAGAGGTTCCTTTATCAGTCTCTGGATTTGTAGACCAAGGAAGTAAGTCAGTTCTCCCATCATGCTCATTTCAAATTTCTTTGCCATTAGTTTTTCAAACTGTTTGCAAAGTTTATAATTTGTTGAGCCAAAGATGATGTCATCGACATACACTTGTACAAGTATGACATCATTATTTGTCTTGTAGATAAACAATGTGTTGTCTATCTTGCCTCTGACAAATTTGTTTTGGATCAGGAAGGCTGAAAGAGTCTCATACCATGCCCTGGGAGCTTGTTTCAGTCCATAAAGGGCTTTGTTAAGCTTGCAGACATGGTCAGGAAATTCATGGCTTTCAAATCCAGGAGGTTGCTGAACATAAACTTCTTCTTTCAGTGAGCCATTTAAGAATGCACTTTTAACATCCATTTGGTACACCTTGAAGTTCATGTATGTAGCAAAAGCTAGGAACATCCTGATGGCTTCCATCCTTGCTACTGGTGCAAATGTTTCTTCATAGTCAATGCCTTCTTGTTGATTATAGCCTTTGGCTACAAGTCTGGCTTTGTTTTTAATGACTATGCCATTTTCATCAGATTTGTTTTTAAATACCCATTTCATGCCAATGACTGAAACATCTTCAGGACATTTGACCAAGGTCATTACCTTGTTTCTATGATATTGTTCCAGTCATCATTCATGGCTTGAACCCAACTTGGATGTTTTAGTGCTTCCTTAACACTTTTAGGTTCAATTATGGAAATGAAGTCCACAAATAGGCATTCATTGGCTGAGGCTGCTCTCAGTTCAGCAACCATGCTTCTTGTGAGCATGCCTTCAGTAGGCTCACCAATTATATTGACAAGTTCTATATCCTGAGACCTAGTCCAACTGTCCTGAGGTCTTGGAAACTGATTAGAACTTGTAGAGGCCTGATGGGTAGGATCAGGATTAGACACATGATGTTCTTCAGCATCATGAGTGTCTGAGTGGGTTGACTCATCACTGTGATTGTTTAGAACCTGAGCACTTTGTACTGACTGAATGAATTCATCAGTATTTTGAGCTTCAATAAACTCAGTGATGGTTGGGTAAGGAAGGTTGTGGGGAATGATGTAATAGGAGATGTCAACATTTGCATGGTACTGAGTGGAAGGACCATTATCAGCATGATGTTCATCAGGAGGGTATCTTGATGATTCATCAATACCTATCTCTTCCACTGAGTTGTTAGAGACACTGATTGCATCAGTGCTCTCATCAAAGGTAACATGAAATGTTTCCTCAGCATGCTGTCTCCTAGTGTTGAACACCCTGAAGGCCTTGAGATAAGGGAGTATCCTAGGAAGTATCCATCATCAGCTTTGGCATCAAATTTTTCTAAGTGATCCTTGTTATTATGAATAAACACAGGACACCCAAAGACATGAAAGTAGCTGATGTCAGGGATTCTTCCCTTGAACAACTCATAAGGAGTTTTGCTATGTCTCTTGACAATGATGGATCTGTTTTGTGTGTAACAGGCAGTCTTTACTGCTTTAGTCCAAAAGTGTTTGGAAAGGACTGATCCATTTAGCATTGTCCTAGCTGCTTCAATGAGTGTTCTATTTTTCCTTTCAGCCACCCCATTTTGTTCAGGTGTGTAGGGTGAGGAAATTTTTTTGTGAAATGCCTTTCTCATCATAGAAACATTCAAGTTCATAATTTTTGAACTCTGTTCCATTGTTAGTCCTAATCTGTTTGACTTTGATGTCATTCTGATTTTCAATGTTCCTGACAAAGGACATAATTGTTTCAGCTGCCTGACTCTTTTTGATCAGGAAGTATACCCAAGTGTATCTTGAGTATTCATCCACAATGACCAGAGTATACTTCTCATGGTTAATGGATCTAGGACTAATTGGTCCAAATAGATCCATATGGAGAAGATGAAGGCAGTTCCTGATGGAAAAGTTGGTTTTGGTTTTAAAGGATGCTCTGTGATGTTTACCTTTTTCACAAGCTGTGCATGGTTTGTCCTTTGAAAACATAAGAGATGGTAAGCCAAGGACCTTGTTTTGTTTTACAAGGTTGTTTATGTTTTTGAAGTTCAGGTGGGAGAGTCTCTTATGCCAAAGCCAGTTAAGAGTATCAGTGGCCTTGGTAAAGAGACAAGTTCCATTTTGAGTCAGACTGGACATGTCTAACACATAAACATCATGTCTTCTTGGTGCAATAATGACAACTTCTTTATTAGCATTGAAGATGATTCCTTGTTTATCATCAAAACTGAACTATGTATTTCGCATCACATAGTTGACTGACACTTATCAAATTGTATTTTAGACCATTTACATAAGCTATCCTAGTAAAGACTATACCATTGCAGTTTACTGAACCATAACCTTCAGTGAGACATGATGAGTTTTCAGCAAATATCACTTTGGGTCCTGATTCATCCACATACTTGTGCAGATACTCCTTCACACCAGTCATGCTCCTTGAACATCCACTATCAAGATGCCAAACATGATCCCTGGCATGTTTCTGCACAAATGGTAAACTGGGTCAGTTCTTTCTAGGACTCCACTTCTTGGAGGGCTTAGCTTTGAGGGTCTTATTAACATTTTCAAGTGATTTATGGTCAGTGGTGGAATGGGTTATGCTACCACATATTATGCATTTGATTGCTGATGTAGACTCAGTGGATTGAGAGGCTGACTTTGTCATACCTCTACTGGCCTGAATGGCCTTACCACGTCCTGAGGTGTTATGAGTGGAACTTCCACTATTTTCACAACAATTGTCAATTTGACAATCCTTAGGATGGTGGTCATTGAACCCACAGTAAGGGCAAGGTGCAAAAGGCTTTGCCTTTTGTTTCTGTTTCTGTATAGAATCAGAAGGATAGTTTAAAGACTGAGCTTTAAGACTTGCCATGTTTGATGTGACTGAATGTGTTTTTATGATCAGAGGTCCTGTGATCATCCTTATTGCAAACCATACAATAAAGGATTCTATAGCAATCGTTAGTGACATGATTGGTATAGTTACACAGTTCACATCTTTTAAGGGGTTTTGAGGGTTTGGGTTTGGTCTTTGAGGAAGTTGGTTTTTGTTCCTTCTTGGATTGAGAAGATTTCTCTGAAGATGTAATCTTCTCACCAAGCTTCCTGACCATTTCAGCCAACTGATCAAATTTTGAGTCAGGGCTTTGAGTTGTTACTTCAGAAGGGACTGAAGTTGATGACTCATCAGTATTTACTGAGACTTCAAGGGTTGGTCTCTTCAGAATGGTTGTTCCCATTCCTGATCTCTCCTTTGGAGAGTGTGGTGAGAAGACCATTGGTGGGAGGCCTAAGTTTGGTGCAGCACCCTGAAGGGTATTCAGTGGAGGATGTGGTGGGTATGATTCTGATTCAGACTCATTTACAGACTCAGTATTACTGAGTTGTTCATTGAGTTCAAGCTTACTGAGTTGTTCAGTAAGTCCAAGCATATTTTTCAAAGCTTGACTTTCAGGAAGCAAGATCTTTTCAGTCTCAAAGTTTGGTAACTTACTGACTGGGTTGTCCCTGACAATCCAGTCATTTGACTTGGGAAGCATTTCTTGCTCAAAGGATATGCCAGCTGGAACAAAGGTTAATTCACTGTGACTCACATTGGGATCAACCATAAGAGGGTCAATTCCAATGGTTTTCTTAGAGCTTAATCCCACAGTGTCAAAAACTTTGGGGTTCTTTTTGGTCCAGCCTTGGATGACAGCTTTTTCTTTGTTAAGTTTAGTTTGTAGGGCTTGGTTTTGTTTCAAAATTTCAGTGTTCTGAATTTGTAGAGTTATTGTTTCTAATTTGGCTTGCTTCAGTACAAGCAATTCATCTCTACATTTATTCAATTCTAACACTATGTTGTTATATTTTGAACACAAGTTAAGCCTTTGTTCCTCAACAAATTTAAGATCTACACAAATATAATTCATGTAAGACTGCCAATTAGAATCATCATCCATAGAAAGTAAAGTGTTTACCTTCTTCATGGTGATGTTTACCCACTCTCCATTCCTTGCATGGCTTTTCCCAACAGCCACCTGATCACCTTCAGAGGTTGCCATCAGTGCACTCACTCTAATTTCCTCATCTGAGGAGACCTTTTCATCATCCCAGTCATAAGCTTCAACTACTAAAACCTTATTCTTTGCCTGAACAGGTTTGGATGTTTGAGCAGCCTGAGACATAGAGGGATTAGTTTCAAGAATTGCAAGTTTAGCCTTGGCTTTCCTATATTTTGCTTCAAAGTCTTTTTTACCCTTGTTTTGAAATTGTTGGGTCGACTGAAACATTCTAGGTTGACTCTTGCTAGTTCCTGAGGAACTATTTCCTGAAAATTTGTAAGAGGGTTCTGAGGTGGTTTTAAAATAACAGTCCCTAGCAAAATGACCCTTTTTACCACAATTAAAGCATTCAGTGGTTTCATTTGCTTTTTCTTTTGAAAAGTTGGACTGGTTTCTTTTGATGAAACGTTTTGAACTAGCAAGGAGTGCCCTCTCTTGGAATTCCAAGTTTAAATCTTTTAGGTACTCAGCACTAGTCCTTTCATCAATTTCATCCTCAGAATCCTCTTGGAAGTCCTGCACAACACCATTAGTATAAAAAGCAGTTGATATGGGTGTGGAGGTCAAGGCCTTTTTGGACTCAAGAGCTTTTGAGTCAGGGTATCTCCTTGAGATTAAGTTGTCCTCATAGACAAATTTCCCATAGATTTCAGGGAGCTCAAGGGTCTGAATGTGATTAGCATTCCTCAGGCCTTGTGAGAAGTTTAGCCACTTCTCAGGGAGACTGTTGACAAAGCCAACATTTGTCTCATGCTTAGATAATACTACACCATCATTTGATAGTTCGTTTATCAAAGTCTTGTATCTGGTATAAGTCTGAGAGAGACTTTCAGAGTCTTTTGCCCTGAAAGTATTATACTCAAGTTTCAGGTCCATGACCCTGTTTTCCTTGGTATCTCAGGGGCCCTCAAAGCTATTAACCAAGTCATCCCAAGTTTGCTTGGCTGTTAAACAGTTGATGACTGATTCCATTATATCGTCAGGAAGACAAGATATAAGGATGCTTTTAAGGCGTTGGTCTTGATTGACCACCCTCCTCTCATCAATGGTCCATTGTACCTCAGGCTTGTTTAGCCCTTCAGCAGTTTTAGGGACAAATGGGCCATCCCTGATACAGGTGATGTAGTAAGGTTCCATACTAGTTAAATAGCAAATCATACATTTTTTCCATTTGCTAAATTTTCCAACTTCTAGTCTGGGTGCAACAGCAGAATAGCTGCCACCTTTTTTATCGACCAGCTGGGGTACATTAATATCAGCCATAGTAGGATCTTGGTTTTAAAAACCTTGAGCACTCTCGGTTAGTTTTGAAAGATTTTATAAACCAGAGGCTCTGATACCACTTGTTGTTCCCTTAACACGCTTAGAGTTAACTAGAAAGTTAATCTATTCGTGTTTATGACTAATACAATGTTATGATTAATTCTAACAGATTAATGAAAATGTAAAAGTAAAAACACACAAGTATTTTTCAACGTTTAAATTCTTATTAGAAATGAATCAAATAATCTATTACCCAAGTGTTTTGCGGAACAAACACTTGGGATTGAACAGACAAGGTATGGTGGTGTCTCCTATCTAAACTCAAGCTTTGCTTTGAGTGGTAACAATTCGACCCACTGAGCTATCTCAGGGATACGTTACTCTTTGTAGGAGAGAAGTTTCTTTGTAAAAGTCTAAGCTTTCAATGTACAAAACACACACAACTTCTCTCCTTTTGAACCTATTTATACACAAGTATAAAAGAGTAAAAGTGATTAAAAAACTACAACTTGTTGAAGCAAGCGTGTCTGACAATTACAACAGTAATTGTCATTTCCAAGAACCAATGGGAATGGACTATAAAGTCTTTAGGAGTGGTTGGTCTGACACTCCATGACTTTTAGCCGTCTTTAGGGAAAGTTTCTTCCTGACAAGATAAGATTTGATCTTATCTTAAACTTTTCCCAGATCTTCTCGCCTTTCTTTCAGGCGTTGAGTTCTTCAGTCTTCAATCACTTAATGTTGTTGAGGAGACTGGGGTTCAGTGAGTTCTTGTCCAACACTCACTGAACCATCATCTTCTTCTTTGGCTCAAGTCCTACTCAGGGAGTACCGCCTACCTGAGTAGTGAATCCTTCTTCTTGAATTCGCCTTAAGCATCCTGAAGATGACTCACGGAAAGACTATTCACTCAGTGACTTGAATTGTTCTCGGTTTAATTTACACTTAGTTAATTTGTGTCCAAATCTTGTTTTAAGTATTCTTGGGTACTAATGGACCCAACACATTGTTATACTTAATAGACAAAATGATGATAAGTATTTTTGTGTGTTATGCTAAATGACTATTTGTTTATTATAGTTTTCCGGTTATGCATTTATAAGGCTCATGCTAAATCACTTGCACTATATTGAGTAATTAGTTTGCATTGCATATAGGCATAGACCATTTTTCTTGCATATGTTGCAAGTTTTTAAAATGGTTTAGTAACTTTCTTAGGAATTGAAATTAAGTTGGTAGATCATGTGTGTCGAAAGATATTGTCTTACACAATTATTTTTCCAAAGGTTTAAGTGTTAAAAGTATATCACCTCAAAATACTTTACACTTTCATAAAATCCGTAACATGATCTCTAAACATTACATCATTTTGTCTTGCTTGACCATGGGTTGTCTAAACAAGATAAAAGATCACATTAATACATCAGTATTTAAGTAAAAGAAAATGTATTAAACTTGCATTGATCTAACACACATACAAAATATTTTAAACATTTAGTATTTTACGTATGTTGTATAAAAATAGTTAAGATAATTATTTTTATACTAATGAGGTGTCGAAAAACTAAGAGTATTATACTTAATAATATAAATAGTTTTTCTCAAATAAAAATAAATTACAATATCGAAGTAGTAACTTAATATGTCATTAACCTCACACATACAACTAGTATTAGAATAAATGGAACACATTCCTTAAATTTTTATTTAAAAGGAGTGATCGTGAGGGTCAAGAAAGATTTCGAGTACATATCAACTCATTATTCAAATTATGATTGATATCATTATCGAATCTAATTGACAAGTTTTCGAGTATGGACATGAAATTGGAGTCATTATTTGTCTAGCTTCAAGATAACATCAAAATATGATGAAATATATTGTCTTGAATCTACATACTCAATCACACTCGATTGTTATGAAAATAATGACGTCTTCTCAAGACGAAAATAATATGCATCGGATCATAACTCACACTTGTGTTGAAGATGCCATATTGAGTCTTCTTGTCCAATGGTTGTGTTCCAAACTTTAAACTAATATGTTTAAAAGATGCATAAAATACACAACTAAGTAGGATTGACAACTTGGATGTTTCATCCGAAATATTCAAGTAATTTACTTTGCAATGCAATTAGTAAATGTGTCATTTCCGAAAAACCAAACACGAGCAAACAAACAACATATGTAAACTTTGCTCATGAATGACTCAACACTCAAAATCACATGTCTAGTAAAAGTGTCACACATAATATGTTATTAACTATTATGTACGTCATCAATCTTCGAGAATATCACATGTATTTCTCTTATCAAAAGATTGAAAAAAGATAACTTATATCTTATGCATCTTATTTTCTTTGTAACATGAATGGTTATGTTACAAGAGAATACATTGCATCCTGTTAACAAATATAGGATATTAGAGTTGAATAATAACCTAATACAACATGTGTCATTGCATAAACAAGTAAAATTGGTCATATACTAAATACTTGTTTCACTAAGCATTCCTAAGAGTGATAAGTTTCCTCTTAGAAAAGCATATTTGCTGAAATATACAATATGTCTCATTTCAAATATAATACTCACAAGATCTACTAAGGTAAATAACCTTTACTAGATTATTTTCTCAAGATATGCAAAGGAGCATTCTTGAAACACACACGATGTAGTAGATTCTACATTGTATTACATTAGAGTGTCTCTTGGTTCTAGGAAACCAAATCATGTTAAAATAACATGTAAGAACTCAACAAACAAAGATGTTGTCCAAGAGATCATAAAATGCACCATCTCCATCAAATAACCTCTAAATCTCAAACACGAAATTAAAACATTTCGCTTGCCTTTGTTAGCAGTTGTGTAAGACATGTCATTTTCTTAACCAAGTTTCAAAGTATAGTTAGTTGAGTCATATTAGGCCATATATTACCGAAATAAGCTAATATCATCTTTGCTATTCTTCGATAGACAAATATAGGAATTTGAATCTTTCTAACATGAGAATGACTACTAGAGAACCTATCGCACTAGAAATTCAATTTGACCTAACGGTTGAATTACTTCCAGGAGAGAAGTTGGGTTCGTGGTATAACCCATAAAAATGGTCGTGTTTAGCCTGAATTGAGCACCACTAGTGATAGTCTCATACTCATTCTCTAACTTGAAAATTTTTCATTCCTACATTTGACTAGAGATAGTTTACATCTATGAACTTTATCTCCCGTTAGGATTTCATTTTGAACAAGCAGTAATTAGGATCTTCCTTAGTAAACCTAGATTGCTTGCGTCCCACATATGTGTTTCAAAATGATAACATGTTCTCATAAGATATGATTAAATGTCTTCATGATTTTAAATGTTAAATGATTATCATGTTTTGCATGATGTTTGCATTTATTCCTTATGTGCATTTTACATGATTTGATTGCAAATTTTGCACCCACACTATGTCCTTTTGACACATTAGGAATTAGGTATGCCTATCACTATGAACCCTTAGAAGTCATATAGTCATACACTAGTGTCGAAACCTATAAGTTAAAGTAGTTGCGAAGTTGTCCTAATTCCCTAGTTATCACTTCGCCTTCTTCCAAGTAATACACCCTTTTGTCATGGGAAGGTTAGATACAAACCTAGTAGAACTCGGAGTAGGATTGACAACTTAAATATTTCATCCGAAATATTCAATTAAGTTTAACTTGCGATCGCAATTGTTAAATGTCATATCCGAAATATCATATTCAAGCCTTTTAACAACATATGTTAAAACGCTCATCCAAAAGCTAAAAGCTAATTTCTACCCTCGGGTGACAAAGGACTCACGAGTTACTATATAAGTGATTAGTAGTTCCTTTCATCCTTGTGTGAATATACACGTCTTAAGATCCCAAACCCTGCTGCGAATCAACACCATAGGCCTAGCTTTACGTCTTTCAAAACCGCATGAAACACTCGCGTGCGAAGCACATCGAAATCCGTAAATCAACCAAACCTCTCAAACGAGAATCCTCTAACCATCTTCGTCTAGGTCTAGGAATGATGGAACATATTCCATAAATCTTATGACTATTTAAATATTTCACTGGAAATATTAAAGTCATCCCTCGTACCCCTTTTATGACTACTTGAATATTTCACTGGAAATATTGTAGTCATCTCGTGCGTCTCGTCTCATGACTCTTTAAATATTTCACTGGAAATATTTAGTCATTCTTTAAATCCCTCTCATGACTACTTAAATATTTCACTGGAAATATCAAGTCATTCCTTGTGTCTCATCTCATGACTTCTAAAGTATTTCTCTGGAAATATTAAGTCATCTCTCACGTTCCTCGTATGATCACTTGAATATTTCACTGGAAATATTGAGATCATCTCTTCTATTTCATCTCATGACTTTTAGATATTTCACTGGAAATATCAAGTCATTTCCTCTATCTTGTCCCATGACTTTTAGATATTTCACTGGAAATGTCAAGTCATATCTTGTGTCTCGTCTCATGACTTTTTAAATATTTCACTAGAAATATTAAGTCATCCTTCACATCGCTCTAATGACTACCTATGTATTTCCTTGGAAGTATAAAAGTCATCTATTCTCGTCCAATACCGTTCAAAGAATTTATTAGGTATAAATTCTCTCCTCGTGTCGAAAAGTCTCACTAAATCAGCGAGATTTATTCGTAAAATCCTCTTAAACTCCAATGAAAACTTACATATTTGATCCGAAATATTTAAAGTATATTTAATTTTCAAAATGCAATTAAATGTCATTTCTCGTTCTCGATTAACATTCATCGAATCCCGTTGGATTCATTCATAAAAGAATTTATTTGGTATAAATTCCTTAAATCTAAAGTCCAGAAAAATCACAACATAGGTGAAATTTCTTTGTCAAAAATCTAATTCTGGGTCAAAACTGACCTCAGCATGTCACGGCACCCATAAATAGGGGACACTACCGCTAAATTTAACGGTACTGTAGGACCATTGTCTGTTAAGACAGTTTATTTCGTCTTCAATTCTCACCAACACTATCAAAACCCACTCGATGTAGTCTTGAACAAGAACCGTCTCCTATCAGAATAGATCCTGACTATCTTCTTATTTCTTAGATTTTTCTCCTTTCACTTCCGCATGGTACTGAACACACCATATGTATGGTACTTCCGTATCCATAATCTTCCTAACTTATCTACACTTTTCAACCTTAGTTCTACACTACCAATGCTTCCGTATCCCACTCACCTTCCACACACTTCAAGCGAAGAACCGCTAGGATAAGTTGAGATAAACCCACTAGAACCTTATCACTAACCTCACAACCCTGAAGATTTCATCTTCTTAACCCTTAGGATATCTCCAAGTGTTCACATGCCTCATCATATGAATGTTCTATGAATATTCACAATTATTGAGAAGAGCTATGTGACTTCAAAGGTGAAGTTCATTGTATGCTATCCACCACTTGTCATGACGTTACTAAGCTCATCGCTTCCGTCAACGTTTGATCTTTCACATCTTGTCCGGATGGTCACAGATTAAGGGGGAGCGAAAACACACTCATATAGTCTTTCACCAAACACTTTCAAAAACACACAAATGTGGTTCTTATTCCCTAGAAAACTTCCCTTTAGCTGCCCAGAACTAGGCTGCACAGGAAAATTCGTGACTTCCAGGTCACGGTACCGTTAAATAGGCCACATTACCATTTAATTTAACAGTACCGTGTGGTATTTAGTGGTACCGTGCCTATGTTTGATGAATTTTCACTGTTTCCTTTAGAACCCTGCATCCCTAACCTCACACCTGCAAAATTTTGCAAACTCACATACACCCTAAGATTCCCTCACTACACCATAGGACACTACCACCAACTTTTAGTTCGAATCCCACAACTCTTGCCTCTATAAGGTATCACCATTGCAAGCTTATCTTGCATCTCATCTTCAAACCTTACATTAACATCATTCCTCATCACACTTAACCCTTATAACTAAACTTCACTCTTGACAGTGATATTTAGTTTCAAAACCCTCAACCCTTATGTCAATCCCACTCAAACCTTTTAGCTACACTTCACTCTTGACAGTAATAGTTAGTCTAAAAACCTTCAACCCTTATATCAATCCCACTCAAACCTTTTAGCTACACTTCACTATTGACAGTGATGGTTAGTCTAAAAACCTTCAACCCTTATATCAATCCCACTCAAACATTTTAGCTACACTTCACTCTTGACAGTGATAGTTAGTCTAAGAACCTTCAACCCATCGATCATCACACTCAAACCTTACAACTATTCTATCACTTTAGATAAGTGATAGTTAGTTAAACAACCTTCAATCCTCACAATCACACGAAATCCTTCATACACCAAATTATCTCTAACACACACCTAGGATCATCCAAACTAGAAATCCAGAACTTCGTTACCTCAACCCCGTTAGAGATATCCAACCCCAATCCTGTTAGGATCACATGCACATTTTTTTTCCTTTGAAATATATCATGCATCTCATTGTCAGTGCAAACGATATATTAATCTAAACCATCCCAACACCAATCATCTTAGTTAGATGATTATGTTATTCAAAAGGTTTGTTAGAACTTGCCTTCCTAATGACAACTTGGAAGAAGTCATTTTGTGTGTCAGTCAACGAACGAATCTCGTTCTTGTTAGTGTGACTGATTGAACAATTACACCTTAGGTTGTCGGTCGGGTTGTGACACTTACGTGTTAACATAGTTTAACCCTTGCATGTCTTTCTATGTGTATTCTATCCCTATAATGCTGCTCCTATTCTTCTATATATTATGTTGCACGAAGCTAACCCTTGATGTAGGCAAAGCCTTTGTAAAATTTGATCCATGGATCCGCTAGATACTAAGGTAAATTAACAAGGGGATTAAGTCACCATAGGGGAGCATTGAGCTAGGGGGAGCTCGGGAGTATTTGAATACATAGCATGGAGTCGTCTTCACAAGTGGTGATAGAAGACTTCACTGGGATGATGCAAGCTCGCCTTTCTGGGGAGAAAGGATTGTAATGCAATAAGGGGGAGTAGGGAATGAAGTCAAGGGAGAGCTCGAGGCAACTACCTTTTTGCTTCGACAAAAGGGGGAGAAGGGTGTGTAAACAGGTAACTTTTACATTTTACTTTGTGTTACGGTTTACATATTTGTCATCATAAAAAAGGGGGAGATTGTTAGTGTAAATATTACGATATTTAAACAAAATGGTTTCTTCGGTTTTAATAATGACAAACATGTAACTTGTAATGCATAACGTAAAATGTGCAAGTTACTTGTAAACACAAATCATCAATGCATAATTACATCAACACCTCTCGACGTCTCAAGTATGCTTCAACAAAGTCGTAGATTTCCATCCCGACGTAAATCACTCAAGGTATGGATAAACAAATCTACTACTTGACAAATGGTCAAAGGATTATATTTTTCTCTAAACTTCACATTTTTAATGTGACAAAACATTTCTTTCAAAAATATATTTTACAAATTATTTTTGAATTAAAAAGAAATATTTTATTTTGAAAAATAAGTTAAAAAAATCCCAACAGTTATTTTCCCCCCCAAACAGCTCCTAACATTCCCAAATAAACCTTCCCCACTAAAAACAAACAAGGGAGCGTCCACGGTATCACTAAAGTACCGACGACTCCACTAAATTTAGTGGAGCCGTCTAACAATTAGTGGAGCCGTGCCACTGTAACGGCTAGTTTTCCCCTTGCCTATAAATAGTGGACCATTTTAAACTTCCAACTTGATTTTTCCAGTCAGTTTTCTCTGGTCTAATCCCTCCTCACTTAGAATACTTTCTTTGATCATTTAGAGAGTCTTAGTTTGTTTAAGAGTGATCCTTTCATCCCACCAAGAGATCCTCTTCATTCCTCTTCAAGTGCAAGAGAAGAACACAAGGTATCCACGTAGATACAAAGTGTTGTCATTCCTCTTCAAGTGCAAGAGAAGAACACAAGGTATCCAAGTAGATACAAAGTGTTATAGTTGTAGGTAGAAGCACTTGTAACATTTGTTACACTCTTATAGAGATATTTAATATCTCTAGTAGCCATTGGGCTAGTG
This sequence comes from Artemisia tridentata subsp. tridentata, assembly GCA_021014915.2. NCBI lineage: Eukaryota > Viridiplantae > Streptophyta > Magnoliopsida > Asterales > Asteraceae > Artemisia > Artemisia tridentata. Next base: position 203,654,485 of record CP139502.1, read on the forward strand.
TCTTGATCAAGTTGATCAAAGGTAGATAGGGTAGATTGAGTCAAGTGAGGGTTGATCATTGTGATCTTGTCGAGATCTTGGAGATCTCTTAAAGCTTGTGGGCTTGTGTGATTGATCAAGAAGATCAAGGGTAGATTGGGTAGATTGAGTCAAGTGGGAGTAGATCATTGTGATCTTGTTGAGATCTTGGAGATCTCTTGAAGCCATTGGGCTTGTGTATTGATCAAGTGGATCAAGGGTAGATCGATAGATCATGGTAGATTGGTGCTAGCTAAGATTAGCACTTGACATTTAGCTTAGTGTCGAAAATTGGATAAGCGACGTGTACGGTTTTCTCCGCCTGAAGGGAGCTTGTTGATTAGTGAAGTAACTCTCGAGTTGGGTACTCGGGGAGCTTCGTGACCGAACCACTATAAATCACCGTGTCTGGTTTGCGCCTTCTTACTTATTTCTTTACTTTCATTTTATTCTTTATCGCTTTATATTTATATTTGCATGACGTTTATGTTTGTGTGGCTAGTTTCTTATGTTATGTTGATTAAGTATGTGTCATGGTTTGATCATGCTTGTGTTGTAGTTTACTACATTCATCTCTAGATGTTATATGACCATAGTTGACACTTTTCATATTACGTCACACTTGATCAGGTGTTTGATACAAAAAGTTTTTAAGTTTTAAATGGAAACATATTCACCCCCCCCCCCCCCTCTACGGTTTCCACAAAAGCTCTTCCAAACCAAAGAACTACCACAAAACAACAAAAGGGGTGGTGGTTTTGGACAAAATTCTTCCAGGGATAAAAAGAAGGATTACACCCAACAAATGAATAATAATAACTTCAAGAAAGTTTATCATTGTTGGGTCTGTGGATTACCTGGTCATAAAGCCAAGGATTGTCGCCACAAGAAAAAACATGGAGGGGGAAATTCTGGAGAAAATTCCAACCAAGCAAACTATGTGGAATCTCCAACAGAATTTGCTGGAGTAATTGAAGCCTTCTTGACCACGAATGGTGTTGATTGGTGGTTTGATACTGGTGCAACAAAGCACATATGTAATTCAAGAAGGATGTTTGTTTCTTACCAAAAGGTGAATGAAACTGAACCAATGTTTATGGGGAATGGAACTTCTTCAAAGATTGAAGGAAAAGGCAAAGTCATATTGAAGTTGACTTCTGGAAAAGATCTTGTACTCTCAAACGTGTTGCATGTGCCTAACATCACCAAGAATCTGATTTCTGGCCCTATTCTTAGTAATAAAGGGATTTAAACTTGTATTTGAATCAGATAAATTTATAATCACCAAGGGTGGTGTGTATGCTGGAAACGGTTACCTTGATCAGGGACAATATTATTATTAATAATAATAACGCGGGTACTAGCACCGCTTCTGTGTACATGATTGATCCTTCTTTCTTATGGCATTCTAGATTAGGCCATGTTAATTTTCGTTCCTTGCAAAGAATGATAAACTTAGGCATGTTGCCTAAATGCACAATGGATAAAATATCCAAGTGTGAAATCTGTGTTGAATCTAAATACACAAGTCATTCACATAAATCTGTAGAAAAATCAAATGAAATACTTGGTTTAATCCATACAGATTTATGTGATTTCAAAGCAACACCATCAAGAGGAGGAAAGAATTATTATATTACTTCCATTGATGATTGTAGCAAATTTTGTTATTTGTACTTAATAAATACCAAAGATGAAGCCTTGAATATGTTTAAGACATATAAGGCAGAAGTTGAAAATCAACTAAACAAAAAGATCAAAATTCTAAGGTCTGATGGAGGAGGAGAATATGAATCCAATGACTTTGCTGAATTTTGTTCTACTTATGGTATTGTACACCATACAACAGCCCCATACACCCCATAACAAAATGGCTAGCTGAACGTAAGTATTGTACATCGAAGAACATTATTAATTCAATGTTAGTTACATCAGGGGCTCATCATAGTCTATGGGGTAAAGAATGTATTGCTGCAAATACAGTGTTGAATAAAATCCCTCATAAGAAGAGTGACAAATCGCCATATCAATTATGGATAGGGAAAGCAACCTTCTTATAAAAGGATGAAAGTGTGGGGTTGTTTGGCAAAGGTTCAAATACCTTTACCAAAGAGAACCAAACTTGGACCAAAAATAGTTGATTGTGTTTACATCGGTCCAGCAAAGAATAGTGCTGCTTATAGGTTCTTGGTTTATAAATCCAATGTAGAGGACATAAGCAAAAACACAATTATAGAATCTGCTGAAGCATATTTCTTTAAGAATATCTTTCTTTATAAGGATAAAGAGAAACAAATCTTAAATCCAAGGAAAAGAGTATTTGATGATCAATTGTCTCAAGATCAAAGAGACAACAATTATGAGGTTCAACAAGAGAATGATGAACCTAGAAGAAGTAAGCGTGCAAAAGTATCTAAAGACTTTGGACCAGATTATATGACCTATATTGTTAATGAAGAACCACAAACATATAAGGATGATATGGATTCATTAGAAGCACCTTATTGGAAAGAGGTTATTTAAAGCGAAATAGACTCAATTGTGCATAACAATACATGGAAATTGGTTGATCTACCTTCGGGACACAAACCAATAGGCCATAAGTGGATCTTCAAAAAGAAACTAAGACCTGATGGTACCATAGAGAAGTATAAGGCTCGTTTAGTAGCCAAAGGATACCGTCAAAAAGAAGGTCAAGATTTCTTTGACACTTATTCACCGGTTACAAGGATAACCTCTATAAGAACGTTAATGGCTATAGCAGCAATTCACAACCTTATTATACATCAAATGGTTGTGAAGACTACATTCTTAAATGGTGAATTAGATGAAGAAATCTATATGCAACAACCCGAGGGGTTTGTTGTCAAAGGTCAAGAGCGTAAGGTATGCAAATTGGTTAAATCTCTTTACGGCCTTAAACAAGCTCCAAAGAAATGGCATGAGAAGTTTGATAACACTCTCTTATCAAACGACTATCAAATAAATGAATGTGATAAATGTGTTTATGTTAAACAATACAAAAATGCATTTGTCATAATTTGCTTATATGTGGATGATATGCTAATTATGGGAACAAATTTAGATGTTATTAACCAAACCAAGAAAATGTTTCATTCTTCATTTGATATGAAAGACATGTGAGAAGCTGATGTCATTCTTGGTATTCGAATTCAAAAGAATTCCAATGGATACATCCTTACCCAATTTCATTACATTGAGAAGACCCTTAAGAAATTTGGGCATTATGATGACAGACCAGTTGTAACTCCCTTTAATCCTAAGGTTCAACTAAATAAGAACAAAGGACAAAGTGTATGTCAGTTACAATATACACAAGTACTAGGAAGCTTGATGTATACAATGAACTGTACACCACCGGATTTGACATATAGTGTAAGTCGACTTAGTCGATATTCACATAACCTTGGGAGAGGTCATTGGGATGCACTAGTTAAGGTGCTTCAATATCTTAAGCATGCAATGGCTTATGGGTTACATTACACTAAGTATCCTCCTGTATTAGAAGGATTTTGTGATGCTAATTGGATTTCCAACCATAATGAAGGAAAGTCCACAAGTGGCTATGTATTTACAATTGGAGGGGATGCTGTATCATGGAAATCATCTAAGCAAACTGTGAATACCAGATCAACTATGGAAGCAGAATTTGTAGCTTTAGACAAAGCTGCTGAAGAAGCAGAATGGCTTAGAAGCTTTCTAGAGGGTATTCCCTTGTGGCCAAAACTTGTAACTACTGTGTGTATAAATTGTGATAGTATGGCTGCTCTTACTAGAGTTAAGAATCATATCTATAACGGCAAGTCAAGACATATAAGACGTCGCCACAATACAATATAGGACTTGTTAAGAAATGGAATCATCTCCATCGACTACGTTAAGTCAAAGGAAAATATAGCATATCCTTTGACAAAAGGCCTTTGTAGAGAACAAGTCATATTTACATTGAGGGGTATGGGCTTAAAGCCAACACAATGAGTGACTACTCGATGGAAACCTAACCTAGCAAAATTGGAGATCCCATGGTCTAGGTTCAAAAGGAAAACTAGTTGAGGAAAACTCAAAGGTACTAACACACAGGTATGCCTATTCCTATGATGAATTTTGTGTGTTTTTCCGTTGTTGATTAACTGCTGAATTTTAATTCTTTATAATGCTAATGGCTTTTATAGTGGAATACTACGGAATATTCTTGATTGGCATTTGTTGTTCCCCTTACACAATTATAATTAACTATAAAGTTAAGCTAATCATGTTCCATGACTAAGTAATGTATTGATTAACTAAGTAAATAAGTAAAAATATAAATGATAAAGACAAGAGTTTTTCAATGTTTAAATTCTTATTAGAAGTTAATCAAAAGAATCTATACCCAAGTGTTTGCGGAATAAACACTTGGGATTGAAATGACAAGTATGATATGTCTCCTCTCTAATCTTAAGCTAAGCTTAAGTGGGAACTATAAGGAACCACTGAGCTATCTCAGGGACTAGGTTGCTCTTTGGAGGAGTAAAAGTAGTTTGTGAATGTCTAAACATTAATTGCACAAACTTATCCACTTTTACTCCCTTATGATCCTATTTATAGACAAATATAAAAGAGCACCCGTGACTTAACAACCCGAGATTTCAGGTCACTTTCCTAACCTCGACAATTCACTATTCATCAGTCACTATTCATCATTTCACTATTCATCGTTTTTGGAGTCAGTTTGAGACTTCGAGAAGCGTTCGGAAATTTTACTATTCATGTGACACTATTCATCCCCGGGAGGGAATCACTATTCATGTTCATTATCCATTTCAGCGTAAACGTAGTTTACGGGTATTCATATTCGCATAACCGGTTTGGTTTAACTGCGAAATTCATGCATCATCAGTAGGAACACTGCATACGGACTAGGAATAGTCTGCATATCATCAGATTTACATTTTCATACTATTCCACTCGTAGGTTTACCAAATTGATATTTTTATTACATTTGACGTATTACGTATAATTACTTTTAATTAAAACGTTAACGCGCGATCAATAAATATGACTAACACGTCCGACAATCCCCACGATGGTCCCGATGTATTTTTATACTCATTTTAATATCAAGAAAATTATAAAATCCATTTACCCAGTATTTTGAGAATTTATTTAATTTATATCGTATGTTTTATATAATTACGACGGTTTTCGTAAAAACTAAACAATAATTGTCCAAACACTCAATACTTGTACCCAACATATTTTTATAATTTTTATGACTTTATTATGTCCCGGTTAACTCCGTTAAAATTTATTTCTAGCAAACCCGGTACCCGAATACATTTAAAACTACCTATAAACTTCATACTTAAACTTATAATCATCACTTCAACACAACACAAGGAGGCCCCCCCCCCCCTTTTCCCCTTTTCACGCCAGCCCCCCCCCTCCCTTCCTAGCCCTCATGTGCTCATTTCACCAACCACATTAAATGCAAGCCAAAACTTGTCCTAAAAGCTTAGCTAAAATATCTAAATCTCATTTCATTTCACTAAAACAACTTAAAGTAACTAGCAAGATTTTTCTCTTTTCTCTCCTTGGTGTGCTCGGCCATACATCAAGACACAAGCAATCTCCATCAATTTTTCAAGATCAAGTGATATTCAAGCTCATCTAGTACTCCTTGTTAGGTTTTGAAAGAAAAACTCAAGGTTTTATAGGTTTTCATCTCCAAAACTCACTAATCCATCAAAGTAAGTATGTCAAACTATTTTTCATAATATTACCAAGTTATTACAATGTTCATATAATTTTTATGCAAGATCTATATGCATATGTTAGCCTTTACCACTCTATTTATACTTTTTACCACTTATGAGCCTTAGATATGTTTTATATTTAGATCCTTGATAGATTAACTTGGATGATGAAGTTTAGGAACCCATGACACCCTAAGAAGGTGTATGGTAGGATTGAGAGTTGTTTGGTTGTAGATTGGATGGTTTTGGACTAGATATAACTAGAAAAACTCATTTTTGAACACATAAAATACCTACTGCCATTATTTTAAAAACGTGGGAAACTCAGTAAGTTTTGGATTATTTTTAGCCAAATATTTAGAAAATACATTCCGAGACGAAGCCGTGGCCGAAAACGGGGATAAAAACGAGTTAATAACGAAGGAGATACGATTTTTACAAGTTTAACGACGAAAACTATTTTCCGGAAAAACTGCATGCTGTTTGGTAGCATTCGACGGCTTATTTGCGGCGTTTGACGAAACCTAGATGAACCGAGCTACTAAAAATGTGTTAGCATTTATTTTTACGAAACCATGGATATAAAGAACGTCAAAAACAAGCTAATAACGAACAAGATACACGCGTTTAAACATCGACAATACCCATTTTATTTTGACAGCTTTTTATAAGAAAATGTTTACGTACTAGAAACTATATTTTTCACGTAACGACTATGGTGAACCGTATTTCTTACCCGTTGGAACACGTACAATCAAAGGTTTATTAACACGACTACCATATCACATTTCAATGTTTTCAAAACGCCAAGACCAACACTAACGTTTTATACACATTATGACACGACTAGTTTTACGTTAACAAGTTAACATATTTATACCAAGTTTTGGAAAAACTTTACATATCAACGATAACTAGTATTTTCAAATGACGAGTGGTATAGGTTACATATACATGTACATGCACTACATTGCCTCATAATCTAAGTAGATTATGCATATTCATTTTAGGTAGCGGCTAGTGTTCGCGCCTTGTTATTGCCAAGTATTCCAAGTGTTCCAGTATTTCAATTATTCCAAGTATTCCGATTTCATAGCATTGTTGTATCATCACTTCAGGTGAGTTTTCATAGCCCCGTATACATTTTATTATTGTTTTCAAATCCCACGGGGGAGAATACATTGCAACTGTTTTCCATACGAGCCAAAGTATCAGACTTCCTGTACATAGATTAAGTTACCTTGTTGCCAATTGAAAGTCCCCTATATCATGAACCGTTAATTTACCTGTAAGCGAGAGTGAGTGGATAGATCTATCGAGGGTGACGCCTCCATCCGTGTTGGCTTTGACCAACAACCGATAGCGGATGCATTTCATGTCTTTTCATTTGAGTGTCTGGCAAAACACTCCCAGGGGCTCCAAAGAATTCAGTCACAGCGTCGGGGTCATGAGCTTAAGGCTATTGTACAATCATTTTTATGTGACTTATGTCATACACTTTATACTTGTGGCTATCGTATAACTTCATTTTATTAAACCTATGAACTCTCACCAACTTTATGTTGACCGTTTTTAGCAATGTATTTTCAGGTTATTAGCTATCATGTGGGCATGCATTGGATTGTTTTGGAGTCGCGGGGTCGACTTGCATCACTTCATTTTATGCACTTATGTAACCGTTTGATCGATTATGGTTTTGTTTTATAAACTTGCAACATCATTTGGGACCTATGTTTTGTAAACTCTGATTTTATTTATGATCAAACGTGTATTTTCAAAACGACACTTTAGGTCGTTCAATATATCCATTGTATGAGACGCCATGAAAGTCACACCAAGGTATTCAATTCCGCCGCCATTAACAGGTAAATTCAGGGTGTGACAGATTGGTACCAGAGCAATGGTTATAGCGAACTAGGTTGTCCTCATACCCTAGACTATAACTACCCCAACGGTAGCGTCTCATCATTACATCATAAGTGCACATTATTATTTGCGAGGATTCATTACATGGGTTATTCATTTCATTTTGTATTGTTGCCACTGAGATATGTCTTCCAATTCCCGCACTATTGTTATATTTTCTGATGTTTACATCGAGGACGCTATGTCTTCTACTACTTCCATTGTTGCACCTACTCCTCAGATTTCACTTATTGCACCACCTTTGGTTACTCGTGAACCTACAGATTCATCATCCCATACTATTCCGGTTTCCGCAGAATCCAACTCTTATGTTCCGACATCGCAAGACGATCGGGACGTCCCTATTACTTCAGCCCATACAGAGTATACCATTTGATAAGACGTACATGCTTAGTCCTTATGGACCTATTAGAATGTTTATTGCAAGAAAGATAGTATATCTTCATTCCCTCACTATTAGAACACTCACTACTCATGTATTACCACCAGTATCAACTACTCATACCACTATTGGTCGTCCCAGAGTGCATACTCCAGTTTTACCGCTTAGACATCGCAAGATAGCGTAAAAGAAGGTAGTGATTCCTTCAGTATTATCACCATCGACTTTATCATCATCATATGGAACCCCATTTATACCATCACATTTCAGGGACTCTACTCACATACTTAACTTACCGCTTGAGAAGCGTACATGGTTTGATACACCATTACCATCTACCACTAAGGACACTACACCACCTTATAGATTAAGGTTGATGAGAGTTCGAGAGCCCTTACTGTTAGACAACCTACTACTCTTTGTCGTTAGATGATGATCTCTAATTAATTGAGACTACACATGAAGGTTTGGATGCCCCACAGACCAAACAAGAGCAACAACAAATCGCCAAAGAGTGGCATTCCTCGCAAAGACTCTATACTATCTCAGGTATAATCGACTCATACTTCCATGACATAATGAACCAACAAGATGCTTTGAGCAATATTACACCACCACAAGAGAACTCTTCACAACTCCCTCTTCATTACCAAGTTTGATTACATCACATTCTAAACCGATGAGTTGGATTTCATCATTGGTCATCGTAACAACACCCCACCAATCAGATATGACACCGAGACCTTCGAGATTCGGGAGTCTAACCTTGCCTTTCAGTACGACCATTGTCATTTCCTTTTTCCCATTCTCACTTGACATGAATTAAATAACATCTTGTGGATAACACCAAGATCACGGACTCAACAAGAACATCAATAGATTCCTCAAGAATGGATTGGAATCTACATTATCTCGGACATGAATCGATGCACAACCCCAGACCTCACTTCAGGACTCATCTTAATCTTATGACGCCACAAACATGGATTCATTGAAAAGGGCATCATTCTAGCTTTTACCTTTACTCGCTTTTACTATCATCTTAGCCACGGGAAGTGTGGCGTAGTTCAAAGAAGCTTGTGGTATTTTGATTGTTGTACAACGAGATCCTCAAGTATTGACTTTACTATATGGGTATGGTTGTGCTATCTATGACACCGGTCAATGTAGACCGAAATTTTCAAGTGTTGTATTCATGTGTTATGAGGATATACGCATGATTGTGGTGGTATACATAGTGAACAATGATCGTTGCTACTACGAGTACTCATGGTTGTATTCTTTTATGGTTTTGAAGAAACATGGCACCAAGGAAAGTTAAGACTACATCGGCTACACCGAACATGACACAAGCAGCTATCCAAAAGCTCGTTAAGAATAGTATCGCTGAAGCACTAGTGGTTGAAAGAGCCGTTGAGGCTGCTCCTCAGATAGAGACATTTGGGAAAGATAGTAATGGAACTAATGGAAGAAAGTGTACGTGTAAGGACTTCAAAAGTGGTAATCCCATCAAATTCAAAGGTACTGAAGAAGCCATTGCTATGATTCGTTGGTTTGAGCATACCAAATCTGTATTTCACCTATGCTATTGTCCCGAGGAAGCGAAGGTAAAGTTTGTTGCTAGTACACTCCCTGATAAAGCTATATCATGGTGGAATTCCTACACCGATCTCATTGGAAAGGATAATGCATACAAGCATACATGGGATGAATTCAAGAATTTGTTGACAAAGAAGTTTTGTCCACGCACGGAAGTGAAGAAGCTGGAGGTTGAGTTTTATGAACTAGTGACATTGGGTAATGACATTGAGACATACCTCAGAAGATTTCAAGAGTTGGCTGCTTTATGCCCGTCTATGGTTCCTAATAATGAGAAGTGGTTGGAAAAACTTCATTGGTTGTTTACCTGAAAACATCGGTGGAGATGTGATCTCTTCCGACCCGCAAACAATTGATGAGGCAATCAGGATGGCTCAGAAACTTATGGCTCAGGTTCTAAGGAAAGGAATTCCTGCCTTATATCATAACCCGTATTTCGAGCCCTTAGGGTCGTATCTATCCGTTGTATTTATCCGTTGGTACGTTGACATGACCTAGTTGTATAAGCACTCTTCTATCCAATGTAATAACTATCTTTTGTTATTTCCCCGATAATCACAACCTTGGTTTATTCCATTTCTATTTCAATGGCTCCATTTTCCAATCGTTCCACAACAACATACCACTATCCTATTAGGGATTAAGCTGATTTCACTCTTGGCAGATTAGTAGACTATTACCATTTCAAAAGATTCATCTATGTATCCAATGAACCATTCAACAAATTTAATGCAAGTTATTTTACTACCCTACAGGAGAATTATTTTTCAGAACTTTCAAAATAAGCCATTTTGTACCACCCTATAAATGGATTTTCTGTCATTTTATCAAGTATTTATTACCGCTACGCGAGACAATTTTCATGTTACTTTCAAAGGAAATATCTAGAAAACCATTTATCAAAACAACACGTTGAACACCACCTAAAACTTTTGGGAAAAAGTAATACCGTTTCGATTTAACCAAGCATCGCATCGTTGGTCCTCAATTATACATAGCCTGATCACCTATGTATAATTCAGGAGGAATTATGCCGTGAAGAAAATAGTCACTTTTTTTCAGGAATTATTAATAACAATCTTCATTCAAAAGCTTTGTAAACAAATGGAATTTTTCATGAACACCCCTTTTAACAAACTTCCACCGGATACTTACACCACTCAGCACTCACTCAGCCATTAAGTTGAATTTTACCATTGACTTCTCTAGGAGAGACTCTACATTATGAAGGATATTTCATGACATAGAAACGACGAAAGGATAGACGATATCCCTCAGATTTCTAGCAATTCCTTTAAGATATTCCTTTTCTAATTGGATATACACGCTCTACCATAGTTAGCCCGACGAATCCTTAAGAGAACTACCTGAACACTATAGGATTTATTCAACACCACATAACCAACTTTGAATGGATTAGGATAATCTTTCGAGTATTGACGAATTTCATCATCAGCAAAAATAACCATCATGGGAATATATAAAGGCACCATTTAAGACACCCTATGGCCGAAGTGACCATATACATATTTATATATCGAATTTGGAAAGTTAAATTCACGGGCCTAGAACTAAACCGGGAAACAACAAAGGGAATTTCACAAGTCAAGAATCAGTTACAAGAAATGAGAAAACAATGGAAGTTAGGTCGATGCATGATGCACATCATACGGAATTGATACCCTTGAACAACGAACCTCCTAGATTCAAGTAGAAGCACGAACTATGTGTTGAAAGCCTTGCCTTGGAAAGGCATGATACAATTTTTGGTAACCCGATAGATTGAGCTCTCGGTATTGGACCATTTCAGATTCTAGTCAGAACCAGTCAGTTGGCATACAAACCTAAGTTTCCACCAGAGTTCAGCAACATATATACTACTCATCTCACCTTTCAGACCTCAAGAAGTACTTTCCTAATGAAACACACAAGTCGAAGTACTTTATTCATCCAAGTTCTAATAAGATATATCAGGACCTCAAGAGGTTTTATTGGTAGCCAAACATGAAAGTAGAAGTAGCCACTTATGTCAGCAAATGCCTCACTTGTGCTAAAGTGAAAGCCGAATACCAGAAACCGTCAGGACTACTTCAGCAACCGGAGATTCCACAATGGAAATGGGAGCGTATTACAATGGACTTTGTCACTAAACTCCCCAAGACTTCATGTGGTTACGATGCTAATTGGGGTATAGTAGATCGTCTCACCAAATCAGCCCATTTCATACCGATTAGAGAGACTTATTCCATGGACCAACTCGCTAGACTTTATGTCAAGGAGATAATCTCAAGACATGGAGCACCAGTTTCCATCATATCCGACAGAGATAGCCGTTTTACATCGAACTTTTGGAAGTCGTTACAAGATCCTTTTGGATCCAAGTTAGACATGAGCACTGCTTACCATCCTCAGACTGATGGTCAGAGTGAAAGAACGATTCAGACACTAGAAGACATGCTTAGAGCGTGTGTGATTGATTTTGGAAATGGTTGGGCTAATCATTTGCCATTGATCGAATTTTCTTACAACAACAGCTACCATTCGAGCATCAAAGCCGCACCATTTGAGGCACTTTATGGTCGTAAGTGTCGTTCACCGGTCTGTTGGGCCGAAGTCGGTGATGTACAATGTACTGGACCAGAGATGGTACGAGATACAACCGAGAAAATTGTTAAAATTCGAGAAAGGCTCGAAACAGCTAGAAGTCGACAGAAAAGCTATGCAGATGTTCGACGCAAACCATTGGAATTTCAAGTTGGAGATAAAGTCATGTTGAAGGTTTCGCCTTGGAAGGGCGTGATCCGGTTTGGGAAACGCGGGAAGCTAAACCCGTGATACATTGGGTCATTCAAGATCATAGAAAGGGTTGGTCTGGTGGCCTACAAACTTGAAATTCCGCCAGAACTCAGCAACGTTCATAACACATTTCATGTTTCAAACCTCAAGAAGTGTCTTTCCGACGAGTCGTCCGTTATTCCACTCGAAGAAATTCAACTAGATGACAAGCTTAATTTTGTGGAAGAACCCGTCGAAATCATGGACCGTGAGGCCAAACAATTGAAGCAGAGTCGAATTCCTATCGTGAAAGTTCGCTGGAATTCTCGAAGAGGACCCGAGTTTACTTGGGAACGAGAAGACCAATTGCGACACAAGTATCCACATCTTTTTCCCGAGCCTGCTTCCGAAACCAACAACATTTGAATTCAGGGACTGAATTCCCTTTTGGAGGGGCGACTGTAACAACCCGAGATTTCAGGTCACTTTCCTAACCTCGACAATTCACTATTCATCAGTCACTATTCATCATTTCACTATTCATCGTTTTTGGAGTCAGTTTGAGACTTCGAGAAGCGTTCGGAAATTTTACTATTCATGTGACACTATTCATCCCCGGGAGGGAATCACTATTCATGTTCATTATCCATTTCAGCGTAAACGTAGTTTACGGGTATTCATATTCGCATAACCGGTTTGGTTTAACTGCGAAATTCATGCATCATCAGTAGGAACACTGCATACGGACTAGGAATAGTCTGCATATCATCAGATTTACATTTTCATACTATTCCACTCGTAGGTTTACCAAATTGATATTTTTATTACATTTGACGTATTACGTATAATTACTTTTAATTAAAACGTTAACGCGCGATCAATAAATATGACTAACACGTCCGACAATCCCCACGATGGTCCCGATGTATTTTTATACTCATTTTAATATCAAGAAAATTATAAAATCCATTTACCCAGTATTTTGAGAATTTATTTAATTTATATCGTACGTTTTATATAATTACGACGGTTTTCGTAAAAACTAAACAATAATTGTCCAAACACTCAATACTTGTACCCAACATATTTTTATAATTTTTATGACTTTATTATGTCCCGGTTAACTCCGTTAAAATTTATTTCTAGCAAACCCGGTACCCGAATACATTTAAAACTACCTATAAACTTCATACTTAAACTTATAATCATCACTTCAACACAACACAAGGAGGCCCCCCCCCCTTTTCCCCTTTTCACGCCAGCCCCCCCTCCCTTCCTAGCCCTCATGTGCTCATTTCACCAACCACATTAAATGCAAGCCAAAACTTGTCCTAAAAGCTTAGCTAAAATATCTAAATCTCATTTCATTTCACTAAAACAACTTAAAGTAACTAGCAAGATTTTTCTCTTTTCTCTCCTTGGTGTGCTCGGCCATACATCAAGACACAAGCAATCTCCATCAATTTTTCAAGATCAAGTGATATTCAAGCTCATCTAGTACTCCTTGTTAGGGTTTTGAAAGAAAAACTCAAGGTTTTATAGGTTTTCATCTCCAAAACTCACTAATCCATCAAAGTAAGTATGTCAAACTATTTTTCATAATATTACCAAGTTATTACAATGTTCATATAATTTTTATGCAAGATCTATATGCATATGTTAGCCTTTACCACTCTATTTATACTTTTTAACCACTTATGAGCCTTAGATATGTTTTATATTTAGATCCTTGATAGATTAACTTGGATGATGAAGTTTAGGAACCCATGACACCCTAAGAAGGTGTATGGTAGGATTGAGAGTTGTTTGGTTGTAGATTGGATGGTTTTGGACTAGATATAACTAGAAAAACTCATTTTTGAACACATAAAATACCTACTGCCATTATTTTAAAAACGTGGAAACTCAGTAAGTTTTGGATTATTTTTAGCCAAATATTTAGAAAATACATTCCGAGACGAAGCCGTGGCCGAAAACGGGGATAAAAACGAGTTAATAACGAAGGAGATACGATTTTTACAAGTTTAACACGACGAAAACTATTTTCCGGAAAAACTGCATGCTGTTTGGTAGCATTCGACGGCTTATTTGCGGCGTTTGACGAAACCTAGATGAACCGAGCTACTAAAAATGTGTTAGCATTTATTTTTACGAAACCATGGATATAAAGAACGTCAAAAACAAGCTAATAACGAACAAGATACACGCGTTTAAACATCGACAATACCCATTTTATTTTGACAGCTTTTTATAAGAAAATGTTTACGTACTAGAAACTATATTTTTCACGTAACGACTATGGTGAACCGTATTTCTTACCCGTTGGAACACGTACAATCAAAGGTTTATTAACACGACTACCATATCACATTTCAATGTTTTCAAAACGCCAAGACCAACACTAACGTTTTATACACATTATGACACGACTAGTTTTACGTTAACAAGTTAACATATTTATACCAAGTTTTGGAAAAACTTTACATATCAACGATAACTAGTATTTTCAAATGACGAGTGGTATAGGTTACATATACATGTACATGCACTACATTGCCTCATAATCTAAGTAGATTATGCATATTCATTTTAGGTAGCGGCTAGTGTTCGCGCCTTGTTATTGCCAAGTATTCCAAGTGTTCCAGTATTTCAATTATTCCAAGTATTCCGATTTCATAGCATTGTTGTATCATCACTTCAGGTGAGTTTTCATAGCCCCGTATACATTTTATTATTGTTTTCAAATCCCACGGGGGAGAATACATTGCAACTGTTTTCCATACGAGCCAAAGTATCAGACTTCCTGTACATAGATTAAGTTACCTTGTTGCCAATTGAAAGTCCCCTATATCATGAACCGTTAATTTACCTGTAAGCGAGAGTGAGTGGATAGATCTATCGAGGGTGACGCCTCCATCCGTGTTGGCTTTGACCAACAACCGATAGCGGATGCATTTCATGTCTTTTCATTTGAGTGTCTGGCAAAACACTCCCAGGGGCTCCAAAGAATTCAGTCACAGCGTCGGGGTCATGAGCTTAAGGCTATTGTACAATCATTTTTATGTGACTTATGTCATACACTTTATACTTGTGGCTATCGTATAACTTCATTTTATTAAACCTATGAACTCTCACCAACTTTATGTTGACCGTTTTTAGCAATGTATTTTCAGGTTATTAGCTATCATGTGGGCATGCATTGGATTGTTTTGGAGTCGCGGGGTCGACTTGCATCACTTCATTTTATGCACTTATGTAACCGTTTGATCGATTATGGTTTTGTTTTATAAACTTGCAACATCATTTGGGACCTATGTTTTGTAAACTCTGATTTTATTTATGATCAAACGTGTATTTTCAAAACGACACTTTAGGTCGTTCAATATATCCATTGTATGAGACGCCATGAAAGTCACACCAAGGTATTCAATTCCGCCGCCATTAACAGGTAAATTCAGGGTGTGACACGTGACTTAAAAGACAAAAGATGACCTAAGCTAATCAGAACAAAATACTGATGTATTTTGTCACTGTTACAATAACCTATTTTGGGTATAGGACAATATTGCTTTCTGAGTGACAGTGATGACAGTGTTCTTGTTCTAAAGCCTTTCAGGGAAAGTTTGACTTTGGCCTGATAAGGACTTCTCCTTATCTTTTCAAACTCTTCCCGCCTTGTCCCGCCTTTCTTCCAGTCTTTAGATTCTTCAGTCTTGGTCTTCAGTCTTCAATCTTCATTCTTCATAGTTGTTGAGGAGACTGGGGTTCAGCGAGTTATTTTCATCACTCACTGAACACATTATATTCTTCTTTGGCTTAGGTGCCATTAAGGAAGTTCCGTCTCACTGAATGGTGAATCCTTCTTCTTAGACTCGTCCTAGGCATCTTAAAGATAACTCACTGAGTGACTGTTCACTCAGTGACCTGAGAGCGTTCAAGGTTATTCCACACTTAGGATAATTTGTATTCAAATCCTTGTTTTAGGACGCTTGGGTACTGAATGGACCCAACAATCTCCCCCTATTTGGATATAAATTTAGCCTAAGTGTTTGATTAGTGTAAGTGAGCAATTGGGCTACTTCTTACACTAAAGATACTAGAAAGCATTTAAAGAACACTGATATAACAAAACATGGGCCATCATTTTATTCATATTATTACGTCAGTCCTATCATCTAAACATAATACTCAGGGAAACGTACTCAGACTTCCTTAATTCCCATGAGTTCCAATTTAGCTTTCTTTGACATCAACACCTGCTTTTCAGGTCTTTCATTCATCATCTTATCCATCAGTCTTATGAATTCCTCATTTTCAGGACTCTTGACATGGATTGCCTTTAACTTGTAAGCCAGGAGGGTAATTGTTTCCACCAGATGTATGTCACTAACTCTCTGGAAGGCCTGTTGACCAAACTCATCAATGAAGAAGATACCAAACTCAGGGTGCTTGATCACTTTGTTGGGGATGAACTTAACACCTTCAGGAGGGATTTTGTTGCAGTAAAGAGCAGCAACGAATTGTTTAGGCTCTTGACCTATTTCTTTTCTCTTCCTTCCTGAGCTCTGAGTTGGTTCAGGGATTGTTAGCCCCTGAGAAGCCAGTGCCTTTTGGTAGTCAATTCCTAAGCTTTTGGCCACCCTTTCTAGTTCCTCATACTTGTTATTCAGGGCAGCCAGAAGGTCAGGGACACACCTGTTCTTCTTCTTCCTCAGGATGGGCCCATCATGTCCCATTACTTGATCCCATATTCTAAGAACTTGAAAGGTTTATTCTTCTCAGTCTTCCTTGGTCCTCTATGATCTGTTATGGCTATGGGATCAGTGTTGGCATGAATGGTCATGTCAGTAATGAGACCTTCACCCTTGGTCTTTGTCATGGCCCAGACATACCTCTCATAGTTCTTCCTTTTTCTTTCAGTGTTTAGCTTGACCTTTAGATTGTGTTCTTTAATTCGGTCAGCCTGAAGTTTGAGGAACTGTTCCCCCCTTATATTTTGCTCAGTTTCCCCGATGACTTCCTTAGCCACTTCAGCAATCACTGGCCTACTGAGCTTTTCAGCCTTGATCCTTTCCCCTTCATCCAAAAGTGCGGCCACTTCTTCACTGGTTCCCTTGAAGATTCTTCCATCATCTAATATGATTTCCATGATCACTGGTGCGTCAGGGTCAGGACACACTTCTCTTGGTGCCTTTACCAGTTTGGGAGGTGAATCTTCAGTCTTCATGATTCCCTTCCCTTTGTCAGTGGGAGGAGGTGTACTGAAGGAGGCTTCAGGGAGCTCTGTGGTTGTTGTTGCTTCAGTTTGAATGGGAGTGGTAACAACAACAAGTGCTAAAGAAGTTGAGGTTCCTGGCATGAAGCTTTGAAGAGGGACAGCTTCAGTGATGACTGCAGTTGTAGGCTCCGGAACTGGTGCTTCAGGTTTCTCCCCCTCAACAGATGCTGGAGCTTCAGGGAAAGCATCTATTGATTGAGGAGCTGGGGAAACTTGAGAGGCCTGAAGAACTGTCAGAATGGTTGAGACCATGTTCTTAATTTATGTGGTCTTTGTCTTCAGTGAGGAAATGTTTGTGGCCATGGTGACCTGAGCTTCTGAGAGTTCTGTGACCTTGGTGGTGTAGTGGCTGACCAGCTCATTATGTTTGGCAGCGAGCTGGTCAAAAGCTGTGGAGATTTGAGTCAACCATTCCTGGGTATCAGAGACTGACTTCTGAATGGCTTTTTGTTGAGACATGAGAGGTGTAAGATCCATCTCGTTGAGGATCCTGAGAAGCTCAGTAATGTTGGAGGAGGTGGTCTTCTGAGAATCCATGAACTCAGTCAACTTGGTAATAAGAGCTGGGTCATCCTTGAACTCTTCTTGAATAGCACTGAGAGACTGCAGCAATGTGTTGAATTACGTCCCTTGTTCAAGTCCCAGTGTCTCAATAGCGGTCTTCAGGTCACTGACATGTTTATCAGTGGAAGTAGTAACCTGATGTAGTTGACCATGTAAGCCTTCAACAGTAGCCCTGAAGTCAGCATAAGAGGCTGCTGCATCAGCATACTGATCCCATTGTTCCTTTGTGATCTCATTGAAGAGGGCAGTGTTGGACTTTCTGAGGAATTTGACTAACTGCCTTTCAGTAAGATGTAGAACATTGTCATACTTCTGCAAGTAGTCAGGAGTTGCAGGAGTAGAGTCTGAGGAGCCTGATGAGTTATCTGATGATGATGATAATGATGATGTAGGATGGTGATGGGATTCTTGTTCCTCAGGAGGAGGAGGAGATGAAGGTGGTTGCTCAGTGTGCTGAGGAGAGTTGTAAGCCAGAGGTTGTTCATCAGTTTCCATATCTTTCCTAGCAGCAAAAACCTCATCATCCCCAAAGTCAACTGTTTCTTCCTCTGACTCTTCATTGATAAGCATTTGGATGTCAGCAAGAGTAGGAACCAAGTTTAAATTTGGCTCCCCCTTAGAAGAGGGCTCGCCTTTGTTTTGGCCATGTCCTGACCACTCTATTCCGGAAGACTGGGTTTTATCTACCTGGTCCTTAGGGCCAGTTCCTGAGAGAAACGCAACGCCATGGGGGGGGGGTGTAGGTTCCATATCAGCGGGTGGTTGCATGCCCCCTTAGGTGACTTCAGGGACTGATGGGTTTGATTCAGTACCATCACTAGGAAATGAGATGTTTAGGTCCCCTTTTACATCAGGGTTGGTCTGCCTTGACGAAGATATAGGGACCGGTACTCCCTGAGACTCTGATTGTGATTGATCAGAGCCGTAAGCAGGATGTGAAATGTTGGGGGTCCCCCTTTCCACCAAGGTTGTGCTGCCCTGATGAAGATTTAGGGACCATTCCTCCCTGAGACTCTGATTGTGATGTATCAGAGATGTGAGCGGGATGTGAGAGGGTATAGGTCCCCTTCTCGTTAGAGTAGTGCTGCTCTACTGAGGATTCAGGACCCTTTTCTCCCTCAGGCAAAAGTGGTGATTTACGAATGCCTTCATCGGGAAATAAGGGTTGGATGGTTCCTGACTCTACTGACTTGTTTATATCAGCAGAGTCTTTTGGAGAGGGTTTGCCCAAGGACACTGAGTGTGATTTCTCAGTGCCTTCTGTTGGCGTTTGTTCTTGGGTCAAAGTATGACTGGCCTCAACAATGGGTGTCTCAGTGGGCTTGGCCTTTTTGAGCCTCCTTTTCTCAGGCTGTGAGGCAGAGGTCTCAGTGTCGAGTGGTTTGGGTTGAACCACCTTCCTGGACCCCTCATTCATTTTCTTCTTCTCCTTCTTGGAAGGAGAAGGCACTGGTGATATAGCGTCCGCACCCTGAATGACCATCAACATGTATGTGGTCAGGGCGACTGGTGTAACCTCAGTAAGGTCTCTTAAGTAGTTTGACTTGTGTAAGACATCAGGATCAGATCCCTGTATATTAGGCCTAACATACTCAGAGCCTAGTAAGTCTTGAAGCACACAGGAAATAAACCTAGGATAAGACATGTGACTTTGCCTGGATTTCCCTGAGAGCTTGACTATGAGGTCTTTTAAGATTATTTCTCCAATGTCAATTTTTCTACCCTCCAGAAGACTGAACACTATCATTTGTTGAGCAGTGTTCAATTGCTCCGTGGAGGACTTGTTCCCGCCAAGGACCTAAATGACAAAAGTCATTAGTATCCTCTAAATGGCAGGAAACCATGTTTTGATGATGGGGGCTTTGGCCAATAGAGTCCCTGGGGCCACATCAGGGTGTTTATCATCATGTGGCCCAAGTAAAAGTAATTCGGCCTTTACTTCACTTTCAGTGGGTTGAGGGTCAAAGGTCTCAGTGAAATAAAGGCCTGTGGCTTTGATGAATGTTTGGTAGTCTAGGGAGAGAGTCTTTCTCCCATTCTTCACTGAGAATGTAATGACGGTGTCCTAGGTGACACCAGGGTTAGTGAACACCGCTGTACACCAGAACTCCCTCAAGTAGTCATGGTATATGACTGAGGGTGTCTTAGTAAATGCCGTAGAGAGAAAGCAATTTTGCAGGTATTTTACCATATCCTTATATGCCGGAAATTTTTCCAGATAGGCAAAATTCCCTACGACATTATTTTTGGTCAAATCCACGCCCTCTAGTTGGAATTCCACATTAGGAGCGCAGGTAATAGCCTTAGAAGCAGCCATTATAAAAGAAGGTCTTGATTTTGCAAGAAAAAGGTCTGGTTTTGAGAATAAGAACACACACAAGTTTTGAGAAAAAATTAGCAAGAGTTTCATTAAAATTACAAAGCGTGTGTGTGTTATTATTTGTGTGGGTATTTATAGGGAAATGGAAAGGAGGGGTGGTTTTTGCACTATTGCAAATTTTACTCAAAAAATTTGAAAACTGTTTTGTAAAAACGTTTGATATCTGCATTAAATGCCACCACTCTATTTTCTTGGGTTTTGCGCAACTGTCAAGGTGAACAGTTGTGCCATCTGCAAAAAGTGCATTTTGTAGTGTGACGTCACCACATATAATATCAAAAGATATTACTTGTGAGGAGAGGCATTGAATGCCAAGTGGGATATGTGGTGATGATGTGGGGGCCCAAGATGTGGATGCCAGAGAGTATAAGAACATATATTCCTATATTAAATGTGTATCCAGTTACCAACCTAGGACATTTACTAACTAAACACTTAGAGCATTTAGTATAGCATTGATTGTCATTTGTTGATGTCTTGAGGCCCCTGAATGACTTTTCATTCAGTGTGAGGATGTTCAGGGAAGGTTATTCAGTGATACATAAGATTCTTAATCACTGAGAGATTTGTTGAGTCAGGGACCAAAGGTTATCATTATTTACACTAAGTTCAATAGGTTTAGTCAGTGGACTGATTCTCAATATCCAACATCCCCAATTCAGCTTTCAGTTTTGTGAAAGTTGGTTCAGCTAACTGATATTCAGTGGGGATGAAGTGTAATTCAATGTCACCATTCATGACATGGTCCCTGATGAAATGATATCTGATATCAATATGCTTGGCTCTCTGATGAAGAACTGGATTGTTTGAGATAGCAATTGCACTTGTGTTGTCAAAAAAGATGGGTACCATCTTGTAATGGATGTCATAATCACTGAGTTGACTTTTCATCCATAGCACATTTGCACAACAACTGGCTGCTGCAACATATTCAGCCTCAGCTGAGGACATGTCAACTGATTGTTGTTTCTTAGCACTTCAACAGACTAGTTTCCCACCAAGGAATTGGCAGGAGCCTGAAGTGCTTTTCCTATCCATGTTGCAGCCAGCATAGTCAGAGTCTGAGTACCCTTTGAGATCAAAGCCTGAACATTTCAGGTAGTACAATCCAAGACTTGGAGTACCTTTCAGGTACCTGATGATCCTTTTTACAGCTGTGAGATGTGATTCCCTTGGGTCAGACTGATATCTGGCACATAAACAGACTAAAAAATGGATGTCAGGCCTTGATGCAAGTAGGTACATCAGTGACCCAATCATTCCTCTAAATAGAGTTTGATTGACTGGTTTACCAGCAAGGTCAGGACCTAGGTTGTTTGGGGGAACCATTGGAGTTTTCACTGAAGCACAGTCACTGAGCTCATACTTTTTCAGTAGGCTTCTAGTGTACTTTTCTTGACATATGGAGGTTCCTTTATCAGCCTGCTTGATTTGTAGTCCAAGAAAGTAAGTGAGTTCTCCCATCATGCTCATTTCAAATTTCTTTGCCATAAGTTTTTCAAACTGTTTGCAAAGTTTGTAACTTGTTGAGCCAAATATGATGTCATCCACATACACTTGAACTAGAATGACATCTTCTTTTGTCCTATAGATAAACAAGGTGTTGTCTTTCTTTCCTCTCACAAATTTGTTTTGAATGAGAAAGGCTGAAAGAGTTTCATACCATGCCCTAAGAGCTTGATTCAGTCCATAAAGAGCTTTGTCAAGCTTGCAGACATAGTCAGGAAACTCACTGCTTTCAAATCCAGGAGGTTGTTGAACGTAAATTTCTTCTTTTAGTGATCCATTTAGGAAGGCAATTTTTACATCCATTTGACACCCTTTGAAGTTTATGTAGGTTGCAAATGCAAGGAAGATCCTGATGGCTTCCATTCTTGTAACTGGTGCAAATGTTTCTTCATAGTCAATGCCTTCTTGTTGATTATAACCTTTGGCAACAAGTCTGGCCTTGTTTTTAATGTCTATGCCATTTTCATCAGTTTTGTTCTTGAATACCCAATTCATGCCAATGATAGAAACATCCTGAGGACATTTGGCCAAGGTCATTACCTTGTTTCTGTCAAATTGTTCTAGTTCATCATGCATAGCCTGAGCCCAACTAGGATGTTTCAGTGCTTCTTTGACACTTTTAGGTTCAATATTGGAGATGAAGTCTACAAATAGACATTCATTGGCTGAGGCTTCCTTAAGTTTAGCATCCATTCTTCTAGTAAGCATACCTTCAGTGGGCTCTCCAATTATGTTGACAATTTATATATCTTTAGACCTAGTCCAACTGTCCTGAGGTCTTGGATATTGATTAGAACTTGTGGAGGCCTGATTAGGTAGTGTTAGGAATATAAATATTCAGATGAAGGCTCGGTCACCCCGAGCATCTATTTAGCATCTACATAGCTCGTAGGCTTATTATTATTACTAGTAGTATTAGTATTATTAGCTTAGTCGTATTTATATTTGTGGAGTGGGTCGGGTCTTTACCCACTGTCAGCTCACTCCACAGCCCACTAGGGGCCCCAATATTAGGAACTATATAAACCCCTTCCCACACATGGGAAGGGTTGAAACTCTTGTATTATTTTTCTCACACAAGCTAATCTTACAAGTTTTTCCCTTTCATCTCTCTAACTTCTCTCTACAAACTCCACCATGGGTTTCTTGATCTTTCAAGATCCAAGGCCACCCGAATCATTCACACAATCAAGATGGTTAGATCTTACAATTGGTATCAAGAGCGAAGGTTAGGTTCGATTGATTGTGTGTGCTTGGATTCGTGGGTTCTATATTCTCTTTTTTATTTCTTCTTGTTCGAATTGTGGTTTCAAGTTTTTTTTTCTAGTCTTGTTCGAATATCATTTTCTAGTTACAAACAGTGGTGTGTAATGGGCTTTAACTGATTGCTCTAATAGATCAGGTTTGGGCTTAAATCGTGCAACAAAAATGATGTTAGTGCAATAGCTTAGAACATAAAGTGGCTTCTATTTTCTCGGTTTTATTTTGTTTGTTTGGTTCGATAATTGGTTCAAGAAAACTGTTTCAAGAAAGTCTCTTGCTTTCTATTTTTTTCTTTGTTTGTTCGAATATCACAACAGCTTACAAGTATTGTTGTGTCTTGGGCGTGAACAGTTTGAACACTTGTTGCATTGTTTCCACCTCAGTCCATTTGGGGTTAATGGTTCAAGTGTTAAGGATTTATATCTCCTTATCGATTTGAGGCTGATCTTTTCTAATTTTCTCATCTTTAATTGTTTGTTCTTTGTGTTCGAACAATACTTTGGATTTGAGGCTGATTTGTGTTTTTGTTGGTCACGAAAATCTTTGTGTTCTTGGTTGAACTTAGTGTTATTTCTTGCTAGCGGTTTTGTGAATCTTGGGATAGCAGTTTGGACTATTAGCAATACGGGAAAAGGACAAAATCTGGTGAAAGTGACATTTTTGTCCTTTAGCGGTTTGTCATTTTGCTTCAGCGGTTTGACCAAGGTAGCGGTTTGACCAGTCAACAACGGTTTGACCAGTCCTGGCGGTTTGACTTTTTGGCTGTTTGACTTTTTGGCGGTTTGCTATTAACGGTTTAATCTTCAGCGGTTTGGGTCCTAGCGGTCTAGTGACTGGCGGCTTAGTGACACTGGCGGTTTTGTGACTAGCGGTTTTGTGACTGTAGCGGTTTAGTGACTGTAGAGGTTTAGTGACTGTAGCGGTTGTGACTGTAGCGGTTTTGTGACTGTAGCAGTGGGCCACAGTTGACTAGTCAAGAAAACTCAAAAAGATAGAAATGAAGGAGATGATGTGAAAACAGTCCTCAAACAAACTACAAACAAACCAAAAATCACAGAAGATCCTCAAGTCCATACATATCTAATCCACTCTAATCCTATATCCCATCTCATATTTCACGACTTGAACAACAAACAAATTTATAACAAGATCTCAGATTAACTTACTTCGTGCGGTACAACAACGCCAAGATCTTCAAAGATCTTATACACGAAAAGAATATCTCCTCATAGATCTTTGAACTAAACCATAATGAACAAACATATAAAGATCTCAGATTAATTTCTCTCGTGTGTAATTATTACTGGTACGATCTTGAAGATCATGTACACGAAGAAATATCTCTTCACTGATCTCTATTGAAGATCGACTTCTTTTATATCCGAATAAAAAAAAAAAGAATAATAACATGTATGTTATTTCATTTCTTTGGTTCGTTGACTGGGAAAACAATACGAAAGCACAACACAATTAAACCTACCCGAGACACCTCTAGGATCTTGATGCCCTCAAAATTATGTCTTGATTTGGAGTAAGCGGCAATTAAGGATATCTAGTTTGGTTGTGTTTGTACTTGTTCATATGTTTCGGGTTTAATTATAATTGATGATGATGAAGATGAAGATGAATCTGAGATGAGATAATATTGATTGATAAGTTGTGATTGGAAGCAGTTTGGTGAGAGGCGTGTATGTGTAGAGGCGGATGAGATTGAATAAGTGTTTTAGGGTTAGACTAATTATACCAAGTAATAAGGGTTACACCTTTGATTACCGTTTCTTTTTGGTGGATTGGATTTGGGCTCACAGATTGAAACGTGTTATTCATTTGGAGTATTGGATTTGGGCTTAACATTTGTTGCCAAAGTTATAACACACAAAAATGCGTTAACCGGATTATTGTTTGGATACACAATTTTGTTTGGTTAGTCTTTAATATTTGGTGAAAAAGGAGTGGTAGTTTGGGTTATTATAAATTTTCACGAGGATACACACGTCGCGGCTAGTATTTGGGTATATGAATGTCAACGTGATTTCAGAGTTGTGGATTTGGCAGCGTTGTCCTATTGGTGCCTGCGATTTGTGTGAGCCTGCGATTTGATCTTTGCGATTTGAGTTACAGTTGACTAATTGTGATTTGGTTAATTGCGAATTGACAAGTTGCTATTTGACTTGTTGCAACTTGACTGATTGCGATGGTACCAGTTGCGATTTGACGTTGCGAGTTAACACTTGTGATTTGACTTATTGCGATTTGGTTGATTGCAATTTGACTTGTTGCAATTCGACAAACTGTGACTTGACTTGTTGCGATTTGATCAAGTTGAGATTTGACTTCTTTGACTTGAATTTTGAAGATTAGTATTGCTCTTCACTCTTGGTTATTCTTGTTGATTTCACGGTTTCTCTTGATGATTTTAGAAAATCCCACGAAAGATTCGATTTCTCGGTTTAAATCTCAAGAGTTGTAAAACCCCGTCAAATTAATTTTGGACAAGTAGGCTGGACTTGGATTTAGACATAATAATACTTACGGGGTTTGACCAATCTTTCGGGATAAGTTTGTGCTACGAGATCGGCAGGAATTGGGAAATTATGATAACTTGGTTGGTTTGTTAATTCACGGGTTAGTGTACTTAGTGTCTCAAACATCTCGGGGTGGATGGATGCACGATGTTTAATGACCCTTGCTCGAGCGTATTTAAGGTGATTAGACTTGGATGTTCAAGAAGTGGATATATACATTAAAGGATGGAAGGTTGGGTATATATCTCTACCTATATTTAAAGGAGTTACGTTGTTGTGCTCAACATAGGTCCTAAATCACAAATTTAGTGCAAGTATAAGTCGCGAACTTGTCCTTTATCAAGCTTCATCAAGTGATTGTTCTCTCTCAAGCTTCTAATGGGATTGTAGTTCAAGATCTTCTCAAGAGGTGGTCAGACTTAAAGATGAGGTGGATTGTTTAGAGACGTGTCTTAACCTTTTATTCACTCTTAAGATAAACACATTTCATCAAGCGGCTTTGGCATATTACGAGCTTCAGTGACTTTGTTAATCTACTAAGCTGTTGATGAGGAGAAAAGCAAGGGGTTACTACAAGAGTGTCTTAATCTCCATCGTCGTTGCAGTAATTTTATTTGTTTCTTTCCATGTATTGTGCCTGACAAATTCACAACCATCACGAACTTTCAATTTTTGGCAAAAAGGTCATTTCATGCCCTTTTTGAGGGGGAGAATTAGCGCAAGTTTCCTAGCGGTTCCGTCTCCAGCGGTGTGAATTTTAGCGGTTTCGGTTACAGCAGGTCAGATCGTATCGGTTCAGTCTCCAGAGGTTTGAATCTTTGCAGTTTCGGTTACAGCGGGTCAGATCATAGCGATTCAGGATTCAGTGGTTCAGTCTCCGGTGGTTTGAATGGTGGTTCCAGTTTCAGTGGTTTAGCTTTCAGCGGGTTGGCTCTTAGCGAATTTCCTAAGATTTCAGCAGTTTGATACTTACTGTTGTGCAGTTTGTTCTTGAATTTATTTATCGATTAAATCTCAAGAACTGTAAAATCCTGTACACAGTACGACAACTATTCCATGCACTACACCAGATAACATCCAAGCAGCTGGGTCAGACAGCTATGTTTGTTTGGACTGACTATGAGTCATGGGCACTGCTAAGAATTAGCGCATGCTTCTTCTCCCTTCGACTATTCAACCGCACAAAATGATCACGAAGTTAATTTGGTATTCCTTGCTTGAGAGTAAGGTTGGATTTCATGAAAGAGTCTACCTATTTTATCTTGAAATCGGGGATGGTTGGATGCATGATTTCAATGATAACTTGCTCGTGCTTAAGAGGTAAGTTGATGACTTGGGTTATCTAGTTTCCAGAAGTCGGGGTGGATGGTTGAAGACCTGGTTAACTATCACTTAAAGGAGATACATTGTAGTACTCAGTGTCACACGTAGAAGACGTTGTGGATAATTGCAAGAGGTGATGAAAGTCTCATACTTTGTCAGGATAACATTAAGTACTTAGAGACTTTACACCGTTCTTCCAACAACAGTGCAAGCTTAGGTAACAAATTTGAGTAATTCTACTTCATTCGTAGTATTGGTATATTGGGTTTCCTTCATCAAGTGGTCACAATTAGTTGTTTGTGTTCGAGGTTGGTTAGTTGGATGAAAGTTTTAAAAGTTGTGATGTGCTCAGTAATTCTCACGGGATGTTCTTAACCCAAACTGATATTCACCAAAAACGAATCAATCATGCCACATTCAATCTGTTACTGTCTCACGGTTTCTTCTTGGTTTTGCAAAATCCCGTGAAAGAACTTATTTCTCGGTTTAAACCATAGATTTATAAAATCCCGTGATGATGGGCTATGCGCTCTTGACCATGATCGGGTTAAAACCATTATCAAAGATCAGCTAAAACATCACAAATGGCTGGATCGGGGCAGTTAATCGACAAGATGTGACTACGGCGTTAGATCAGTATTATTTATTTGAGGCTGAAGTGAAATTTCATGGGTGCGTGTACTTAGTATCTGAAGATATCGGGGAGGTTGGATGAAGATTCTTCGAGATCCTTGTTCGAGCTTTCAACATTTACAATGACGAGGACTTGGGTATCTAGTTATTTTTTCTTTCTCTCTTTTACAAAATAACTATCACTTTAAGGAGTCACGTTGTAGTGCTCAGTGTCACACGAAGTTGTGGATATCCAAGAGGTGATTTACGTCTTATACTTGATGGTTGGTTGGTTGAAGAGTATAGAGTACTTAGGGATTCGATGTTGCACGAAGTCTCTGCACCGCTCTTTGTCTCGCATTAGTACAAGTTTAAGTCACAAGTTCGGGTTATGTTACTTCAGGCTCAAGTTCATCATATTGGGTTTTTCTCCATCAGTGGTCACGACTTCAAGCCGACAAAATGATAATGGGGTTGGTAACGAGTTAGATGAGAGAAGTAGTAAAGAGAGAGATAATGACGTCTGTACACATCAGTGCAGGCCTCGCTCTTCATCATTATGACGTCTGAACACATCAGTTCAGGCCTCGTTCTTCATTGGCGATGATGTCTGTTCATATCAGTTCAGGCCTCGTTCATCAAAGAAAAGAAAAGTGTACGCTTGAGTGCACTTTATCTTCAAAAGAAGAGGAGTCTTCTTATTTATGGCCATTCTCATCAACAAGTTTCACGCTCTTTCCGTGCTTATTCAGTCTTCAAGTGGATCGGCGCATATTGGAGTATATTTTTATTCACGTATTCAACCAAAAATTGCAGTTGACAGGCATATGCAATTTTTGGAGGGGGGGAAAGGGTGAATAAACAACATGTCAGTCTTCAAGAACCGTCAAGCGGAGCTACTTACCGTTGATGGTATTCATATTCACTAGTTCAATCATCAAAAATTGCAGTTGGCAGGCATATGCAATTTTTGAGGGGGGGAAAGGGTGAATATTAATCTACATGTTGGTTGATGATTGAGAAATGGTCATACGACTCCTGAATACGTCAGTTCAGGAGTCGTGCAAACCATGGTTCTCCAACACTACATCTTCTTCCTCTATCAAGGTGTTGAAGAACATGGTCATGGAATGCTAATCGACTTCGTCTCATGGGCTGGTTCAATCAGCAACAAAGGGTTTCTAGTCAATGCTTCATGTACACGTCATTTCGCTGCATGTACACATCAGGATGATGATTCCGATTAATCGTAACCATCATGGGGGAGAGAAATGTGTACACCAAGGACGCACAACAGGTTCACGTGAACGGGCTTAATACTTCTTCTTAGTTGAAGTTATTCCGGGAAGACAAATGTCACAACCGCAGAAAAGATCAGTGGTTCAACTTGTTACCTTGGTATTATCGTTTCTGTTGGGAATAAAATGATCAAAGTCAAAGAGCCTGCCAAAGATGTTGAAGAGCCTGCTAGTTGATTTTGTAGTGTATGAAGATGTTCTTCCAGTACCTTCTGGGTAGAAGGTACTGCTGGTTAATGAAGAGCCTGCCAAGCTTATGTCAAGTCGATTAGATATTTTGTAATAGATATTTAGTTGAATTATTAGTCTTTGTACATTGTTATACGTTATGTAGAAGTAGATTAGTCTTCTGTGGTGACAGAAGAATATTATCAGAGTTGTACATTGGTAGTTGTATTTAATTGTAGGCGCCTATATAGTCAAAGTATAGTATAATACTCTTCCACTTGACAACATGTAATAAGATATCCTTATCTTATAAAAGGATATCTTAGTCACTACTTCATGCATGCATCTTACACAACCAATAACCTAAACCAAACTATCTCTCAAGTAACTTAGTTACTTCAAATCACAAATCCTTTTACAATCTTAAGATTCAAGATTACTTTGTAATCCCGGTGATATTTAGATCATCCGTATTATTTCATCAATAATATTGAATCGTATTGTGTTAAACCAAAGTTGTGTTCCTTGTTCATTGCATCCTCACGTTTACTTAAACTCACCACCTTGTGTTCTTTTAAAGTGTGTTGTAGTAGATTCCGCATGCTAAACACATTCAATACATAAATATCTCAATCAAGAACATAAAACCCGTTCCACAAGTGGTATCAGAGCTAGGCTTGATATTTACTAATTTAAAAGAACAATGGATGTTGAACATATTCAAACAAATGTTGCAGCTAAACTTCCATTACTTAAGCAAAATGAGTTTGAAATGTGGCGACTAAGGGTAGAACAATACTTTCAAGTGCAGGATTATGCACTTTGGGAGATCATTGAACAAGGCAATTCATTTAAACCCCAAATCACCACTACAACAGTAAATGATGCTCTTGTAACAAGAATACAAGACCAACCATCAAATGCAGATGAAAAGATTCAGAAGAGAAATGATCTAAAAGCAAGGAGTATGTTACTGATGACTATTCCAAATGATCAACTTCTGATCTTTAACAAATACAAAGATGCCAAAAACCTTTTTGAAGCTATTGTGGCTAGGTTTGGTGGTAATGATGCTACCAAGAAAACACAGAAAACACTTCTCAAACAACAATTTGAGAACTTCACAGCCACAACCAATGAGTCTTTGGACAGTATGTTCAATAGACTTCAGAAGCTTGCAAGTCAGTTAGCCATCCATGAAGTGATGATAACTCAAGAAGACCTAAACTCTAAATTTCTTAGAAGTTTACCTTCAGAATGGTCTATGCATGTCATTGTTTGGAAGAACAAGTCAGATATTGACCAGATGAGTCTCAATGATCTCTACAACAATTTTAAAATAGTAGAGCATGAAGTAAAGAAGACTACTGGGTCAAGCTCAGGAAATATGGCTTTTGTTTCATCTCCAAGCATCACAAAGGTTGATAATGAAGAACAAGGTGGCAGAGAAAAAGGTACTGCCAACACAACCTTTGGTACTGCTAGTACTTCTGGTAGTACCAAATCCATTTTAGATGAAACAATTGGGTGTGCTTTTCTCACATCTCAACACAATGGGTCCATACTAACATTTGAAGATATTCAAGAGATTCATCCTGATGATCTTGAAGAGATGGACATAAAGTGGCAACTTTCACTTTTAAGCATTAGAGCTAAGAAGTTGATGATGAAGACTGGTAAGAAGATAATGATAAATGGAAATGAGCCTGCTGGCTATGATAAGTCAAAGGTGGAGTGTTACAACTGCCACATGAAAGGTCACTACTTTAGAGAGTGTAGAAGACCTAAGAAGCAGGATGACAAGGGTAGAGGGTTTGACAACAGAAATAAAGAAAGCTTTGAGAAGAGAGGAAGCTTTGAAAGAAAGAGTAAGGTTGTTGAAGTTGCTGAGCCAAAAGCAATGGTTGCTATTGATGGCATGGGTTTTGATTGGAGTTTCATGGGTGAAGATGAGTCAACTTCTGATGAATTGGCTTTGATGGCATTCTCCACTCTTGAGGTACAAACTATCAAATGTTCTAGCAATTGTGAATTTCTTAAAGAATTAGAAGTTATTAGAAAATCTTATGATGAGCTAAAAATAGAAGAAAGAAAAACCAATCAAACCTTATTTAACCATCAGTGTGGTATGGCCAAACTAGAAAAACAACTCATTCACTATAGAGAAAATGAACTCACATTTTCTGATACTAAAGCTGCTCTTAATAGACAAATATTTTTGAAAGATTCAGAAATAGAAATGGTGAGGAATGAGTGCACTAAAGTGACTTTGGCTAGAGATAATATTCAACTGACTGTTACTAGATTGGAAAATGTTTCTGAGTGTACTAGGAGCATAGTAGAGAATCAGATGAATAAGAGAATAAAATCAGGGATAGGATACAATGAATGTCCACCTCCTTATAGAGGAATTCCTTGTCCTCCAGGATCAGATTTAGCTGCATCAGGTTTACATGAATTTGTTACCAAACCACTAGCTAAACCTGTAGTGATAAGTGAACCTTCTGAGAGTGCTAATAATGCCCCACTCTCTAAAGTGCTCACTGATAAGAGACCAGATGTCCTAATTATTGAAGATTGGGTATCTAATGATGATGAAGATCAAACTATTCCTATCAAAGGAATAAAAGTAGGACCAATCAGTCCTAAGAAAGTAGAAGTTAAAGCTAAGGCTAAAGCTGTTTTGAAGACAGTTGAAAATTGTAAAAAATGTAATAACAAACCTAGGGGAAGCCAAAGAAATTGGAACAACCTTAAGTCACAACAACTAGGTGATGACTTTATTATGTTCAATAAGGCTTGTTATTATTGTGGTAGCTTTAATCATCTTCATGCTTATTGTAATAAATGGGTTTCTGGGAGTAAATCAAAGTCTAAAACAAATGTTACTCACCCCAGAAAAAGTTTTGTTAAGTCTAACACCACAAATGTTAAACATACTGTTAGACAAAATAAGCCTGTTATTGCAAAACCAACTGATAAGGGTACAAGAAACACTTTCAAAAGTGTACCAAAAGTTGAGAAGAGTCCTATTCAAAAGAAATCTGTGGTCAAAACACAAATTTGGACACCAAAAACCAAAGGTCCTGCTAGACCAAATGGTACTGCCAAAATTGGTATTGCCAAAATTGGTACTGATAGACCAAAGACCACACAATGGATTAAAAGGGAAAGTGCTGTTAAGTCCTCAGCATGTTGGATTTGGAAACCAATCCAATCAAAAGGTGCATCAACAATCCTGAAAAGGTTTGACTTTATTGATGCAAGAGGCAAACCCAAGTCTGTCATGGCTTGGGTACCCCAAGGAAACTAATATGTTTATTCATGTGCAGGAACATTCAACTGATATTGAAGATCAAGGATATGTTGATAGTGGATGTTCAAGGCACATGACAGGCAACATGTCATTCCTCTCAGACTTCAAAACTTTTGATGGAGGATATGTTTCCTTTGGGGGAGGAATAAAAGGAAAGATCACTGGTAAAGGTACTATCAAAACCAGTAAACTAGATTTTGAAAATGTGTATTTTGTGAAAGAACTTCAGTTTAATCTTCTTAGTGTCTCACAAATGTGTGACAAAAAGAACAATGTTCTTTTTACTGACAATGAATGTATGGTTCTTTCTTCTGATTTTAAGATGCCTGATGAGAGTCAGATCCTTCTTAAAATTCCAAAAAGGAACAATATGTATAGTGTCAATTTAAAGAACATTGATCCCAAGGAAGGTTTAACTTGTTTGGTAGCAAAAGCCTCATTGGATGAATCTATGCTTTGGCATAGAAGGCTTGGTCATGTAAACTTTAAAACAATCAACACTATTGCAAAATATGATTTAGTAAGAGGTTTACCCAAAAAGATTTTCCAAAACGACCAAACTTGTGTTGACTGTCTAAAAGGCAAACAACATAGAGCTTCTTGTAAGCCCAAGACCCAAAACTCTATTTCTCAGGCTTTACATATGCTTCATATGGATCTCTTTGGTCCTACTAATGTGTGCAGTTTGAATGAAAAAAGATATTGTCTGGTTGTTACTGATGATTATAGCAGATTTTCATGGGTTTTCTTCTTAAGATCTAAACATGAAACTAGTGAGATACTTAAAACCTATATCACTGAGGTAGAAAACCAATCTGATAAGAAGGTCAAGGTCATCAGGTGTGACAATGGGACAGAGTTCAAGAATAGAGTAATGGATGACTTTTGCAAGGAAAAAGGCATAAAAAGAGAGTTTAGTGTAGCTAGAACACCTCAGCAAAATGGAGTAGCAGAAAGGAAGAATAGAACACTTATAGAGACTGCTAGAACTATGTTAGTAGACTCTAAGTTACCTATTTCATTTTGGGCTGAAGCAGTTGGTACTGCTTGTTATGTGCAAAACAGGGTTCTTGTGACAAAGCCACATAGAAAGACTCCTTATGAACTTTTCTTTGGTAGAAAACCATCTTTAAGTTTTATGAGACCTTTTGGTTGTCATGTCACTATTCTTAATACCAAAGATCATTTAGGCAAGTTTGATGGAAAAGCAGATGTTGGCTATTTGATAGGGTATTCCTTGCAGAGTAAGGCCTATAGAGTGTTTAACACTTGCACTAGGCTAGTAGAAGAGAATCTTCACATAGAGTTTCAAGAGAAACTAACAAATGTGAAAGGAGTTGGACCAGATTGGATGTTTGATGTTGATAGGCTTTCAGAATCTATGAATTATGTGCCTGTTACAGGTACAAATATTAATGATGATGCAGGTTTTGAAGACAATGTTGAAACTCCTAAAGATCAAGATTACATCTGGATGCCAATTTGGAAAAGTATGGATCTATCTTCAAGTCAAGAAGGACCTTCAAACACAACAAATGAAGGCAATGAAGATGATCAAGGAACTAAGAATCAAGAGAATCAAGAAGGTGGTGCTAATGACAATGGTACTGCTAGTTCTTCAGATGGTCCTGCCAGTTCAAGTAATGGTACTGCTGAGCTATTGAATGTTCAAATAGATGATTCTTTTCAAGAAGAGATGGGGATTAGCAATCTTTCATCTACATATGAAGTTCCTAAAACACCAAACACTAGAATTCTCAAAGATCACTCAACTGATGATGTGATTGGAAGCATAACTTCTGGTGTTAGAACAAGATCTCAAGTTGGTTTATCTCAAGTCTTGTCTTCAGATGAAGAAGGGTTTATCTCCTCTATTTATGAAGAAAAGAATAATGATACTTCCAATATATGCCTGTTTTCATGTTTTCTATCTCAGGCTGAACCCAAAAACATAAACAAAGCTTTAGATGATGCAAGTTGGGTGGAAGCAATGCAAGAAGAGCTTCTCCAATTCGAGATTCAGAAGGTTTGGATATTGGTTGATTTGCCCAGAGGTCATAGGGCAATTGGAACCAAATGGGTGTTCAGAAACAAGAAAGATGAAAGGGGTATAGTGATCAGAAACAAGGCTAGATTGGTAGCACAAGGATATACTCAAGAAGAGGGGGTAGATTATGAAGAAGTGTTTGCTCCAATTGCAAGACTTGAAGCAATTAGGCTTTTCTTGGCCTATGCTTCATTCATAGGCTTCACTGTCTATCAAATGGATGTTAAGAGTGCATTTTTATATGGTGAAATTGAAGAACCAGTATATGTATCTCAACCTCCAGGCTTCATTGATGCAGAGTATCCAGACAAAGTTTACAAGGTTACCAAGGCTTTGTATGGCCTACACCAAGCTCCTAGGGCATGGTATGAAACATTGGCTTGTTTTCTACTAGAAAGTGGATTCCAAAGAGGCAGGATTGATCCAACTTTGTTCATCAAAAGAACAAAGAAAGACATCTTGCTAGTGCAGATTTATGTTGATGACATAATCTTTGGATCAACAAACCAAGACTTGTGTGTACAATTTGAAAAACTTATGCACAGTAAGTTTGAAATGAGTTCCATGGGGGAACTTACTTTTTTTTTGGGTCTCCAAGTGAAACAATCCAAAGAAGGCATATTTATCAGCCAAGATAAGTATGTAGCAGAGATCCTAAGGAAATTTAATTTTGCTGATTCTAAGGTTGCAAGTACACCAATGGATCCAGACAAAGGGCTACTCAAGGATGCTGAAGGAGAAGATATGGATTTGCACAATTATAGGTCAATGATTGGATCTTTGATGTATCTTACATCATCAAGACCAGATATCATGTTCTCAGTATGTATGTGTGCAAGGTTTCAAATACATCCCAAAATCTCTCATCTCACATCAGTCAAAAGAATCTTTAGATATCTTAAGGGTCAACCTAGGTTGGGTCTTTGGTATCCAAGGGAATCATCTTTTGAATTAGTGGCTTATTCGGATAGTGACTATGCTGGTGCAACTCTAGACAGAAAATCCACAACTGGTGGATGTCAATTTCTTGGTTGCAGACTAATATCTTGGCAATGCAAGAAACAAACAATGGTGGCCAATTCTACAACTGAGGCAGAATATGTTGCTGGTGCAAGTTGTTGTGGGCAAGTTCTCTAGACAGAAAATCCACAACTGGTGGATGTCAATTTCTTGGTTGCAGACTAATATCTTGGCAATGCAAGAAACAAACAATGGTGGCCAATTCTACAACTGAGGCAGAATATGTTGCTGGTGCAAGTTGTTGTGGACAAGTTCTTTGGATCCAAAATCAAATGCTTGACTATGGGTACAATTTTCTTAACACCATTATTTATATTGACAATAGCAGTACTATTTGTATCATTAAA
The DNA here is from genome assembly GCA_021014915.2 of Artemisia tridentata subsp. tridentata. Taxonomy (NCBI): domain Eukaryota; kingdom Viridiplantae; phylum Streptophyta; class Magnoliopsida; order Asterales; family Asteraceae; genus Artemisia; species Artemisia tridentata. The sequence continues at coordinate 203,690,591 of CP139502.1, forward strand.
AACCCAGTTCAACACTCAAAAACAAAACATATTGAAATCAGACACCATTTCATAAGGGATTGCAATGAGAAAAGGTTAATTCAAGTAGTTAAAATTGATTCTGAAAAGAATTATGCAGACCTTCTCACCAAAGCTTTTGATTTAGGTAGATTCAAATATCTTGTAGGAGGTATTGGAATGATAAATCTTTGAAAAACATATGTTTTTGTTCATAAAATTAACTGGTATTGGATTTTAAAACATGGTACTGCTAGTTTGTCAAAAGGTCCTGTTAGTTCATAATTGGTCCTGCTGATATAAAATTGCTATGTTTTGTTCATATAAAGGCTTGAATGTTTAAAATACTGGTAGAACATTTTGTTCTTTTGGTTTGCAACTAACACATTTCAGGTTGATAACAAAACAAGAGTTCTTCCAAACAAAAAGGAGCAACAAAAGTTATATTCATTTCAGGAGAGATAACAATCTCAGGGGAGGAATTAATAGCCCAGAATGGAAGAAAAACCAATTTATGAAAGGAAAGACAAGAGCATACAAGATGATGCAAAGTTGAAAAAGAAGAGAGTTAGATCACATATCTAGAAGGGATGAAGCATTTCTCAAGGAGAAAGTTCTATCTAGATCAAACTAAGGAAAGTTTCAACTCAAAGGCATAACATTAGATGATTTCACTTGTTGAACCAATCATCCAAGATACACAGCATCTTTGCCTTTTAAATTTCCTCCATCCAAGGAAATTGCACCATCTTTGGGCCATCATGGCTTTTGGTATTCAGCTCACCAAGTTTTTACAAACTTAAGAGTTGGCTAGTCCATAAGCAAACGGCTTTTGGTAAAGACAAATCAAATCCGTTGATGGTTGATAGTTTACCAAAAACTATATGGTTGTTAACTAACCATACTTAATTGTAAATAGTTAGCTAGTCCTTAAGCAAACGGCTTTTGGTAAAGACAACTCAAATCCGTTGATAGCTGGTAGTTTGCTCAAAACTATAAGGGATTTTTTATAAAACTTTCAAAGGTACTGGTAGTTCAAAATTGGTACTGCTAGTATAAAAAGGTACTGCTATATAGCCGTTGAGCCTGTCAGAAAAAGTTTTAGCCTTTAGGCCTGGTAGTTAAAATTAGCCGTTGGGGTAGTTATGTAAATTACTGATGATTATATTATATTATATTTCACATATAAAAGATCTTTTTAACCGCCTTTTCATTTACTTATTATAATCTTTCTTATTGTCAGTTAAAAGTAATTCTCTCATATCTTCTTTCATCAGTCATTATCATAATTCACATACACCTTTCATCTTCTACCAGTACTACCAACAAATCCCACCATCATATTCAAAATTTTCATTATGACTTACACAGTTGTTCTAGATTTTGTCCAACGTCACAATCAGTTAGAATTTTTGGAAAAGTCAGAGGATAATGCCTCATTTCATCAAGTAGTGGACTTTTTAAACAACTCCTACATCAGGTTTGCTTTGCTAGTCAATCCCACTATTTATGAAAATCAAATTTTACAATTTTGGCAATCTGCTAAAATTAAAACTTCTGAAAATGGGGAACAAAGAATTAAGGCCAAAGTGGATGGTAAACATTTGACTCTTACTGAGTCATCCATAAGAAGACATCTTCATTTGGATGATTCTAATGGTATTAGTCAGTTACCAGATACTGAAATTTTTGAAAATTTACAAAGAATGGGGTATCATGCTGAGTCTAACAAACTCACTTTTCTGAAAAAGCATCTTACTCCACAATGGAGATTTTTTATTCACACAATCCTTCACTGTTTGAGCCAGAAGAAAACCTCTTGGGAGCAATTTAGTGGAAACATGGCTTCTGCTCTCATTTGCTTAGCCACAAACAGAAAATACAATTTTTCAAAACATATTTTTGAAGGATTGATTAAAAATGTGAAAAGTGAAACAAAGTTTTTGATGTATCCAAGATTTATTGGGTGCATCATTGCAAAATTGAAACATTTGTTACTTCCCACAGACTCAATTTATGACACACCAAAACTTTCTCACAAAGTATTTTCAAATATGAGAATTGGTTTTAGAGGGGAAGAAATACCACTTTTTGATGAAATGTTACCACAACATCCAGAAGAACCAACACCATCAGCTGAAACACAATCATCTAGTTCTTCACATGGTTACATTTCACCAACACATCAAACATCACCAATACCATCTCCAGTACCATCACCAACACCACCAACATCATCACATCATGTATCACAACCCCAATCACCTCAGACAATGCAAGAACTAAAGCAGAAGGTGAAGATCTTAGAAGAAGCTCTTAAAAGTCAAAACAAGAAGTTTTCTGAGATCAACATCAAATTAGTTAAGAGGGTAAAGAAATTGGAGGAAAAAGTGAAGAAATTGAAGGGTAAAAGATCTGCAAAGACTGTTTTATCTAGTTCTTCAAAGTCAGATGATGATAGGATAGGTCACTCTTCCAAAAAAGGGAGGAAGGATAGTTCTGAAGATGAGGAAGAGGCTCAATTTGAATTCCATGATGGAACTCAAGTTTATGATGAAGAGCCTGTTGGAGCAGGGCAAGAGCCTGCTAGGCCAGAAGAAGAGCCTGCTAGGAGAGAAAGGCTATTGGCTATGGGGTACAAAGGGTCTGCTGAGAAAGTGTACAAGAGAAAGAGGGATTTAGTTGCTGATGAGCAATCTTCTGCACCATCACAAGCACCAACTCCAAAGGATAAGGGCAAAGGCATTATGATTGAAGATGAGCCAAAGTCCAAGAAGTTGAAAAGAACTCAGCAAATTCAGATGGCTTTAGGAGAAGAAGAAGCCAAAAGGGTTCATGAAGAAGAGCTAAAAGCACTTGAAGCCTCAAGAATGCTTGCAGTAATGAAAGAGCAGAAAGATGCTGAAGATGCTGCTCAGACTCTTCTTGATACTCAAATTGCTCAAGAAACCTTTGATGCACAGATGCTATGGATTATCAATAATGATCCAATTGTGAAAGGTCAAGCAGCAAATATAGTAAATGACAAGACACTCAATTCTGATGAGAAAACAAAAGCACTTGAATCTTTCATCAACAAGAAATATAAAGAAGCAGCTTTGGCTGACATTTTTGAGAAGATGAAGGAAAGTCAGAAGAGAGGTTTTAAGGTAGGACAATCTCAGAAAGATCAGGTGATTTTTATGAAAAGGTTTTTGAAAGGTCAGGCAAATTGGACTGACTATCAACTAAAGAAGAAATCTGCTGATGAAATCTTCTTCCTGTATCTACAAGCCTACAAGAGTCTTTACTATAAAGTTCCATCTGATGTACACCCCTCAATGAAGAAGAAGGATGCTCAGAAGAAAGAAGTAGCAAAATTGGACTCAGAGCAAGTAAGTAAAATGTTGATTACTTTGCCTACTATCATACATGCTGATCCAATTAGCTGTAGAAGACCTATTATTGATTGGGAGATCAACCATGATAGATTAGGAAAATCATGGAAAATAACAAGGGTTGGGGGTCAGTTTGCTATCTTCAAGAATTTTGAAAATTTAGTTAGAGCATGTGACAGAGCAGACTTGGAAGAATTGTGGAATCTAGTGCAGATTAGACTAGACACAACTTCTAGTACAGATGCTAAGGAACAAGAACTTTGGGTAGAATTCAATAGGATGTTTGATCCTGATCCCAAAGATGTTCATTGGAAATTTCCCTATTATGATCCTTCAACAACTTGGGAATTTCTAAGCCATAGCAATATTCATCACCTTTTCACACAGAGTGGGATAGAACTCTTTATGTTGGCTGAGAAAGAGTATCCACTTAGTTATGAAGTGCTTAAAACCATGATCTCCAAGAGATTAAGGTGTGACAAAGATGATGAGAACTCAGAAATTGTTCAGAGTTTGCTGAGGAGCATATCTGAGCAATATGAAAGAAAAAGGAAGAACAGAGAGTGAAGGTTTTTGGAAGAGTTCTCTCAAATCCTCAAGGTATGTATTTTATTCATCAGAAACTTGTGTATTTTAATGGAAATAACAAGTTTAGGGGAGGATTGTTGGGAATAAAATGATCAAAGTCAAAGAGCCTGCCAAAGATGTTGAAGAGCCTGCTAGTTGATTTTGTAGTGTATGAAGATGTTCTACCAGTACCTTCTGGGTAGAAGGTACTGCTGGTTGATGAAGAGCCTGCCAAGCTTATGTCAAGTCGATTAGATATTTTGTAATAGATATTTAGTTGAATTATTAGTCTTTGTACATTGTTATACGTTATGTAGAAGTAGATTAGTCTTCTGTGGTGACAGAAGAATATTATCAGAGTTGTACATTGGTAGTTGTATTTAATTGTAGGCGCCTATATAGTCAAAGTATAGTATAATACTCTTCCACTTGACAACATGTAATAAGATATCCTTATCTTATAAAAGGATATCTTAGTCACTACTTCATGCATGCATCTTACACAACCAATAACCTAAACCAAACTATCTCTCAAGTAACTTAGTTACTTCAAATCACAAATCCTTTTACAATCTTAAGATTCAAGATTACTTTGTAATCCCGGTGATATTTAGATCATCCGTATTATTTCATCAATAATATTGAATCGTATTGTGTTAAACCAAAGTTGTGTTCCTTGTTCATTGCATCCTCACGTTTACTTAAACTCACCACCTTGTGTTCTTTTAAAGTGTGTTGTAGTAGATTCCGCATGCTAAACACATTCAATACATAAATATCTCAATCAAGAACATAAAACCCGTTCCACAGTTTCACTGTTACGTTATGGGCTGATTAATCGTAACCATCATGGGAGAGAGAATGTGTACATCAAGGACGCACAACAGGTTCACGTGATCAGGGCTTAATATCCAAGGATGGATACGTACTATAGATGATCAGTGGTTCAACTTGTTACTTTGGTGTTATACTAAAGACTGAAGAAGGTCGATTCGTCAGTCTATTCTTCATTCTCTGTTGTGTGTTATCGTCTCATGTGCACACTGCGGGTTGATGGGTTATATGTAAGGTTACTGGAAGACATTTGGTGAGATGAAGGTGGTTGGTATTCTGTTCCTCCATGTTGGGCAATCTTGAAGAAGGCCGAGTCTACAGTCTACTCTACATTCTCCGCTATGTGTTAGAAGACTAAAGACGGCATGCATTTGGTTATCTAAAGACTTCTTCACATTATGGGTGTTCATCCAAAGTCTTCTTTCTATTATGGGTGTTCATCAGAAAGGTTGTCATATTGGGGGAGAGCACTAATTAGGGGAGAGTGAAAAGCCTGAATTAATCCCTAATTAAAAGTGCTCGCATTGCTCTTCAGCAAGTCAAGTGATGAATACGGAGAAAATTCAGGATCTTAGGAACAAGATTCTAACACGATAGATATATACCTAAGGATATCCTGAGAACATATGCACTATTTCAACAACAATTATGCAGCAATCGACTAACAGAAGTCAGACAACATTTGAAACTCATTCATTCAGATCATACAAATGTCATAGGAGTATTCAAGAACATCAAACACAACTGGTTTTCTTACTTCTTTTAGGTTTTGAGTTTTGATGTATCTAGGGGATTAAACGAGGATACCAAAGTAACACAAATGAACCTTCTAGATACATAAAGCTAGGAAACTATAAGCAAATTGCACATAATGTCCTAAACTTTCTAGCAACTAACACGTTTAGCCATTTAATATAAAGTTTTAGCAAGATCCTCTTCAACTAATACCCCATTAACTACAAAACCTTTTCAAAGCGTTATGAATTAATGAAGAAACCCGTTTGATGATATAAAATTTGAATTCACTCTCCCCCTCAATCAATGACCCGTATTCTAGTTAAATATTTGTAGTCGTTGATTGAGTGACAAATTTTATGCACAATCCAAGTCTAAAAGAATTTCAAGCAAAACATAATCACCAAGTGTCTCACAAATAATTTTCAGAAGAATCATTGAATGAAAACTATTTGTATGCAAAGAAGATTTCTCTTCCTTTACCAGAAATGATGCACTGAAACTTACATCAGATCGAAGAAACATGGATATAAAGTAATCCATGCCCAGGTGAACATCACCAAGTTGGAGGAACAACCGTCTTTTTGGCGACGTGCTTTCCCCATTTTGAAGCGCGGGTTGCTATCTAAAGTAATAGCAATCCATTTAGACATGTTTTAACCATCCATTTTAACTTCTGCTCGAGCTTCATTTAAAGACCCGTGCCATTATTGAATGACATTTCTAAGTCCGTAAATGTTATCGATAAACAGAAGACATGCCTAGGTGAAACTATTTTTGGTATTTTCTATTTTTCAATTTTTATGGTTTTTCTGGTTTTACATTTCTCTATTTACAATTTGCAGGTTTTCTATATATCTATTTACAAAATGGTATAAGATATGAACAAGTATATATATACAAGGATACGAACCAGAAACCATTACTCCTCAGCATCCTGAATCTTCTCCGCATTCATCACTTGACTTGCTGAAGAGCAATGTGAGCACTTTTAATTAGGGATTAATTCAGGCTTTTCACTCTCCCCTAATTAGTGCTCTCCCCCAATATGACAACCTTTCTGATGAACACCCATAATAGAAAGAAGACTTTGGATGAACACCCATAATGTGAAGAAGTCTTTAGATAACCAAATGCATGCCGTCTTTAGTCTTCTAACACATAGCGGAGAATGTAGAGTAGACTGTAGACTCGACCTTCTTCAAGATTGCCCAACATGGAGGAACAGAATACCAACCACCTTCATCTCACCAAATGCCTTCCAGTAACCTTACATATAACCCATCAACCCGCAGTGTGCACATGAGACGATAACACACAACAGAGAATGAAGAATAGACTGACGACTCGACCTTCTTCAGTCTTTAGTATAACACCAAAGTAACAAGTTGAACCACTGATCATCTATAGTATGTATCCATCCTTGGATATTAAGCCCTGATCACGTGAACCTGTTGTGCGTCCTTGATGTACACATTCTCTCTCCCCTGATGGTTACGATTAATCAGCCCATAACGTAAAAGTGAAACGATAATACCAAGGTAACAAGTTGAACCACTGATCTTTTCTGCGGTTGTGACATTTGTCTTCCCGGAATAACTTCAACTAAGAAGAATTATTAAGCCCGATCACGTGAACCTGTTGTGCGTCCTTGGTGTACACATTTCTCTCCCCCATGATGGTTACGATTAATCGGAATCATCATTCTGATGTGTACATGCAGCAAAATGACGTGTACATGAAGCATTGACTAGAAACCCTTTGTTGCTGATTGAACCAGCCCGTGAGATGAAGTCGATTAGCATTCCATGACCATGTTCTTCAACACCTTGATAGAGGAAGAAGATGTAGTGTTGGAGAACCATGGTTTGCACGACTCCTGAACTGACGTATTCAGGAGTCGTATGACCATTTCTCAATCATCAACCAGTTTATGGTTTAGCTTTCAAAATTTGCAGGTTTTCTATATGTCTATTTACAAAATGGTGTAAGATATGAACAAGTATATATATACAAGGATACGAACCAGAAACCATTACTCCTCAGCATCCTGAATCTTCTCCGCATTCATCACTTGACTTGCTGAAGAGCAATGTGAGCACTTTTAATTAGGGATTAATTCAGGCTTTTCACTCTCCCCTAATTAGTGCTCTCCCCCAATATGACAACCTTTCTGATGAACACCCATAATAGAAAGAAGACTTTGGATGAACACCAAAGTTTAGGACATTATGTGCAATTTGCTTATAGTTTCCTAGCTTTATGTATCTAGAAGGTTCATTTGTGTTACTTTGGTATCCTCGTTTAATCCCCTAGATACATCAAAACTCAAAACCTAAAAGAAGTAAGAAAACCAGCTGTGTTTGATGTTCTTGAATACTCCCATGACATTTGTATGATCTGAATGAATGAGTTTCAAATGTTGTCTGACTTCTGTTAGTCGATTGCTGCATAATTGTTGTTGAAATAGTGCATATGTTCTCAGGATATCCTTAGGTATATATCTATCGTGTTAGAATCTTGTTCCTAAGATCCTGAATTGAATGATGAAATATGAGTGAATTGCCATGTTCATGATTGCTGATTGCTCTTCATGCTAGATAGTAGTTTGACGTATTTCCTGACTGTGGTTTGATTAAATGAATTTGGTATTATAATGTGGCAAGCTGCTGAAGGGTAGCTATTAAGGAATAGTGTATCTGTATGTATGTATATCTGTGTTGATATTCTTATGCAGATTCCATAGCCAAAATGAAGGTGCCAGTTCCCATTCTAACCATTTGATCAGACGTTCAAACTCTATTGATTGGCTCGGAATTCACCACAACAACAACGTCGGCAGCAACAACAACAACAACACCGTCATCACCACCACCACCTTCAGTGAAACAAAGCAATATTTGTTCCGATCTCTCCAAGTGGGGATCTACAATACTTGGACGTTCTTGTTGGTGGATGGATAATCGATGTTGACCAATGACTCCCTTCAGAGAAGCGGATGATCACATCATCTGTGCAAAAAGGTCAATATCATTCGTGTCATTAAAGTCATCTTGTGCATAAGAAGCAGTGAATCTCCCTCTTAGATTAATGGGGAGAAAAGTATGTTTCATCATCAGAACATGTTAAACCTGACCACATTTTCTCCCATGTTTTCTAAATTATTTAAATCAATTGGGATCACAAATCTCAAAAGGTTTGAAATTTTTGATCGGGGGAGAGAATGTGATTTAAATATGAAACCTGATGAAAATGTGATGTTTTGGACTTAAACGTTAGGCTCTCCCATATGTGCTAAACTCTTTCGTATATCGATGCACATATTGAGGGGGAGCAAATGGACAAAATGGATTTGGCCTCGCAAGTGATCGTGACTCAGACTTGACAAATGAATTGACGATAGCTAAAGTCAGTAGTCGAAAGGACATGTCCTGGACGGGTAATAATTTCAAGCCAGTTTATCTGGTGATGTAAGCGTGTCTCGTAAAGGGCGTGTCTGAGTAGAATGTACCGATTTTGGGCGATTTTCCTTGAATGTGATCTGGACGGGTAATAATTTCAAGCTAGTTTACTAGTGATGTAAGCGTGTCTCGCGATGATCATGTTCTTGGAAAATCAATCAATTCAAAAGTGCGAGCTTCACCTGACATGTGCAAATTTATAAAACAATCATTTGAGCACATGTTGAGGGGGAGCATTTGAAAAATATAAAACTCTCAAGTGTTTGCAAAAATGTGTTTCAAAATCATGAACACTTTGAGAGATTTTTCAAAGATTTGGTTTATGGCAATCGTGGAAGTACACCAAAGACCGATCATTTCAATGAATGTATGGAGTTATAAGGATGGTTAGGTTAGGCTCAAGTTCCCACGATCCCGCCAGAGCCGGAGGGATCTACCCAGGGACAATCCACTAGTTAGTGTAGAAGTCCTTAGGTATGATTAAAAAAGGAGAAAAGTGGATAAGGGAAAAGTGCCGACTGAGATGGAGCTCGTACTGGAACAAACCCAACAAGGTTCTAGTAATGAAGTCTCGGTAAGCACTGAAGGGGTTGAAGAATGAAAAAGAATTGTAAAGATAAAGGGTGAAAAGAAAGAAGCCCTCCTTACAACTTAGGCAGAAACCGGGTGATGCGCGTGTATGTCGTTTCGGTTTAGCAGTATTAATGCCTACTCAAGTTTTAAATTTATATTTAGCCGACTTATCAATAACACACACACTTAACGAGCAGTGTACCCGGTCAGTATGAATATAATGGTAAGTAGAGTGTCGATCACTAAGAGTGGAACGTATTATCTAGTTATTCTAATCAGTATTTTAATATATTAAGTTAGCTATACAACCTAATCTAACGCAAGGGGGTTCAGCCTGAGAGACTGGCACGATTTGGTTGCAATTAAATAATAAACTAAACCAATAGGCACGAATCAGCGAATAGCACATACGTACACAGATAAATACTCGAGACAATAAGAAGGCTGTCCTGATAGATAAGTAGTTTGTCACTTGTTTTATTGCTAGTTTTATATGAAGTGTATAGTTCGATGCAACGCACCGAGATTAAGTCCTTTCTCGTTGGTTCTAATCTTATCGGCGAGTAAACCCTTAATGATTACTTATGACTATCCTATTTATCTTTCTTCCTACTTTTCTACAGACGATAGAATGCATAGGCGATCTAATAAATAGGTGAGGGCAGAGGCATGGCGACCCGATCAACGCTCAGCTAGACACAGAGGTTATCAATGCACAAATAAAAGTCACCAAAGACATCAACATATAAACTTTAATTAATGAGAAAGCAGTTTTAAGGGAGTGCAATCTTTCCGTTGTCACATTACACAAGCCACCAATCTTGATGAATTAAAGTTTACTAACACAATAAAACAAAACTACTTAATGAATTAAACACATGCAGCACCTTCTTACAGCTCTTGTATCTTCGTTTGGGTGTGTCTTGTGCTGCCTATTCGACTGAATTCGTCCTAGGTTTCTCTGGTCTTCGTACTTCGTATATAATATATCACCTCGAATTCGTCTGGTCTTGGGGTATTTATAGTTTCTGTCTGAGGGTAGGATGCGGTGCATCTAGTAAGTAGATGCGGCGCATTGACTTAACTTCGCGTGGGGTCCAAGATTAATATATTCAGGAATATTCGTACACCGCCAGAAGATGCGGCGTAACTCCATTCTAGGATGCGGCGCATGTCCTCTTGTATCTTGGATCGTATCTGGTGAAATATTGATAGTGATGCGGCGCATGTCATAAGTGAGATGCGGCGCATCTGGAGCAGAATAGTCTTGATCTTGTACATTTCGGTAGACTCTTAACTTCTTGCATGTTTTGCTCCATAATTAGTCCAAAATTGCCAAGTTTCACCAAATGCTTGTTTTTACCTGAGAATTATAAAAGTAAACGATTATGTATCAATCCTCATACATAATATAATAAAACAAGTCAAATTAATAGGATAAATGATAGTAATAATATGTACTTATTTGAGTTCATCAAATATCCCCCCACTTGAACTTTACTTGTCCCCAAGTAAACCTTAGATTTAATCTTATGAAAATGTATCCTAAAAGATGTTAGGATTTATTTTTATATTTAAGCATGTATTCGTTTTTGCCATAATCACACAACCAAACACTTAACGAATTAGAAGTAGAATAAAATATTTCGATAAAAGCAAATCTAATAGTTTAACTGTCCAGTCGCGACGAATATTCTATCATAAGCTTGGCAAGTATACACATCTCCCCCACTAAAGCAAAGGAATAACAAGTCTAAAGCGGTAAAAAAGGGTTTTGAGGTATAAGGGTTAATCATTCTTAACCTCTATCGATCTCAAATTCCAGAAAAGGCGACAAAATCACAAATACATGATCGAATCCACGAACACGATACTTGCAATTGCTCAAATCCTTAACTCGAATAGGCTAAAGATAGGTCCAAACTTCACCAATAATAATATATCAAAAAGGGCGACAAAATCATAAATACATAGCCGAATCCACGACTACGATACTTAAGATTGCTCAAATCCCTAATCTCAATAAATCAAAGGTTTGGTTGGATAAAGAATAATAAAGGGTATGGATAATTTTTGGGATATAAATTGGTGTAAAACGAAAAATAAACAAAACAAATAAATTAAAATCCTAAGTGTGGTATACACATAAGTGTGTGCGCATTAGGCAGTTGCTCCATAACTTCATCAGGTCAGTCGATGCGCCGTATCTTATAGGGGAAGATACGCCGTATCGAGCCTGGAACAAATACGAAACAAGATAAAATAAAGGATAGGATGCGTCGCATTTGTTTTACTAGATGCGGCGCATGTAGTTACCAAACAGATTGTTAACAGCCTGTTGTAATATGGCTTATCCCACTGTTTATCTCTCACGTCCTCTCGTACTCTCATGCTGAACTTAATGCCAGTCTTCATCAGATATAACAAGAAATATAAACTGGAGCATTAGATATACAGATGTTAGTAATAATCAGTACAGTCCCAAAAGAATATAAGTAATGTACGAGAAAACGTGTCCGTAATGAAAATGCAAAGAGTGGTCAAGCTGTAGGCTGGTCGGGAGTCACGTCATCTGATTGTGCCCCTGAAGTACTAGCTTCGTAAGTCCTGCGGCGAACCCTGCGCTCGTATGTGGTCATCCCTCTGACATAAGCACCATCCGGAAGGTGGTGGCTGACCCCATGAAGAGCCATCACCCTACTGACACCGTCGACTAACCAGCTCGTATCTCTCCTCACTCAAGCAAGCTCAACTCTCTGTGCCTCGAGACCCTCTCTCAATGACCTAACCTCAAGCTCCATTCTCTCAACTCTCTGTCCAATAGTGCGGGGAGCTGGTGGTGCTGGTGCATGTACTTCCTCCTGAGCAGGAGCAGTAGCTGGGGCTGCCTGAGCATCCCCCTGCTCCGGCTCAGCAGGCCTAGATGGTCCTAATGGTGCCCAGAAGTATCTACCCATCATCTCCTCGCATATCCCAAGCCTAGTCGCAAGATAGTCTGCATCCATACTAGGTAATCTAGCTACATCAATCGGGAGATCAGCGGGAATCTCATCACCTAATACCCCAAAGTGCCTAGCAAGACGAGAGACAAAATGACCCCCAGTCATTTGGCTCCTACCATCTCTTCCTGGAGCAACCCTGTGTAAATAATGTGCTAAGAAGTGAGGGATGTTCACCACAGCTCCCTCGTCCATGCTCCGTAAGAGAAAAAGATCCAAAGTAGTCACTTTCTCAGGGGATTGCCCCCTCCCGGCAATAGTCAGGGCGATTAGACGATGACAAAGCCTCCTCAATGGCTCCCTAATCAATGTGTATGAAGGAGTGGTGATGGTGGAATCACCCCCAGATGAAATCTCAACCCAATAATCTCCTAACTCCCCACGATCCAAAACAACCCTTAAACTGTCAGCCCAATAATCAGCAAAACCTGGGGATGCCATTTCTGCTGTAGTGTGCAACCCGAGAGCTAGTATGAATTGTCCCATAGACATCCTTCGCTCAAAACCACCCAGTCTGAATACCAAAGTGTCAAATGTGTCAAGACCCAAGTCAGTCTCCCTGTAGTGTATTGTGCAGAAAAACTCCAACATCAAAACCTTAATCAACGGTTCCTCAATCCTAAACAACCTTTCCCACGCGTAAGACCTGAATAAAACTTGCCCTTCCCCATCATTGTGTACCATCTCTAATCTAGTTCGTAACCCCTCAGTAGCGTTACCCTCATTAATACTCCCGATGCTGTCAAAATCCAAAACCGGAACACTGAACACCTTCCTCTGATAAAACTTTCTAAGTCTAGTCATGTAATCATCAACGGCACCCTGTGTCAGTCCCATTGTTTCAAAACGAAGCCATGGGTGTCTACGGGCGGCAACTGGTAACGCCATCTGAATAAATTTTCAAAGTTAGTAAGCAGTCTGCAAGAAAGGTAGATACGGCGCATCTGATTTAATCAGTGCGGCGTATCTGCACAAAGTATAAGGGATGCGGAGCAATAAATGAGATACGGCGTATGGAGATGCGTCGTATCTAGATTAAGCAATACGGCGTATCTAGAATTTTATTAATTTGGAAATAGGTCGATACGCCGCATCAATTAACCTAGATGCGCCGCATCTAAAAGCATATCAGTATAAATAAAGGGGATCAGGCAGGCTTTTCAAGAATCCGTATCCGTGACGTAAACTACCACTAAATATCACAGTATCATTTACCCCTTATATCAGTTCTAATAGCTCATTGCACCACTACTAATCTATTTTCCCACTAAATATTCAAAATCGAATTCATTTTCCCAAATTTTCGTTCAAATCAAACTAGGCCAGAAATTCGATTATTTACGCAAGTTAGATACGGGGGAGATCATCTAATACAAGCCCTAATCATATCTTTATATCATTTAAGCACAAATCAAATTAATCATATAAACCCTAATTTTTGTATTAACCAAGATTAAATCGAAATGGAATAATTACCTTAATTTTATGATTAGGTGAAGGATTATAGATCGGATTAGAGGGTGGATTCGAGATAAACGCTCGGATTTAGAGTATAATTTCACTGTGTGTATAGTTCTTAACTGTGTGAGTTTTTGTGGTAAAGATTTTAGATCCGGTGCATTCCCGTCGTATTTATAGAGCAAAAAGATGCGCCGTATTGAAAAATTGGGATGCGCCGTATCTATTTTAATTTCGTTGACTAGTCAATGAATCCTAGATGGTCAGAGATACGGCGCTTGGGATATTTAGATCCGCCGTATCGCTATGTTAGTGAACGAAGTTTTAATGAGGAACGTACCTTGGCCTCCGCAACACAATTCTTTATACAGCAAATTGGGGTAAAACGGTCACACCATATGATGTCACAACCCGCATTTTCAGGATATTTTCCATATTCACTATTCATCTCGAGAAATTACTATTCATCAGTTACTATTCACCGATCACTATTCACATTTCACTATTCATCATTTTCGGAGTCAATTTGAGATTCTGAGAAGCGTTCAGAAATTTTACTATTCACATGACACTATTCATTCCCGGAAGAATTCACTATTCATGGTTATCGTTCATTACTTCGTAAACTGGGTTTACGGGTCTTCAAATACGCGTAACCGGTAAGGTTTAGCGGCATATTCATGCATCATCATTAAGGACCCGTCATATAGACTAGAAGTAGTCTACATATCATCAGTAACATCATCAGTATCCTAGCTCATGCACGGATATGCATTATTTCTATTTACGTATGCTTAATTTGTAATTAACGTTACCACTCAGTTTTTACTACTAACAATATACCCGATACTCCTGACAATGATCCTAACATATTTCATACTTATTATAATGATATAAAAATTATATTATTAATTTACCCGGTGTTTTAAAACCATTTGCTGTATTTTCCGGAAAACGCCTATAACAGCGTCGGTTTGCGAATTTTCAACTCGATAATTATTTTAACACCCGATTCTCATCAGGAATACAATTTCATAATTTTTACAAGATCGTCATATTTTATTTCACCTCGTCACGATTTATTTCAAGATAACTCGGTACCCGATAACACTCAATGTATACTCAAAACTAGCTATATCTAATTAAATGGGAGACATTAGCATTTATTAACATCAAAACTCTTCCATATATCCCACATGTGCCGCCCCCCCCCCCCCCTATACACCCCTAATTCTCCATTTAATTGATTACAAGTACCATGGCATTAAATGAATTTCTTTGATTTAATTCCTATAACACATACAAACACCACATTCACTAGCAATAATCAAGATCAAACTCTCCTCCCTCTTTCCCCATCCAAACCCACGGCTCAAGAACAAGAACACCAAGAATCCATTAATTTTTCAAGATCAAGTATTAATCACACTCCATTTACCTTCCTAGTTATGGATTTGTGATCAAACCTCAAGTTTATTACTCATTTCTTACCAAAACTCATCCAATCATCAAGTAAGTTTCAAGAATATGTTTTGATCATTTTATACTTTCATTTGATATATATGTTCATGTATTTTCAAGTTATATTAATCATCCATGCAAGATACTTATGTTTTACATACCACTTTTGAACATAAACTCCCTAAATCACTAGATCTATAGGTTTCACTAATGATCTCATGAAATCCACCATGGTTGGTGATGTTTAGGACCCCATGACACCCTAAGAAGGTGTATGGTAGGATTTGCGAACTTGTGGAGTTGATTTGAAGAGATTTGAGTAAGTTTAGAACCTTAAAAATGGATTTTAAACATTATAGATAAGGGTCTGTCCTTAATCGGCAGATCTGGAATTTTCAGTAACTGATGGGTCATTTTGGCCTTCATATTTAGAAAGTACTTTCAAAAACGAAACCGTGGGCTCCGGAATCACTAAAATCGGACTTATAACGAAGAAGTTATGAATTATTAAAGTTACGCGACGAAAACTATTTTTCAGAAAATACCTTGCTGTTTGGCCGAACTTTAAGGGGCAAAACGAGGCGTTAGCCGTAGTCTAGATGAGCCGAGCCACTGAAATTATGTTAGTTCATGTTATGACGGAACCGTGGATATAAAGAACGTAGAAAACGAGCTTATAACGGTCGAGTTATTCACGTTTAAAGCCCGACAATTCACTACTTATTTTGACAGCCCACTTTTATAAAGTGTTTTAAGTATGAAAACTAGTATTTTTACAAGTCACTAAGTTGATAGCCGATTATCTAATTGATCGAGACATAATTGGTCAAAAGTTGAATATAACGATATCTAGATATTGTTACAAGGTTTACAAAAACATCGAGTTTTGTCACTAACACTTATCGAGCTATATTTCACGACTAGTTTTACGAGGCCGTTTTGGCATATTTTCACGAGTTGTAAAAAGAGTTATTTTGCGACGAAAACATTATATTAACCAATATAACACCAAACAAGGATCGTGGAGTACCGTTTCAACCTATTTACACGAAAAGTAGTATTTAACTTAACGAGACGTCAAAAATGTATTTTTCGACGATAAACGTTATTTTCCAAAATCATCGAGTGGTATCGATAACATACGTATTTGCATGTGCAGCATCATTTCATTTCTTACACTAGATTCCATCATTCATATTAGGTTGCGGTTAGAGATCGTGCCTCATTTCAGTGTATTCACTTTTGTCATCGTAGCTATCGTACCAGGTGAGTTTCATAGCCCCTACTTTCGTACGTTTTAAATAACTGTTTTGGGGGAGAATACATGCTCATTTTCATCCAAATGTATACATGATTTACTTGATTATGCCACTTGTTTCATCAAAGTATTACTTGCTCCACTTATGAATTTGTTATTGATCCGAATGCATTCACTAGTATTGCACTTAATTTTTATTACTCATGGACACAAGCACTTCAAACATTATGCATACTTAACCGAATGAACCGGCTCCACTACTATGTACATACATGACAAAATGAATGGGTCACATAACCGAATGTACGGGTATTATGACCGAATGAACGGGTCACATGACGAATGAACTGGTCACACAACCGAATGAATTGGTCACATCATCGAATGTATTGATCAACCAAATGTACTGTGAATCTTGTGGTCCACATATTACTTTTATTCACCAAACCAAAACTCATTTGGCAGTGGGTTGTAAACACACAGGTTGCAAGTCTTGTTATGGCCAAGGCTTGGGACTGAGTGGATTTACAATGCCTTTGCTGGGAAATCATTATTCAAAGGCATTACATTTTACAACAACTCTATGAACTCACCAACCTCGTGTTGACGTTTTAGCATGTATTTTCAGGTATTTAGCAAAGACACGCTACTGGAGGCTTTGGCAGGGCATGGCATGGTCATAGAAGACTCTGATATTTATACAGGGACCGTTTTAAACTATATTTTTAAGGGCCTAATTCCGCATTACTTTTAACAATGTAATTCAACATTTTTGTTAAACAATGTTATTCTAAATGATTGAGTTGAAAACCGTTCTTTGCACTTGTGTTGTGATACCAATTGAGTTGCACCCCAAAGACACTACTTTCCGCTGCAAACCATTTTTGGGGGTGTGACAGATTGGTATCAGAGCCTCGGCTATAGAGAACTGGGTGATTTTAAAACCTAGACTATAGCTACATTCACAAAAACTTAACCCTATGACCGCCACGTGCCTGCCTGCCAAGCTGATGCCTCATTTGTGGTTTGTTGCTGACATAATTGATGAGATTTGTATCTCATTATCAGATAGATTATACTCACTTATTCTAGTTGATTACCATACTTGTCTTCCATATTAATATGCTTACGTATCATATGCGTTTCATTGTTACGCCTTTTTCCTTGCGTAGTTTCATTATTCGACCTCGAGATTGGTCATTTGCATTAGTCTTTCAGAACATCTTTTCATATGTAAAGGACATGGTATTAGTATAACTGGGCTGAGTATTTCAAAATTCACGGAACCTCGGTAGAATATAGACTGGTCATCTATATTCGACCCGGGATAGTGGGACATAGGCTGACCACCTATATCCGACTCAGAAATGAATTTTGCAATACTGAGAATAGTTATAATAAAATTTTGTCCAGATCAATTCTCTACCCAATTTCCAAATGTTTCATTCAGGTGTGCGTACTCAAACGTTGCAAGAACATTTCACACCTACACCGCTTCGGTTACCACTGAGTGGAAGTGCGCCGATAAATCATTGCATCTCATGGACATTCCCATTGTGCACCATACATTTACATCACCGTACTCTCTTTCATCATTGTTATGTGAATTCCTCATCATTGTTATTTGACTTCCTCACCATTGTTCATATAGCGGTTGTTACAGTCATTTCCCTTCTCACCATCACTATCATTTCCTTTCCCCAGCCCCATATACAAGGATTAGACGACACTCTATGGATTCCTAGGTTACTCATCACTCCCTACTCCCAATGTTAATAAGTGGATATTATCAAAGACCTTCTTAGGAAAGGCTGTCCATACCATCTATGAGGAGGATCCCTCGGTACATTAAGACCATTCAAAACTCAACAGAAATCTCAAAGTATCACTAACCCATCCGAACCGCTATCACTGGCCTGATCGCCGAAATTCTATAATCTAGAAAGCATTGGCTTGACCGAATTACAAGATCCGTTATGGTACGAATGCTCACCAAGAAACATTTATAGGGATGAATCCAACCTCCTAACCAAGATTATAGAACATTCATGCCTTCATTTCCCTCGTGAACCACCGCCTAGAAGCATGTCAACTAATCATAACGACTTCAAGTTTTCATTTTATGACAAGCCACTCAGAACATCTACTTCTAGGAAACGTCTTATTTACGTTTCACCCTTCTTTTCTTGTTTTGAAGAGTTATGCCGCCAAAGAAAGCTACTTCAACTATGACACCAGCTACTATTCGGAAGCTTGTTGCGGATAGTATAGAGGCAGCACTAGTAGTTGAAAGGGAGGCCGTAGCTGCACGGGCTGCTGAAGCCGCTTCTCGGGCAGAAACCGCAGGAGTTGCCGGAATGGCTGCTAATGGTACTAATGGTCGTAAATGTACATACAAGGACTTTAAGAGTGGAGATCCCCCAAAATTCAAGGGCACTGAAGGAGCCACTGCTATGATCCGTTGGTATGAAGGGATAGAATCTGTGTTTCTTCTATGTAACTGTCCAGAGGAATACAAGGTAAAGTTTGCTGCTAGTACACTTGTTGAGGAAGCTATGTCGTGGTGGAATTCTTATGCAAAACCCATGGGAATGGAAAATGCTCACAAGCTTACGTGGGATGAATTCAAGAAGTTGCTGACTAAGAAGTTCTGTCCACGCACTGAAATAAAGAAGCTGGAAACAGAGTTTTACGAGCTAGTGACAACAGGTAATGATATCGAAACATACATCAGGAGATTTCAAGAATTGGCTGTGCTATGTCCAACTATGGTTCCAGATAATGAAAAGCTGCTAGAAAATTTCACTGGTGGACTACCTCACAACATCCAAGGAGATGTGATTTCCTCTGAACCCCACACACTGGACGAGGCTATCAGAATGTCTCAAAAGCTTATGGCTCAAGTAGTAAAGCAAGAAACTACTGTCAACAACAACAACCACAACAACAACGAAAACAAGAGGAAAAGGGATGACAACCAACGAGACGATCAAGTATGGCAGCCAAACAAAGGACATGAAATGGTTAAGG
The DNA here is from genome assembly GCA_021014915.2 of Artemisia tridentata subsp. tridentata. NCBI lineage: Eukaryota > Viridiplantae > Streptophyta > Magnoliopsida > Asterales > Asteraceae > Artemisia > Artemisia tridentata. The sequence continues at coordinate 203,710,341 of CP139502.1, forward strand.
CCTACGTTGCAGGACCAAGTAAAAGGAAAGGATATGCCGGGACTTTGCCCAAGTGCCACAAGTGCCGGTTTCACCACAAGGGACCTTGCCCCACTCAATGTGGAAACTGCCAAAAGGTCGGACACAAAGCCAAGGATTGCAAGGCTCCCACCCTCGTAATGCATCAGAAAGTCACGGTAACCTGCCATGAGTGTGGAGTAATTGGACACTTCAAGAGTGAATGTCCAGAGCTGAGAAACCAGAATGGAGGAAGAGTTCGTTGAAGTGCGAAGCTCATCAGGACAACAACAACAATGACAATGGTTAAGAAGAGAACTTCTGCCGTATCTATTTAAACGGAAGCGTAAACCCTCTAGTGTTGTATTTCTTTTGTGTCCACTTTGTGTTCTATCGTACGAACTTCATGTACTATTACGATTCCGATCTAATGAATGTTTTATCTTTTATCACCGCAATGTGACTCATATATCCACGTCTCTTCACCGAGTACCCTCCAGAGACCAACGCTAACTGAATTCAGGGACTGAATTCCTTTAACGGGTGGAGACTGTCACAACCCGCATTTTCAGGATATTTTCCATATTCACTATTCATCTCGGGAAATTACTATTCATCAGTTACTATTCACCGATCACTATTCACATTTCACTATTCATCATTTTCGGAGTCAATTTGAGATTCTGAGAAGCGTTCAGAAATTTTACTATTCACATGACACTATTCATTCCCGGAAGAATTCACTATTCATGGTTATCGTTCATTACTTCGTAAACTGGGTTTACGGGTCTTCAAATACGCGTAACCGGTAAGGTTTAGCGGCATATTCATGCATCATCATTAAGGACCCGTCATATAGACTAGAAGTAGTCTACATATCATCAGTAACATCATCAGTATCCTAGGTCATGCACGGATATGCATTATTTCTATTTACGTATGCTTAATTTGTAATTAACGTTACCACTCAGTTTTTACTACTAACAATATACCCGATACTCCTGACAATGATCCTAACATATTTCATACTTATTATAATGATATAAAAATTATATTATTAATTTACCCGGTGTTTTAAAACCATTTGCTATATTTTCCGGAAAACGCCTATAACAGCGTCGGTTTGCGAATTTTCAACTCGATAATTATTTTAACACCCGATTCTCATCAGGAATACAATTTCATAATTTTTACAAGATCGTCATATTTTATTTCACCTCGTCACGATTTATTTCAAGATAACTCGGTACCCGATAACACTCAATGTATACTCAAAACTAGCTATATCTAATTAAATGGGAGACATTAGCATTTATTAACATCAAAACTCTTCCATATATCCCACATGTGCCGCCCCCCCCTATACACCCCTAATTCTCCATTTAATTGATTACAAGTACCATGGCATTAAATGAATTTCTTGGATTTATTTCCTATAACACATACAAACACCACATTCACTAGCAATAATCAAGATCAAACTCTCCTCCCTCTTTCCCCATCCAAACCCACGGCTCAAGAACAAGAACACCAAGAATCCATTAATTTTTCAAGATCAAGTATTAATCACACTCCATTTACCTTCCTAGTTATGGATTTGTGATCAAACCTCAAGTTTATTACTCATTTCTTACCAAAACTCATCCAATCATCAAGTAAGTTTCAAGAATATGTTTTGATCATTTTATACTTTCATTTGATATATATGTTCATGTATTTTCAAGTTATATTAATCATCCATGCAAGATACTTATGTTTTACATACCACTTTTGAACATAAACTCCCTAAATCACTAGATCTATAGGTTTCACTAATGATCTCATGAAATCCACCATGGTTGGTGATGTTTAGGACCCCATGACACCCTAAGAAGGTGTATGGTAGGATTTGCGAACTTGTGGAGTTGATTTGAAGAGATTTGAGTAAGTTTAGAACCTTAAAAATGGATTTTAAACATTATAGATAAGGGTCTGTCCTTAATCGGCAGATCTGGAATTTTCAGTAACTGATGGGTCATTTTGGCCTTCATATTTAGAAAGTACTTTCAAAAACGAAACCGTGGGCTCCGGAATCACTAAAATCGGACTTATAACGAAGAAGTTATGAATTATTAAAGTTACGCGACGAAAACTATTTTTCAGAAAATACCTTGCTGTTTGGCCGAACTTTAAGGGGCAAAACGAGGCGTTAGCCGTAGTCTAGATGAGCCGAGCCACTGAAATTATGTTAGTTCATGTTATGACGGAACCGTGGATATAAAGAACGTAGAAAACGAGCTTATAACGGTCGAGTTATTCACGTTTAAAGCCCGACAATTCACTACTTATTTTGACAGCCCACTTTTATAAAGTGTTTTAAGTATGAAAACTAGTATTTTTACAAGTCACTAAGTTGATAGCCGATTATCTAATTGATCGAGACATAATTGGTCAAAAGTTGAATATAACGATATCTAGATATTGTTACAAGGTTTACAAAAACATCGAGTTTTGTCACTAACACTTATCGAGCTATATTTCACGACTAGTTTTACGAGGCCGTTTTGGCATATTTTCACGAGTTGTAAAAAGAGTTATTTTGCGACGAAAACATTATATTAACCAATATAACACCAAACAAGGATCGTGGAGTACCGTTTCAACCTATTTACACGAAAAGTAGTATTTAACTTAACGAGACGTCAAAAATGTATTTTTCGACGATAAACATTATTTTCCAAAATCATCGAGTGGTATCGATAACATACGTATTTGCATGTGCAGCATCATTTCATTTCTTACACTAGATTCCATCATTCATATTAGGTTGCGGTTAGAGATCGTGCCTCATTTCAGTGTATTCACTTTTGTCATCGTAGCTATCGTACCAGGTGAGTTTCATAGCCCCTACTTTCGTACGTTTTAAATAACTGTTTTGGGGGAGAATACATGCTCATTTTCATCCAAATGTATACATGATTTACTTGATTATGCCACTTGTTTCATCAAAGTATTACTTGCTCCACTTATGAATTTGTTATTGATCCGAATGCATTCACTAGTATTGCACTTAATTTTTATTACTCATGGACACAAGCACTTCAAACATTATGCATACTTAACCGAATGAACCGGCTCCACTACTATGTACATACATGACAAAATGAATGGGTCACATAACCGAATGTACGGGTATTATGACCGAATGAACGGGTCACATGACGAATGAACTGGTCACACAACCGAATGAATTGGTCACATCATCGAATGTATTGATCAACCAAATGTACTGTGAATCTTGTGGTCCACATATTACTTTTATTCACCAAACCAAAACTCATTTGGCAGTGGGTTGTAAACACACAGGTTGCAAGTCTTGTTATGGCCAAGGCTTGGGACTGAGTGGATTTACAATGCCTTTGCTGGGAAATCATTATTCAAAGGCATTACATTTTACAACAACTCTATGAACTCACCAACCTCGTGTTGACGTTTTAGCATGTATTTTCAGGTATTTAGCAAAGACACGCTACTGGAGGCTTTGGCAGGGCATGGCATGGTCATAGAAGACTCTGATATTTATACAGGGACCGTTTTAAACTATATTTTTAAGGGCCTAATTCCGCATTACTTTTAACAATGTAATTCAACATTTTTGTTAAACAATGTTATTCTAAATGATTGAGTTGAAAACCGTTCTTTGCACTTGTGTTGTGATACCAATTGAGTTGCACCCCAAAGACACTACTTTCCGCTGCAAACCATTTTTGGGGGTGTGACATATGATATAAATGAATTCAAAATAAGAGCAATAGGTATAAACGTTTTATTAACAATTGTAATCTTATTGTTTAGAGGATAAGGATTTATTCCGAGGTTAGGAACAAATATCGTTTTAAAGCGTACAAAATTAAGATTACAATTTGAATCAGATGTATAATATGGATAATAAAATTGAGATTATAATGTAGAGAACTTCCCTTTGGGCTGGTTGAATAATCGAAGAGGTTACGTTTGATCACTCCAGCTAGCTTCTCTCGGTTTGGTTCAGAATGTAATCTTTCATGGTGATGCTTGAATCATCCTTTATCCTGAAAATAAACAACTTGCATACGAGAGTAGCGGACCGATCAAAGTAAATATCAAAAATCAACTATATTTATCAAATTATATTCGTCGTATTAACAAAAGTTAATGCGTCGTATTTTCGTTACGTTTCAAAATATAAGATTTTTGATTCAGAAGATACGCCGTATCGACAGAGATCGATGCGTCGTATCTGTTTAATAATTCGAAAATTGTTTTTAATTAAAATAATAGATACGCCGTATCTGCTAAAGCAGATGCGTCGTATGGCGTTAACGTTTAGAAAATTTTTTATCAAAAACAGATACGCCGTATCTTGGGGAAAAGATGCGTCGTATCGAATTAATTAAACGCGTTGTATTTAATAAAAATTAAACGCAATACGCCGTATCTGAGAAATCAGATACGCCGTATCGTTCGATTTAGCTCAGTACAACGATAGCAGAATACAAAAAATACGAAAAATTAAAAACAAATAAAACACACGAAAATAAACAAAATAAAAGTAAACAAATAACACACAAAAACAGAAAATATGCAATATAGTACAATGAATGCAAATTAATCTAATACACAACAAAATTAGCGGTTAGATTAAAAATTAAAAACCTAATTAAAATACTAATCAAATTAACAGATAATAACAATTCACTCCCCGGCAGCGGCGCCAAAAACTTGATGCGCGTGTATGTCATTGCGGTTTAGCAGTATTAATGCCTACTCAAGTTTTAAATTTATATTTAGCCGACTTATCAATAACACACACACTTAATGAGCAGTGTACCCGGTCAGTATGAATATAATGGTAAGTAGAGTGTCGATCACTAAGAGTGGAACGTATTATCTAGTTATTCTAATCAGTATTTTAATATATTAAGTTAGCTATACAACCTAATCTAACGCAAGGGGGTTCAGCCTGAGAGACTGGCACGATTTGGTTGCAATTAAATAATAAACTAAACCAATAGGCACGAATCAGCGAATAGCACACACGTACACAGATAAATACTCGAGACAATAAGAAGGTTGTCCTGATAGATAAGTAGTTTGTCACTTGTTTTATTGCTAGTTTTATATGAAGTGTATAGTTCGATGCAACGCACCGAAATTAAGTCCTTTCTCGTTGGTTCTAATCTTATCGGCGAGTAAACCCTTAATGATTACTTATGACTATCGTATTTATCTTTCTTCCTACTTTTCTATAGACGATAGAATGCATAGGCGATCTAATAAATAGGCGAGGGCAGAGGCATGGCGACCCGATCAACGCTCAGCTAGACACAGAGGTTATCAATGCACAAATAAAAGTCACCAAAGACATCAACATATAAACTTTAATTAATGAGAAAGCAGTTTTAAGGGAGTGCAATCTTTCCGTTGTCACATTACACAAGCCACCAATCTTGATGAATTAAAGTTTACTAACACAATAAAACAAAACTACTTAATGAATTAAACACATGCAGCACCTTCTTACAGCTCTTGTATCTTCGTTTGGGTGTGTCTTGTGCTGCCTATTCGACTGAATTCGTCCTAGGTTTCTCTGGTCTTCGTACTTCGTATATAATATATCACCTCGAATTCGTCTGGTCTTGGGGTATTTATAGTTTCTGTCTGAGGGTAGGATGCGGCGCATCTAGTAAGTAGATGCGGCGCATTGACTTAACTTCGCGTGGGGTCCAAGATTAATATATTCAGGAATATTCGTACACCGCCAGAAGATGCGGCGTAACTCCATTCTAGGATGCGGCGCATGTCCTCTTGTATCTTGGATCGTATCTGGTGAAATATTGATAGTGATGCGGCGCATGTCATAAGTGAGATGCGGCGCATCTGGAGCAGAATAGTCTTGATCTTGTACATTTCGGTAGACTCTTAACTTCTTGCATGTTTTGCTCCATAATTAGTCCAAAATCGCCAAGTTTCACCAAATGCTTGTTTTTACCTGAGAATTACAAAAGTAAACGATTAAGTATCAATCCTCATACATAATATAATAAAACAAGTCAAATTAATAGGATAAATGATAGTAATAAAATGTACTTATTTGAGTTCATCACCGGGTCAATACATATGCTGTCAGAATCACTTAGTTGATTGCTGACATTGAAGACAAAGTATCATGGACCCAGTGATACGCTGCACAACCCTCCCTAGCCACTCAAGGTCCCTCAAAGGACTCTTGTTTCACTTGTCACGGAGATCAATACATTTCTATCGTCTCTCTCACTCCGAGTTAGATGATATTGAAAAGGTGGCAGTCCTCTCCAGCCTCCGATCACCAAATCATAACGCACTATCGAGTCTAGAGCCACGAGATACATAAAAAGATCTCATAGGAACACGAATTATTTCTACACTGGTTGTTCAACATTAAGGACACCAGTTGTAAACTCATGAGTCCTACGCAGATCTTAGCAATCTGCCAGAACATTTATGAGAGAATTTACAAATGTAATTCTCAATGATTGAATGGAAATTCCTGCCAGGGTCAACGTCAAACAGCCCTGAAAGCAGGTCACTTCGGTAATTCCCTGGGGATTACGCTTAGTGATCACGGCGGTTTCAAACGGTCTACAGTCGTGGAGTGATCTCCAGCGACTCACCTAATCGTTGATATACTACGGTACGATCTTAAAAAGCCCTCTGTGGGTTTTCGATTAGGAACGGTCTGGGTAAGGATTAGAGAAAGTTTTCACACTATGCTGTTAACAATCTCAAAGTCCGAACCTGTAAGTACCGGACGTTTTATTGCTAACTGTCGTATGCAGGAACTTCTGGCGGTTGTGGTTGTTGGATGCTGTAGCTGGTTGCAGTTGTAGCTGGTTGCAGTAAAGATGCCAATCCTCTACCACATGCTCACACTACATCATCATTGTAACTCAACAAAGTCATGATCAACCAAAAAGACCTTCAACACGGCTTCTGCAAACTCTGATGCTAAAGATCATGACACCAAATAGTGTGAGCATGTCGGCTCAAAGATTTACACATCGCATGGAAACATACTACTGAAAGATGGCTTGAAGATACATGTTGGATGATATTTTCGAAGAATACTCAGAGTCATCCAAGACAAAGGAAAAGTCATCAAAAGTTCACTACTGAAAGCACAATGATCAAAGACATTGAAGAATCAAAGACTACGAGCTATGACGTCAAGTTCAGAAGACAGAATGCTAGAATTCAAATTATTATTTCCGGGGTGACCTCCCTTAGGGGGAGATTGTTAGGAATATAAATATTCAGATGAAGGCTCGGTCACCCCGAGCATCTATTTAGCATCTACATAGCTCGTAGGCTTATTATTATTACTAGTAGTATTAGTATTATTAGCTTAGTCGTATTTATATTTGTGGAGTGGGTCGGGTCTTTACCCACTGTCAGCTCACTCTACAGCCCACTAGGGGCACCAATATTAGGAACTATATAAACCCCTTCCCATACATGGGAAGGGTTGGAACTCTTGTATTATTTTTCTCACACAAGCTAATCTTACAAGTTTTCCCCTTTCATTTCTCTAACTTCTCTCTACAAACTCCACCATGGATTTCTTGATCTTTCAAGATCCAAGGCCACCCGAATCATTTGCACAATTAAGATGGTTAGATCTTATAGGTGGTGGTGTAGGTTCAGGTGCAGAAACTTGAGAATCTTCAAGATATTGAGTATCTGACTGACCTGGTTGATCATTGAGATTGATTGGTTCCTGAACACTTTGTTTAGACTGATTGATTCCATCAGTACATGTTTGTGCTTCAAAAAACTCAGTGATGGTTGGATGAGGAAGGTTGTGTGGGATAATGTAATAGGAAATATCTGTATTTGTTTGATATTGAGTGGAAGGATTACTATCAGGATGATATTCATTAGGAGGATATCTTGATGAATCATCGATTCCTATCTCTTCCACTGAGGTGTTTGAGAATCTGATGGCTTCAGTACTCTCATCAAAGGTGACATGGAATGTTTCCTCAGTTTGTTGTCTCCTTGTATTAAACACCCTGAAGGCTTTAGAGACAAGAGAGTATCCAAGAAAGTATCCATCATCAGCTTTTGCATCAAATTTCCCTAAGAGATCCTTGTGATTATGAATAAACACAGGGCACCCAAAGACATGAAAATAGCTGATGTCAGGGATTCTTCCTTTGAATAACTCATAAGGAGTTTTGCTATGTCTCTTGACAATGATGGATCTATTTTGAGTATAACATGCAGTCTTAACTGCTTCAGTCCAAAAGTGTTTGGATAGAACTGATCCATTTAGCATTGTCCTAGCAGCCTCAATGAGTGTTCTATTCTTTCTTTCAGCAACACCATTTTGTTCAGGTTTGTAAGGAGAGGAGAAGTTTTGAGAAATTCCTTTCTCATCACAGAAACACTCAAGATCATGGTTTTGGAACTCAGTCCCATTGTCAGTCCTGATTTGTTTGACTTTTATGTCATTTTAGTTTTCAATGTTCCTGACAAAGGACATGATTGTTTCAGCTGCCTGACTCTTTTTGGTCAAGAAGTAAACCCAAGTGTATCTTGAGTATTCATCCACAATGACCAGAGTATACTTCTCATTATGAATGGACATAGGACTGATAGGTCCAAAGAGATCCATATAGAGAAGATGAAGGCAACTTTTGATGGAGAAGTTTTGTTTGGTTTTAAAGGATGCTCTATGATGTTTACCTTTTTCACAGGCAGAGCAGGGTTTATCCTTTGAAAACACAAGTGATGGTAACCCAAGGACCTTGTTTTGTTTGACAAGTTTGTTTATGTTTTTGAAATTCAGATGGGAGAGTCTCTTATGTCAAAGCCAGTTTAGAGTATCAGTGGCTTTAGCAAAGAGACAAGTTCCATTATGAGTTAGAGTAGACATATCTAACACATAAACATCTTGTCTTCTTGGTGCAATAAAAACTACTTCTTTATTTGCATTAAAGATGGTACCTTGCTTATCATCAAATTGAACTATGTATTTAGCATCACATAGTTGACTGACACTGATAAGATTGTACTTGAGACCATTAACATAAGCTATCCTAGTAAAAACTATTCCACTACAGTTTACTGAACCATAACCTTCAGTGAGACATGATGAATTGTCAGCAAATACCACCTTAGGTCCTGGTTCCTCAACATATTTATGCAAATATTCCTTCACACTAGTCATGCTTATTGAGCATCCAATATCTAGATGTCAAACAGGTTCCCTGGCATGTCTCTGCACAAATAGTAAACTGTGTCAGTTTTTTCTAGGACCCTTCCTCTTGGAGGGCTTGGCTTTGATGGCCTTTTTAAAAGGTAAAATTGATGCATGGTCGGTGGTGGTATGGACTGTGCTTCCACATATTTTACATTTAGTTGTTGATGTGGACTCAATAGATTGAGAAGAGGATTTGGTGATACCTCTTCTACCCTGAATGACCTTTTCATGTCCTGAGGTTTCATGAGAGGGATCTCCACATATGTCACAGCAGGAATCCATTAGACAGTCCTCAGGAAGATGGTCATTGAAACCAAAATGTGGAGAAGGTGAAAAAGGCTTAGCCTTTAGCCGTTATTTCTGTTTAGAATCAGAAGGATACTGAAAAGCTTGTGCTTTAAAGTTTGCAGCATTAGATGAGACTGTGTATGACAAGTGATCAGAAGTCTTGTGATCTTCTTTTTTGCATATCATGCAAAAGAGGATTCTATAACAATCATCAGTGGAATGATTTGTATAGTGACACAACTCACATCTTTGCTGAGGTTTTGATGATTTTGCTTTGGAGGTGCTTAAGGAAGCTGGTTTTAGTTCCTTACTCTTAGATTGAGGTTTTTCAGATGGTTCAATCTTTTCACTCAGCTTCCTGATAAGTTCAGCCAACTGATCATATTTTGAATTAGGGCTTTCAGTGTTCACCTCAATTGGGACTGAAGTTGTTGATTCATCAGTAGGAACTGAGACTTCAGGTGTGGGTCTCTTCAGGATGGTTCTACCCAATCCTGACTTCTCCTTTGGAGAATGTTGAGAGTAAACTAATGGTGTTAGGTCTGAGCATGGTGCAGCTCCCTGAAGGACTTTCAGAGGTGGGAGAGGTGTTAGTGATTCTGATTCAGACTCATTGACAGACTCAGTGTTACTGGGTTTATCAGTGAGTCCAAGCATATCTTTTATAGCCTGAATTTCAGGTTGCAAGATTTTCCCAGTCTCAAAGTTAGGTAACTTACTGTCTGGGTTGTTTCTTTCAACCCAGTCACTAGACTTGGGTTCCATTTCTTTCTCAAAAGATATGCCAGCTCGTATAAAGGCCTTTTCACTATGACTCTCACTGAGGGATTTAGTGAGTTGGTCTTCTCCTATGACTTTCTTTTTAGAACTAGGAATATGACTAACAGTTTCATAGACTTTAGGATTCTTTGTTCTCCAGCTTTCAATGACAGCCTTTTCTTTGTTAAGTTCAGTTTGAAGAGCTTGATTTTGTTTCAAAATTTCAGTGTTTTGAATTTGAAGTGTAACAGCTTCTAGCTTGGCTTGTTTTAAGACAAGTAGTTCATCTCTACACTTATTTAATTATAGAATAAGATTATTATATTTTGAAAACAAATTAAGTCTTTGCTCTTCAACAAACTTAAGATCAACATTTATGTAATTCATGTAAGATTGCTAATCAGAATCATCATCCATAGACAGTAAAATACTTACCTTCTTCTTGGTGATGTTAACCCACTCTCCATTTCTTGCATGGCTTTTTCCAACAGCCAGCTGGTCATTATCTGAAAGTGCCATCAGTGCACTGACTCTTACTTCTTCATCATCTGAGGGGACCTCTTCTTCATCCCAGTCATAGGCTTCAGCCACAAGTACCTTGTTTTTTGTTTGAACAGGTTTAGTGGTTTGAGCAGCCTGAGATACTGAGGGAGTGGTCTCAAGGAGAGCAAGTTTAGCTTTAGCTTTTCTATACTTAGCTTCAAAGTCTTTTTGATCATTTTGAACAGTTTTGTTTTGAAAGTTTTGAGAAGACTGAAGCATTTTTGGTTGAAACTTGCTAGTTCCTGAAGAAGAACTATTACCAGAGAATTTATATGATGGTTCTGAGGTGGTTTTAGAAAAACAGTCTTTTGCAAAATGACCCTTTTTACCACATTTGAAACATTCAGTGGTTTCATTTGCTTTTGCTTTAGAAAAGTTTGACTGATTTCTTTTAATAAAACGTTTAGAGTTAGCAAGGAGTGCCCTTTCTTGAAATTCAATATGCAAATCATTAAGGTACTCCTCGCTGGTTCTCTCATCAGCCTCATCAACAGAATTCTCTTGGAAATCCTGCACAACACCATTAGAATAAAAGGCAGTAGATAAGGGTAAAGTTGTCAGGGTCTTTTTGGTTTCAAGAGCTTTCTTTGAGTCTTGGTATCTCCTTGAGATTAAGTTTTCCTCATAGACAAACTTCCCATAGATCTCAGGGAGCTCAAGATTTTGAATGTGATTAGCATTCCTAAGACCTTGAGAGAAGTTTAACCACCTCTCAGGGAGACTGTTGATAAAGCCAACATTGATTTCATGCTTAGACAAGACTACACCAACATTTGATAGTTCATTTATCAAGGTTTTGTATCTTGTATAGGTCTGAGAGAGACTTTCAGAGTCTTTGGCCCTGAAAGTGTTATACTCAAGTTTCAGGTCTATAATCCCTAGCTTATCCAAGTCTAGCCAAGTTTGTTTGGCTGTTGTACAGTTAATGACTGATTCCATTGTATCGTCAGGAAGACATGATATAATGATGCTTTTCAGGCGTTGGTCTTGATTAACCACCCTTCTCTCATCAATAGTCCACTGAGCTTCAGGTTTAGGTAACCCTCCAGCTGTTTTAGGGACAAAAGGACCTTCATTAATACATGTGATGTAGTATGGTTCCATTCCAGTCAAGTAGCAAAGCATGCGCTTTTTCCACTTGCTAAATTTACCAGCTTCTAGTCTAGGAGCAACAGCTGAATAGATTCCTCCCTTTTTGTCAACTAGCTGGGGTACATTACTTTCAGCCATGGTAGGATCTTGGTTTTAAAAACCTTTTGAGCACTCTTTAGTTTTTGAAAAGTTTTATAAACCAGAGGCTCTGATACCACTTGTTGTTCCCCTTACACAATTAGAATTAACTACAAAGTTAAGCTAATCATGTTCCATGACTAAGTAATGTATCGATTAACTAAGTAAATAAGTAAAAACGTAAATGATAAAGACAAGAGTTTTTCAACATTTAAATTCTTATTTGAAGTTAATCAAAAGAATCTATACCCAAATGTTTGCGAAAAAAACACTTGGGATTGAAATGACAAGTATGGTATGTCTCCTCTCTAATCTTAAGCTAAGCTTAAGTGAAAACTATAAGGAACCACTGAGCTATCTCAGGGACTAGGTTGCTTTTTGGAGGAGTAAAAGTGGTTTGTGAATGTCTAAGCATTAATCGCACAAACTTATCCACTTTTACTCCCTTATGATCCTATTTATAGACAAGTATAAAAGAGCACCCGTGACTTAAAAGACAAAAGATGACGTAAGCTCAGTATTTTGTCACTGTTACAAGAACCTATTTTGGGTATAGGAAAATATTTCTTTCTGAGTGACAGTGATGACACTGTTCTTGTTCTAAAGCCTTTCAGGGAAAGTTTGACTTTGGCCTGATAAGGATTTCTCCTTATCTTTTCAAACTCTTCCCGCCTTGTCCCGCCTTTCTTCCAGTCTTCAGATTCTTCAGTCTTGGTCTTCAGTCTTCAATCTTCATTCTTCATAGTTGTAGAGGAGACTGTGTAACACCCCCTAAATTATGATATAACAGCGGAAGACTAATCGGGGTATTACGGGGAGGATCGAAGTCATAATCATAGAAAATGGCTCAAATGAGGCGTTTTGAAAGTACTTGTCATTCATATATTAATTCAGTTACAAAAGTGATATATCAGAGTTGTGAAATCCATAAAAGGTGATAGTAGTTTGAACTGAACGACATAATTTATTTGAAAGACCATAAAAACTATAAGTTTATTACCCGCTCTGTGCCTTGACTGCTCCGCTAATTACCTGAGATAAACATGCTTAAAAGTCAACAAAATTGTTGAGTGAAATCATAGAGTTTATATTTATAATCAATTCGAAGCACAAGTAGGATTGCATGTAAAATACAATCATTTGAAATGGTGATATTGCAGTTATATATATATTGCCCTAAGTCTCATGACACACAAACGTTAAAGAGTACCGGGATTCGATAGGGGGAACAATCCAAATAAATGGAATGAGTTATGGCCCTCGTGATATAGGGGATTGCTATCCTCCTATTTAATTCAAATATAATGCATTGCGACTAACACGACTAGCAACTAAGGCTATTCGTCAAGTATTAGTGGAATAGGCAGTCAACCTTCAATAGATCTATTCACTATATTCGCGTTCACTCGCAGTGATTAATGGTTCATGATATAAGGTGTAACCACCGGTAAATTTCCACTATATTAATCTAATACTTATCCATTTTCTACATCTAATTTTTTTTTTAAGATTAAACATTACCAGTTTATCTGATCCCAACCACAAACTAATTTGACGTAACTTACATTCCTAATAAAAATACTTTATATTTATTTCAAGTAAACAATTTTCAACTTTTATTTACCACTTTACATTAATTCGTTAAACTACGATTATTAAACATTTAAACTAAACATTTGCTATTTATTAAAGTTTTCATGAAACCCTGATTTAATATAGATATGATTTTACACAACTAACTTATAAATACTAAAGTACAACATTTTATATCTAGAGTACAAGTCTATAAAGCATAAAACCTTAACTTTATTTTATTTAATTTTTCAACTCTAAAGTACAATATATAAAGCTTATTTTACAAGTCTTTAATGCAATAATTTTAAAAATATATTTATTTCATCTCGCGACCAAGTAACCAAACAAATATTTTACCTCGTATATTTCAGGTCTATTGGTAATATTTAATATCAATTATTATTACGTTTTTATTAAATGATATTGCTTTTAATAACGAACACAAAAGTTTAATCGTATGACTTTTACACACGACCAACACAAGATTAGAATGAGTCTACATATTTTATATGAACTATTGTTACTTTGTTATTTTTATATTATACTATTTACGTAGTACGAGTACTCAAACCTATTAGATTTTATTAACGTATACACTCTCCGTTAAACATATCACACGTCTAAATTAATTAGTTGGAATATATTAATAAACTTTGATATTTTTATAAACATTATATTTTTACGTTACCTAGTCTTAAAGTTTCGTGACTTAAGGACTTAACGTTAGTAATTACCGGGATCAAACTACACCTTAAACTATTAACATGTGTATATAAATTTTGCCACATAACCAAATTCATGCAAACCATACAACTAATTCTATATATATTTTTACGTAAATGGTTCCATGCATGCATGAAATTGTCCATAGAATAAATATATGTACGTGTATGGCTAATTGCCATAAGAAAAATCTATGTCTTCATGTTAAGCCACAATGCATGCAATCCTTCCATAAATATATATATGAGATGTGGAGAATTGGAGACCATGCAAGGTTTACTTGATGCAAAATGCCACACGTATCATACACATATCATATACTGTATAATATTTCTCTATTACCCATTATATATTGTGATCAATAAAGACATAATATTTCCCCATTCATTTACTCTTTCACATTTCAACCCCATTTGCTCTTTGTTCACTGCCGAAGGAAATTGTAGTCATACCACAAGTCTTGTAAGAAGTATGCTAGTTCGAGTATAACTTTAAGACGGGTTTTCCTTGCTCTCTTTAGTTCTCATCTCGCCATCTTTTCCTCCGTATCTCATCACCACCTACTTGGTGTAGTAAGCTTCTTTCGACTCGTTTCTTAACTGTTATATTGCTCTTCATTCAACCATGCATCGCGATCATAACTATGTTTTAAATTCATTCGTACATCTTCTTTTATTTCATTTTTCTTGTAACCCACACGCTCCCATTATCTCATATCTCCTTACGTTTAATATAGACGCCACCCTGAAGGTTGGCTAGGGAACATGAAATATAATTTATAACAATGAATAGAACTAGTAACGTCAACTAGAAAATCTCTTGACCCTAAGCTCGTAAAGTCTTTTTTTTTTTTAAATCTCATCTAAATCACTACATAGAACTTGTTTTTATTAAACGTATAATAAGTTGGGTTTTTAACAGCCCACTAAGCCATTTCGAATAAGCCATCTAATAAGCACTTGAAGACTATTTCTAAAACCACATTATAAGCCCAGGTCAAGGCCCAAAGTCCTTTTTAGCCCAACAAACTGTTTATCCTTAACGGGCCTTAAACGTTTTCTTTAAAAAGCCCATTAAGCCAAAATAAGCTATTTTCTTAAATAAACAGTTTGAATAAGTTGTAATAAGCTTAATAAAGTTATAGAAATTTTTAGAATATTTTTCCAATCATTTTTGTGAAAAGGGACTAAACTTGCAACGCGGTTACACGTTAAAGGACTAAAACTGTCATTTTGAAAGATAAGGATTGAAACTGTTAAAACAGTAAGTTAAGGGTAGAAATAGAATAAATAGTAACTCTAAGTCATAAAAAGTCATTTTAAACTAGTTGGACCAATTATATAAATATTTTATAAACTAGGGACTGATTTTGCAAATCACACTCGGCTAGGATTAAAAACGTAACCTTCAACTATTTAAAATCCCAAACTATTATTTTTATAACTTGAGGATATAAATTTGTCAATCATTAAATACAAGGCCTTAGAATGTTATTATGAAATATATATCTTATTAAGGACTATTTTTGTAAACTAAACCTCGCTAGGGTAGAAATTGTAAAAGAAGGATTAATACAAGGACCAAACTATAAAATAAACTCATGCATATTCATATTTTTATCTCATTCACGTGCATATTTTTACGATGTATTCAATATCAAACTAATAACATATATATTTTTATATAGTGAATTTAACGAGTTTGACATTGACGTTATATTTATACAAAACATGTTTTTACTAATAACTTAACTATTTTTCCAAATCACTTTTGAAGAACGATATTGAGAATTTGAAACATATAAAAACAAGATAATATTATATATATATATATATATATATATATATATATATATATATATATATATATATATATATATATATATATATATATATATATAATATTATTTTTGAACTTCAAGCATTTTAAGCATATCATTCATTCTCATTACAAACCATTTCGTCATCCGATACCATTTCATCCATTATTCGTATTAGACCAAAATCGTCAAATTCTCAGACTTCCTTATTCCTATTCACCTAGGTTGCGTGCCGAAGCATCTTATTCGCTATAATTGATTTGTTTTTCATCCAGACTGCTCAGGTGAGTCATAGCCCTTCTTTTCTTGTTTTAAACTCTTTGGGGGAGATACATTCTCGTTTAACTTATAAATCTTATTCATAAACATTTTACTCGATTGATGAAACATTATTGAAACTTATTATATGCTGAACACAAGTAACTTATTGAACGTTATCCTGATTATTATTGCCTAAGTTAACTGTTGCTATTAAAAGTCCCTCTATCATGAACCATTAATCACTTGCGGGTAAACGCGAATATAGTGAATAGATCTATTGGCAGTTGACGACCCATTTGTGTTGCTGGATAAGTAGCCAAATGCACTTTATTTGAGAATGTTTAATAAAGAGTCTAGCAAGCTCCTACTCGGGGGCATTATTACTTTCATTTAATTATGTGAGTAAAAACGGAAACCTGATAACGTTTTGAGTGTCATGAGCTTAGTGCAATAATTATTATTTACCCATAATTGTATTCGTTGCAATTATCCTCTTAAACTTGGAACTTGTGTTAAACTGATTTGCTTACGAACATTACGGATTTACTCAACTTTTGACTACTAAAATCAACTGTTTTACTTATAAACTCTATGAACTCACCAACCTTTGTGTTGACGCTTTTAGCATGTTTATCTCAGGTCTATAATGAACGAGGATGGTACGGAAAGGCACGGATACCGATAGAAGGCTAATTATCATTCGAAACTTATTAAATAAACTGTGAACCTACTGGGACCTCATTCTGTAAACTCTGATAATTATAAAATTCGAATGATAAATCTTTTAAAACGACTCCATTAGAGATCGTTTTCTAGTACTATAACTGTTGTACTGTCGAGTAACACCCAGCTTAAATTCCGCTGCGTATCCCGAAATTGGGGGTGTTACATAAGGGGCTTTTGGAAATAATGGTAACTTAGGAAATATCAATCAGGTGAAGAATACATAAAAATACTTGTATTCTATTTGTAACATGTATCTCCCACACGGAGTGTAAAGTGATAAAATGAGTAAAAGTGGGGCT
This sequence comes from Artemisia tridentata subsp. tridentata, assembly GCA_021014915.2. Lineage (NCBI taxonomy): Eukaryota > Viridiplantae > Streptophyta > Magnoliopsida > Asterales > Asteraceae > Artemisia > Artemisia tridentata. The sequence continues at coordinate 203,727,823 of CP139502.1, forward strand.
ATGACTCACCTTGTGTGTTACTGGCAAGGTGAAAATGATAATTCAAGTGAGATTAAGGAAACAACTTCGACACACGACCTGAATAATAGCGAAGTCTGAGAATTTGACTTAATATGAATAGTGAGTGTGAAAGTGAGTAACGGATAATGATTTGATCGGTGATGTGAGTGTGTGATATGCTTAAAATGCTTAAAGTTCAAAAATAATATTATATATGATATTATCTTGTTTTTATGTCATTTAATCCAAAAATATCGTTTCCTCGAAAGTGGTGAAATGAAACGTTAAGTCTAAATCGTTAAAACTCGTTATATATAATTATAACGTAACGTGGTTAATTATGTATACGAAACGTAAAAATGCACGTGATAGTATGGGAAAGTGTAAAATACAAAATAGAAATGAAAATGAAATAAAGTTTTTGTTGGTCCTTGAACTTTTACATTTTTTACAGTTTCTACCCTAACGGAGTTAGCGTTGCACCGTTAGTCCTTGGTTATGTATATCTTACATTTTTTGTCCAAAAACTTCCAAAATGACATTCTAAGCTTACTGTTTATTATTTTAACATTATCTACCTTAAAGTTATTGATTTGGCAGTTTTAATCACAGTTTTGCATAGTTGACAGTTTTAGTCCCTCTAGTTGAAACAATTTGCAAACTTAGTCCAAAATCACAAAAAAAAAGTGGGAAAAGTAATCCGAGAGTTTTAGTGACTTAATAAAGCTTATTTAAGTTTAATCCAACTGCTTATTATAGATAAGTGCTTATTTTTAAGTTAATGGGCTTAACGAGCTTATTTAAAAGCCCAATTACGTTTTGTGATCCAAAGGGTTTTAAGACGAGTTGGGCTTATCATTGGGCTCATTTTAAGTTTATAAAAACATAATGAAAGAGCTTAAATTCACAGCTTATAGAATAAGCTAAAAATTAGCTTATTGGGCTTTTGAGCCCACTCGAATAAATATAAGAGTTTTTAGGCAGTTCGAGTAGCTTGAGCTTAGGGGATTTTAAAGAGCTTTTTAGAACTTATCAAAGGAAACTCTCAACGTGAACTTATTAGGTGAGTATAGGAAGGATCGAGACAAGTAATAAAATTTATATGTCAAGTGCTCGAATTAGATTTTATATGTCCATTTCTAGTCGACTGTGGTGAGTTTGTACAAAAAGAAAATGACTTAATATTGTGAGTTTTAAATTTTATACGTGTAACAAAGATTTAAAAGGGTGTTCGTTAAGCATAAAAACGAACATGTACGAGTTGTGTGATGATGTAAACTTGGTTCCTAGCCTTCCATCATAAGAGGCAACCAAGTTTATGCTAAAAATGAATATACGAGTACGTAAAAAATGCATAAAGAACTAAATACGTTCGAAACAAATTTTATATAATGCATGGTGATACAAAAACTCAAAGGAACGAATTGAAAGGAGTTTATAGAGACTTACAACACCAAATGGTGGAGAGTGAACGTGTAAACGGAACTAGAATCAAAAGGAAAACTCCTAAACCTGCTAGAACTTATAACCAAGCTTCGAATGGGACTTGTATTTTTTCGAATGTTGCTCGAGTGGAAAGGGAATCAGCTCCTGGTCTTTGTGGTTCGAATAGGATGAGAAAATACTTAGAGAATGTGCATGAAAGGCTATGGTGTGAATGGGATTAAATGGAAATGAATTATATGTGTATATGTACACGTATAATGTATATATTGTATTTTTAAGATCTCAACTTGCTTTGAACAGTATTATTGGCAGGGAATATGGACTTTAAGAAGGATTTGCAATGAGTATAGAAGGTTTGTGAGTGTAGAGGTTGATTTGGTTTCGATTTGGTTATATAACATATGTCGACAACCTTTGAAAAGGTCCAAAACGACATGGTAACGTGTGATTTTGTGTGTGAGGGTGAGAAATAGACTTAGGAACATATAAATGATCCAAGAAAAATAATAGAACTAGGCAAAATCAAGTTTGGGTCGAATTGGTTAAGTGGTGTGAAAATTGAGTGTAACACCCCAACCCAGCAAGGGTAGAAGTATCACATTAATGGCTTCATATCATATCAAACAAATCATACATTCAATAGCAATACAATGATTCTCAAAGGATACAAATGAAATACTGAATACACAAGGATACAAAGGAAACAAAAGCTAAATACTAAGTCTGCAAATGCAATCCTTCTAATGACTTCTACTTCAGATTAACTATCAAGGTCTTCTAAGTCCAAAAGTCTCTTCACTCTTACCCAGCTTCCAACTAAAACCTGCCGCGGGAAAAGAGACGCGGCTGAGCTTTAAAAGCCCAGTGAACAGATATATAATAAACGGAAACGAAAGTAAACGGAAATGAACAGAAGTAGCATAATGAATAAGATATAAGTAAGGGTATAAAGAGTAAAGGTTTAGGACAGTCATCCACCACGAGCCCAGAATCAAATCATATCATATCTTCATAATCATATAGAGGGGAGACCTCTCAGATAATCAGATAATATGAGGGGTGTCCTCATTCTTCAAATGGAGTGATCAGCTCCCACATTTTGTGAAAGAAGTGGATTGCACCCATCCTCAGTCACCACATATATCACATATCACATATCACATATCACATATCACAGAAACGTACCTAGGATGCATCCATTCGCCCCCCCACAAATCACATTGGCCATAATAATAATATCATGTTGAGCTCATATCACATATCACAATGGGGGACGGTGTAACCAAATCACTAGGGCTACACACTAGTCATGCCAGTGGTGCATCACAGACATGGCCATGTTACCTTCATGGCTAGGGAACACATTTGGCTCGGGTATCAAACTGGGGTTAAGGGTCAAAGGTTCATATCAAAACAAAGGTTCCCATGGTCATAATCACAGTTCAAATGTAAAGGTTCATATCACAAGGTTCATATGTCAAAGGTTCAAATGCCAAAGGTTCATATCTGAGGTTCAAATATCAAAAGTTCATGTCAAAGTGTAGGGAACATAGCAATGGCTTAGGAAACCCTAATACGAATCAAAATAAGAGAACGAAGGCTCCTTATAAAAAGGGCAGAATATCTGTACCTTATACCGCACGTGAAAACACAATAGAAAATATAAAGATCGGAAGCAATCTCCATCTTCAGCGAGTCTACGCGAATTCACGATCGTCTTATTATTAACATCTTACTTTAAATCAAATTTCTTATTTTAGTCGGCTTTTCATTTTTAATAACTTTCATAAAATAGTAAGTTTCCTCTTTAAGTAAGTTAACCCACTTTAAATAAGTTTCTATTTTTAGCAGGTTTCCCGAATTAGCAAGTTTCCATATTGAGAAGGTTTCCAAATTTAGCAACTTTAATAATTTAGGGTTACTATTGATAATTAAGGTTAAAGGTTAATAATGACAATTATCGTAGTTTAAAGTTTAAAGTGTCATTTATCAAGGTTTAGGGTTAAATGCGTAAATTATAAAAGTTAGGGCTTATTTATGTCAAATAATTAAACTCAATATTTATATTGTAAATTTATTTCATAAATGACCAATTTGTATTTGGTCGATCTAGTAATACATTAGACACTTTACGGTTTAATTTGCTTGAGCCCAAACACACTCATACACACATGTACTTCTCGATAAACACATATATACTCACACTCTTGTCAACTTCAAACCATACCAAGACACACACTAGTGGTAACAAGGCAAAACAACTTCATGTCTTAAATCATTTTTAGATCTATTCATAAGTATTCTTTTATAAATTTAACTCATTACACATGCATGCATTCCATCCCATGTGAACACATACCCACACGTTATACCTCCACTAACTCCACTTTTCTACCAACGCATGAAAGAAGATACTCACAGATTACCACATGAGGCCCTCACATGAAATCACAGCCTATAACTATGTTTGACTCAATCACTTTAGCATATATGAGACACTAGCAAGGCCTTTATTCGACTAACACACAACCCACCCAATACCAGCAGCAACAAGGCCTCATCGACACCAAATGCCTTCACACGTACCACTCCAAACCAAGCCACATTCGACTCCAGGTTACTATGTACGAGACGCAACCCAAACCTACCCCGTTTTAACCCATGTCGACCTTTATTTAAAATGGTTTGCGATGACCACTAAGGGCTGGAACTAGGGACTTGACAAGATCAGAAACCACACTCGACACATCTGTCCTTTTTCTTACTTAGTTAACGTGACTAAAACCCAACATGAAACCACACACTTTCAAACCATATTCGACCCAACCAACCCACCTTCCTCGCCCATCTACCCGACACCACAAAGCACATAAACACCGAGATAAGCCCAACAGGTTTAATATAATTATAAACATGTACATCTCTTTATATTTCTTAGAAAATCTCCATATTTTAATGTCGACCTTAATGCTCAGGGTAGGATTCAATGACCAGATTCTTTATACATATATATCATACATACTCGATGAGTTTCTAAAACAGAAACGAGGTTGACACATGCTATACGTTTTCATTGTTTATGTGACTTTAATTTATCTGTTATTCGTTTATTGTGATTAATGAAACGAAGATTAGTTTCTCATGTTCTATATGTGTATACGTTTCATGTATCAAAAGGGAAACACAAAGACGATATAGGTGATACCTCAAGACGGACCAACGAATGAACCAACAATATGAGCACCTAAAACTTCTCCTATTCGAACCAACCTTCCTTCAAACTGGACACACCCACGATCAACCCAATGCACCCAACGATCACCACAGTCTGAGCCTCTTCGTACGTTGTTCTTCTTGCACCACTCGAAGATTTTAGAGAGAAAAAGAAAAAAATATATAAAGTTGCCGTCACTTTTTGTTTAGGGTTTTAGGGTGAAAATGAGATGAGAATATTTGGTTGATTATAAGTGAGAGATGAATGGAAAGTATGGGCTGTGAATGAGCCGAGATTTTTGGCAGATGGGACTTGACTGCTTGCGTGATTTCAGGGACTTAGTTAAAAGATTTTGTCTTTCAAAAAGAGCATGAGTGCATGGGAATGTCAATGATGGTATTAAATGGGATCAAAATTTGTATATTGGTTTCTTATTTCATTAACTTTATTTCCTTAACTTTGGATATTAATTTCTTAAGCATAAATAACATATCTCTTGTATGATTTTATATGTTCTTTAAAAATTTAAAATTTGAGAGTATTTTGGTCATTTCAGATTATGTAAATTTTAGGGTCGATTTACATAAGTGGTGTGAAAATTGAGTGAATGTGAACTCAAGTCAAGGACGATTCACTTTGGTCTTTGTTCGAGTATCAAATGTTCGAAATAAAAATTGGGATTCGACACACTAATTCTTTGGTGGGAAGAGAGTCGAGTGGTGCAAAATATTGCATATGGTGTGTGTCAAAATCGAGAGAAATCAAGGCTAAGTTAGAGGGAGTCGAACGTGTGCTAAAATGAAATATTAAAGTTAAATGGGTTGTGAGTTGGGCCTGATGAACAGTAACATGATAGGAAAGTTGGGCTGAGATTATATAAGGATCCGTTTGGCTGTGTTTGTGAGTGTGTTTGGTTTTTGTGGTCCGCGTGTGAGCTCGTTCCGATATTTGGTGAATCACGTATTAACGTGTTTGTGTTATTATAACGTAATAAACAAAAGTTCAAAAATTTCCCATAAAAATGGTTAACAGAACAGTAATGGTGATTAATATTTGATTAACTAGTACAAATTACAGGGGAAATTTACAGTTTGCTACAGACTGGGGTTTAGTGAGTTATTGTCATCACTCACTGAACCCATTATCTTCTTCTTTGGCTTAGGTGCCATTCAGGAAGTTCCGCCTCACTGAATGGTGAATCCTTCTTCTTAGACTCGTCCTAGGCATCTTGAAGATAACTCACTGAGTGACTGTTCACTCAGTGACCTGAGAGCGTTCAAGGTTATTCGACACTTAGGATAATTTGTATTCAAATCCTTGTTTCAGGACGCTTGGGTACTGAATGGACCCAACAACATTACCTATACGAGATTGATGTGTGGTCGCATCTTTGGGAACTAGATAGCTAAGTTATCTAAATTCTCATGAATAAGGATATGTTCACGACCGAAATGAACACAACGGTAAGAATCTATTATTGCATAAATATGATATGTGTGATACTTATTGTCTCGATTTACTACAAAATGTGGCTAGTTCAAGACTTATGTTCACTATCCACAAAGTATATCAGATATGTAGTAACTAGGATAGGTTCAAGTCCAAAAGACACCTAATCTGATGCATGTCCTATTACATTTGATGGAAATAGAATAATAAGTAATTGTATTATTTTCTATTCAAATGTGGGGTATTATTGGTGTTTGAATAGAAAATGTGGGGTATTGTTGGAACATGTAATGCTATAGTTGGAACATTAATGCTCCATCCCACATTGCTAGAAATATAAAACCTATATCACTTTATAATGTCTTTCCACCAAAGGCTTTCAAATTGATCAAGTCCATAGGAGTGGGCTTAGTGGTGGATTTTAGGGATGTTTTGGCTTATTGGACTTAATATATGTATAATTAATATATGAGAATATATTAGCTACAATTTAGTGTAGCCGACTCCTTACAATTTTGTGTTAGTATTTGTGGGTCCCTGAGTCTATTTGTGGGTCCCTGAATCCTTTATTGTGTAATTTTGGTGGGGGATTATAGCCAAGATATCCCCTTAATATATATATTAAATGGTCAAAAGATGGGCCTTGGGCCTTAAGGGATCTTGGGCTCAAATAAGAAAATTTGTATTTATTTTTTAATAACTCAGATTAGGCCTCATTGTGCCGTATCATGAAAAGTTGCGACGTTTCTTTTCTTTTACAATTATAACAAAAAAAAACTGTATTTTGAAGAGGTATGAAGAAGAGTTGCAATGGTTGGTGACACCCTTTCAAGCACTATATATATGACTGCAAAATCCATCATGAAGCAGCATTCAGATTCGTCAAATTCAAGATTAATTCTTAATTTAATTGTTGTATCCTCAAAACAGTCGCACCAATTCAGGCGAAATTCTGTTTTATTCGCAGACCTCAATCTCTTACACAAATGTTCACAGACTTTTATTTATTTAACTTTTATCCAGTTATCCAAAAAATCTGCAGTTATACACAAGTTAATAGTCACCATTTAACCGAGTTACAAACTTATATCTTGAATATGAAAGCCAAATATACGAATAACTATAATGAAAACTTCAACCTCGTCACAGAAATGAACATATGGTGGTTAAAATGTGTTTATTATGTCAGCTTGATAGTGAACAATCTATGTTGATGGGTGCAAAAGTGAGAGGTAGGGGACCGATTGAATATCCAGAGTGTGTGGTACACTCGTTTGGTTTAGACATAAAGGAACCACATACACTTGTGAACCCAATCAAACCATATCACTTTCTTAAAAAAGATAACGCCATTAAACGCAATCCCCACATACTACTATTCCTATGGTTTTATTTAATTTTATCATAAACCCCACAAAAATATTCTCATGACAATATCTTTATGATTGACCAAGTGTTGGAAAAAGATTTTTGATTATGCATGTATGTAAATGTTTCTAGCTTAGCTTGTTTATAATCGCCTTGCATGAAAACTTGTTATAACACATTACATTATTTTATCCATTTCAAACTACATGTGTCTTAGTTGTATGATTTAATTTATGTGTATATTTTTGTTTGGTTATTTAGCAAACCCGCTATATGCATCTCGTCGGAGCATTGTGCCAATCGCTATATGATTTTAACGCCATTTAGACGTTTCTGAAAAACTTGGTGGCAGACTTCCAAATACCGACACTCGTTCCAATTCCTTGAGCTAGCTCGCCTATTCCTCGCTGCTAGAAAAGTCTTACCCGCCTTTGACACATTCTTGAACAACCAAATTGAACTATGCAACTTCATTTTTCATTCTTTTTTGAGGGATGTGAGGTTAGCAAATTCAAAATAGTATGGACAAGATCATTTTTGATTCCTTAATTTTGTTTCTAATCTTAAATTAAAGGCAACTGTAAATAGCTAACCAATAATACAATATTCTTATGATTAGTTATTTGTCTTAACTTATCAACTTATATGTCTAACATGTTACTTTACTAATGGGCCTTATTTGGATGCTGATCAGACTTCGTCTCCTCTATATCACAGAAACACAATCACACTCAAGTTTGTGTCTAAACGGCCCAGTATATACGTATAGTAATTTTATTACCCGACGATTCTTCAAGAAACACAGAGACACACAGCACAATCTAAAGTGCTCCTTGGCAAGGACCAGGGGCGGTGCTGAGAACGTCAAAAAAAAATTAGGCCCGGCACGAAGAAAAAAAAAGTGCACCTATATTATAATATCCATAGACCATAATCAAGTACGAAAAGTTAAAAATACGAACAAAAATCATTCTTGCAACAAAAGTATTAAATAAAATATATTTTGTTGAAGTAATACTTTTTCATTTCTTACTGTCGAAATTACACATATGGGAAGTAGAAAGATGTACATGAAAAACACATTTTCTAATAAGTCATTGACCGTTGACTTTTTCTCTCTAGGATTCTAGAGCCATCCACCCCCTTGTGAGTCTTCTTCCCCATCTAAGTGGGTTTTTTGCAGTCTCATCTGCTTATTCCCTCGCCGATATACTCTTTCACTATCATCTATTTTGTTTATTTAATTCTTCTCCACTTATGGAAGCACAAGATCCGGATCTTTGTCTTATCGGCAAAGTAATTGCCGACCATCGCAACCTAGGAAAGGCGGGTGTTATATCGATTTTAGTGCCCCTTAGTGGGTTGGGCCCGGCTCGGCTGCTGATGGTGCGCCGGCCCAAAACCGCCCATGGCAAGGACATTCTAGGTATTACATATTCATATTATATCAATCTAACATATATTCGTTTCATGTCATCCCTTGTAAGATCAAATCGATACTTAATTTTATTATATATATACACCTTTCTCAATCTTTCTTTATGTATTTGTCCCCTTCTTCCTCTCAAGTTGTACGTGACTCTATCGACTCGATCAATCACCTTCCCTCAAAAGCAATTTTGGTTTCCATCCCTTGAGCTTGGAATACTGGACCCCCCACACACCATTTTGCATCTTTATTTTATCAAACACCATCGCCACTCCTTCAATTAATTTCCTACTCACAGTATCACTTATAACGGTTCATATTATTCTTATCATATTCAACATTTATATGTTTTTTTGAACAACAAATGTGTTAGAAGACAAAGATTAACAAGGGCAGTTAGAAAACGTGTAAATCACAAAAATAACCATTTTCACAAACACATTTCACAAAATAACCATTTTTTTTTCAAAAGCAAAAATACCTATAAAATTCGCAAACTTTGCGATTTTTTTGAGAAATTTCGCAAAGTTTGCGATTTTTTTGAGAAATTTCGCAAAGTTCGCGATTTTTTTTTACCTAATGTACTTACAGTCTCCTTCTATATTAGAATGCTTATTAGTTCTTGCACTTCGTTTATGTTATTTTGCAGCTTCTTGTATATGGGAGGTGCAAAAGGGTGGGTGCGAGAAAAGCTTTCCTCATTAAAACATTTTATATTTGGGGTGATGAATCCGCATGCAAAAGTAGTTCAGCAATGGAACCAATTTATTGTCATTTCTTGCTTATTAGCCATTTTCATAGACCCCCTATTCTTTTACTTCCTTTCAGTTAAGAAGGTACGCTTCGTCCCGATTTGAACTAGTGAGCTGATAAATAACTCGTTTCCTTTTTACTGTAAAAAAAAAAAAAAAAAAACGCAAAGTTTGCGATTTTTTGGAAATATCGCAAATTTCTTTAAAAAATCGCAAAGTTTGCGAATTTTATTGGTATTTTTACTTTTTCGAAAAAAAATGGTTATTTTGTGAAATGTGTTTGTGAAAATGGTTATTTTTGTGATTTTCCCTGATTCGTGAGAATCAACACGTATTTTTCTCCAAGGATTTACAAAGGAAATATGTAAACCCGAGTCGTTATCCCCAACGAAGGTTTGAATGGAATTCGTGATCTCGATTCGTGAAACGTGTTTGAATAGGGAAAATAATGGGATTTTGGGTTTCTACGCTAAAATAAGCGAACATGAACTAAAAATGATTTAAAAGGCAAGCAAAACGATAATCTAAAGAACGCGAGGCTAAAAACGTAAAGGAAAACTGAAAACGCGTTTAAACTCGAAAAACCCGAGCCTAAAACGTCAAAATGATGAAATACTAACTCTACGGGTACAAATATATTTTTCCTAAGTTCTAATTAATAAAAGAAAATTTAAAAACAAAAGAATTATATTTTTTTGACTATTTAATTAATTATTATGAATTAAAAACAGTTTAAACTAAATAAATTCGAGAAAAATAGCAAATGAACAGTGAAAATTCTCAAAAATTACCAGAAAGTCTATTAAGCTAATATTAATCTAGGAAAAATATAAAAACTGAAAAAGCTACTCAAATAAGCTACGAAATAAGCAAATAAGCATTTATAAGCTAAAAGAGACAAAACTAGTATAAGAATAAAACAAGGGAGATAATACACCAAGCATAACTTGGTGCATCTGTTTATGGGGTGTGTGTTTGAGGCGCACGTATGCTATCCGAGAGGTCCTTGGTTCGATTCTCACTCACACCCCATTTTTATTTTTCATTTTTTTTTCTTTTAAAAGCTTAACAAGCACACGAAAATAAGCTATTTTTATAAAAAAAAACAATTTATGAAAACTTGAAATAAGCACAGAAAAAGCAGATTAAGGTGGCCTGCTTATTAGAAACTTGATTAAATTTTTTATTTTTATTTTTATTTTTATTTTTCTATTTGAAACTTATAAAAAATATTTAACTTTTGAAAAGAGAATATTTATAAAACTCACTGAATAAGCCAGAAATAAGCAATGGAAGGCTGATCAGTGGACTTTACTATGAAATAAGCTAAGGCTAATGTGCTAAAGGGCTGATAAGCTACAAATAAGCTACGGGAAACTTGAAAAAAAAACTAGGTAACTATAAATAAGCTAAAATGCAAACTAAAATAAGCCACAAAAGAGGAAATAAGCACTGAATCCAACTAAATAAGCAAATGGGCTGCTGATATACCTATGGTGCAGGGCAGAAATGGTAGTTTTCAAGCCATGATAAAGCACTCCAAGAAAAATCTTAAAATTCAAAAAAAATAGGAATAGCTAGATAAGCTGGCCAACTAGCTCTGTGCAAAATTTGAGCTTATAACAACTTAACATGAGTAAATTAAAAATCAACAAAATGGGTTGCATTTTTTGAAAATCCAAAAACTAAGTCTGCTATTCTAGTAAAGGCTGATTTTGGCTAACTATTGACCAAGGCTTAAGGGAATAAACTAGTAACTAAGCATTGACTAAATGGACAACATGGAACCAAGAAATTGCACAAGAAAAGCTCAAAATAGCTTGTTGCTATTTTGAGCTTATCTACTCAGTTTTAAGCCTCAATTTCCCACAATCCTACTTAAGTCCATAAAATCTATCAAATAAACTATAACTACCTTAAAAACAGCTTCATTCTATCAAATTAAGCCAGATTGAAAGTCTTAAAGTGGCACATGAACAGTTGGTCACCATTTGTACCCGTTTTAACCCATTGCAAGTCTTAAACCAAACACCCCTTAAACTAGCTGTTTAGGAATTTTAAACTAGAACTAAACAAAATAAGCTAGGATTCTTACTCATTACTGACTTACTAACTAAATTATACCCTAATTATCAGTTTTCAATGGGAAATAAGCACTTAAATAAGCTGAGGTAATATTGACTGTTTAAGGCTTATTTAAGCTAAAAATGGGAAAAACTAACTTAAGCTCTAACAACCTATCAAATTAAACTCAATTAACATTAACTACATCAAATAAGCACAGAAAATGAAAATAAGCACTAATAAGCTGATGAATAGTACCTGTTGACTTTTCTTGACTTTTTGGAAATTAGAAATTAACACTGAATGAATACAAGTGAAAGTTACAAAAAGCTAAAAATAGCTTAAATATGCTTTATATGAACAGAACAAAAGGCTTTAGCATGTAAACAACAATTAAATTTGAACTACTGAATTATCATTAAAACTAGAATTTAAACTGAATTGATACAAGACTTGAACTGAATGAACTGAAATTGAGATTACAAGGACATGAAATTAAGCTAAAACTATAAGACTTATCCGAATTTCAATTTAATAGCTAAATTATACTACTCCTAAATTATACTAAAATCTACTACCCCAAATGTGTGAGTGAAAGGTCTTTTATATCACTCCATAAGCTTCTCTCAGCTCCTTTGACAAATCCCAGCAGTTGGATTGGCTTTAAATTGATCCTAGCCCTTGAATTGATTTTGGCGGGAAATTAGTATAAGTGGATTTCCAGCTGGATTGAGTCACGTGAAATGGTAAACATGTGAAGGAGTAGCTGGAGGGGGATGGAGTGTGGCAGAGGAGAAGCATGGGATGGTGTCAGGGGAGGATATGGATAGTGGTTTTGGCGGGCAATGGTTTGGGGGAGAGTGGTTTTGACTGGGTGTTTGACTTTTCTGGTTTTAGCTAAAATAAAAACGGGTAAAGGTTTTTAGATTGGGCTTGTGTTTATGATTGGGCTGGATTTAGGGAAAAATGGGTTTATTAGTTTAGGGTAAAATGGGATAAAAGGGTTAGTTAATGGTTTAGGTAATTTTAGGTTATGGGTAATTAGGTGAGGGTAAATGGTGAAAAGTAATTTTTGGTTTTGGGTTCGTTTTTCCAAGCTCGTCCAAATGCCATATCCCGGGTTAGCTTTTGACTCCGTCTTCACATGATGCTCAAATGGTGTCGAGTCGATCCAAGAATGTCCGTTTTTGCTCTTTTTCCCATCCAAACTCGGTTTTGTCCACTTTTGCCTTGTTTTCAATCCTTTTGCACCTGAAACACATAAAAACACAAACCAAGAATATTTGCAACAATATTTGGTCTATTTGGGCGTTTTTGGTCATTTTTGTGTCTTACATGGGCATAAAATGATGAGTAAATAGGCACTCATCATCCCCCCACACTATCAATTGCTAGTCCCTAGCAATCCGATCATATAAAGTAATGACAGGATCAAAAGAATACCAAGTATACCCCGTTTTGACTTTTTATTCAATGCAAGAAATTTAAACTAGAACAAAAATAAATAACATGCTTGATTTTCAAAAATGGTATCATGGAACGGGATTCACACAAAATGGGTGTTTCCAGGGAATTGTAATCGTCATCATATTTTTTATACTCCCAACTAAGCTTAAACTCATTGTGCAACTGTTTTTGTAAAATGCTAACACTACTTATACTAATAATCTATGTAAGCCGAAACTTAACTTTTCACTCCCATAATTTATTCAAGTTAGGTGACTGTGCTCATTTTCAAAATTTTGATCGCAAAAATCACATTTTTATAAAAATTTGACGAATACTAGTTGAAAGGTTGAATTAAATTTTGCAAGAAGCAAGTTTCGCACATTTTTCCATACATTTTTTCATTTTTCATCACTTTTTCACTTTCTTTTTTTTATTTATTATTTTTTTTTACAACTTAACTTCTTATTGTACCATAAACTACGGAGCTTCACGGGGAAATTCCAAGACCTTATAACTTAGGAATAAAGGATCCAAGGGCCGTTACAACGGAGAGTTCCAAGACTCTAGACATTCCGGAAATGAGGTTCCAAGGGTGTTAGACCAAGACCTTACACCTTCCTGAATAAAGATCCAAGGGCCGGTGTAAGAGGGTAGCCAAGACCTAAACGCCTTTTGGAAATAAGGATCCAAGGACCGATCTCGAACCGTAGCTTAGGACTTATTTATTCATACTCAAAACTTTAATTTTTGCAACTTTCAAGCAACGTCTCACTTTCATTTTGCATTCTTATTATGTTTATAAGAAAGTATGCTTGTTCCGAAATTTAAATAAAACTTTGAACTAGTACTTGTCAAAATCGTATAAAAACTTTTTTACGTTTAAGAAAATAATTTTTGTGTTCAAACGTTTGAAAATAACCACTTATTATGTCAGATTAGGAGCTCCTGGGAGGAAAAGCCATAGATTACTTATATAAGCTCTAAAGAAAACCAATTATTCTACGCTTAGCATTTTCATTTGCACAAATCGTAAAACCTTAGTCTAATCGTTAAGGAAGCAGCCAGATCAACACTCTGGCAGAGTCGGGATTCCCCTTGTTATAACCTAATCAAGACTAAACACTTTTTTTTAAGTGCAAAGCACTTCTTTTTCATGCAATTTCTTATATAAAAACGAAAATTTTTTTAAAATTTTGGCCAAAACGGGGGTACTAGGGCACTAGAAGGTACATAAGTGACAAAATTCGCGATAATTCCCCCCCACACTTAGAATTGGATATTGCCCTCAATATTCAAAGTACCGGCTATTATGCCGACACTTAGAACGTAAAAAGGTAATACTAATAGCCAAGTGTGTGAAACAATTCTCTTTTTTTCACAAACAGGATTAAAAAGATATCCCTAGATAATCATTAGCAAAAAGATCGGATATTGGGCGGCTGGATTGAAAACAGGCGCATCAATCATCACGATCTAAGGGAAACCTGCAAACAAGAGCAAACAACACACAAAACAAAGCACAGCAGAGGAATCCCCCACACTTAGTGTCAGAAAATAGAAAGAAGTCAGAAACATGGTTGTCACCCATGAAATGCTAATGTTTTTTTTAACCGAGTCACTAGCTTGACTCGACCCCGAATTCATTTGTTCTTGGGAAGCATGTGGAAAAAGAAAATCTCCATCGGACTTCATTCAAAATGTTTGGATAAACATTGAAATACTTGAAAGTTCCACTCCGATGAGATACATCCGGCTCAAAAGAATGATAAATGGAGATGCGGGGTCAAAAACTTTGTCCTCGTTCCAAACGAGTGAAGGAAAGACAAGCTACCTATAAGCACAGAAAGGTAGAAAAACTCGAACGACATATGTGAAGTCAATATAATGGCGATCCTCAACGGGAAATGTCACATATGTCGGAGAAAGAATGTCCTTTTGAATCTCGGGATTGAGAATTGAGGTCTTATCATCAAGTTTATGAGTAATAGAGTCCTTGACCTCATTGTTCTCTAACACTTCATCAAAGAGAGGATTTATGTTGCTAGAAAAGTACTCGTCATCAAATTCAAAAAGAGAATTCGAATAGACTTTGAGACTTTCATTTTGAACATCCTCATCATAAAGTGATTCGTCATCACTAGAGGAAAAACCATCATTGGACTTGAAAAGAGGGTTAGAGACAATCCCGGAAAAATCATCCTCAACGTCAAGAGGATAATCATCACAAATAGACAAATCACATTCATTGTCCGATATATCCTCAGACTCACTTGGGATTGGGATAAGGTTCTCAGCACTAGACTTTATGAATTCGTCCGATTCCTTTTCAGGAATAGTGCTAAGATGCTCATCCTCTATAATAAGAGAGTCCTCGGAGTCCAAAGTCGGTAAGATGGATGTGATTGCAATAGACTGAGGGAGTTGAGAAATAATATCGCTCAAAGGAATAACACTCTCCTCGTCGTCCTCCTCATCATTATTGCTAGCATAAATGGCTTTTATACGTTCCATTTGCTCTTCTGCTAGCCATTCTGCAATACTCTTGTCTTCCTGCCTTTTCTGGACAGGTGTGATTGCAGCTGACGAATTCTCATAATATTCCTTCATTTGAATAGTATCCTCATCATCTTCATCAAGAATGGAAGCCTTGAGAAATTTGGCACGCGTTTTCGCTGCTCGTTCTTCGGCTAGTAATTCTGCCATAGATTTTTCATGAGGATGAATGATGGAATACTGTGGGGGTTGGACATTGTCAAAACCGGAAGTATTATACCAAGGATTAGGTTCTTGACTCCACGGTTGACATTGATAATCGTCATGAAGACCCCCACACTTTGCACAAGGAACATTCGGAGCATTTTGAAACGATGTATCATTGAAATTTTGATAGCACGGTTCTTGCTCAAATGAATTCTGAGGAAGGTGGCTGAAATCGTTTTGAAAATTTGGATAAGTGAATGTATTTCCGATTTCAGAAGTGCGACACATGCAAAGTCCGTGAGTAAACCCACATTCTTTGCAAAAACACCGTTCACAAAGTGAATCATCTCCCAACAGATCTCCACAATTAAAGCAATTTTGCTGATTGAATGAAGATAACTGGGATTGTGGAGGGTAGGCGGAAAAGCCTTGAGAATTATTTGGATTTGGATTAATGAATGTTTTGCACCAATTACAAGATCCGTCTCTAATATTACTTCCACACCGCTCACATGAACACTTGTAACAACGATGATCATCACCCACTGGACTTTTACAATAAAAACAGTGATAGCCGGGTGACGACATAAGAATTAAACATTAAGGAGGGATAAGATGAAAATAGAGTTAAACGGATAGAGGGTGAGAGATAAAGAATTAAACGAATAAGAGGAATAAGAAGAATATTTTTGATTTTTAAAATTTAGAAACATTTGAAGAACACAAAAGAAAAAGGAAGATAAATTTTGTAATGAAAATCTTTTTGGGCTTTTATAAGAAAATATTTACGAGAGAAAACGATAACTTCACGGGGAAGGGTCTTCAAAACACGAATTGACAAACGAGAATTAAAAATTCGCTTTAACCTTCCCCGGCAGCGGCGCCAAAAATTGATTCGTGAGAATCAACACGTATTTTTCTCCAAGGATTTACAAAGGAAATATGTAAACCCGAGTCGTTATCCCCAACGAAGGTTTGAATGGAATTCGTGATCTCGATTCGTGAAACGTGTTTGAATAGGGAAAATAATGGGATTTTGGGTTTCTACGCTAAAATAAGCGAACATGAACTAAAAATGATTTAAAAGGCAAGGAAAACGATAATCTAAAGAACGCGAGGCTAAAAACGTAAAGGAAAACTGAAAACGCGTTTAAACTGGGAAAACCCGAGCCAAAAACGTCAAAATGATGAAATACTAACTCTACGGGTACAAATCTATTTTTCCTAAGTTCTAATTAATAAAAGAAAATTTAAAAAAAAAAAGAATTATATTTTTTTGACTATTTAATTAATTATTATGAATTAAAAACAGTTTAAACTAAATAAATTCAAGAAAAATAGCAAATGAACAGTGAAAATTCTCAAAAATTACTAGAAAGTCTATTAAGCTAATATTAATCTAGGAAAAATATAAAAACTAAAAAAGCTACTCAAATAAGCTACGAAATAAGCAAATAAGCATTTATAAGCTAAAAGAGACAAAACTAGTATAAGAATAAAACTAGGGAGATAATACACCAAGCATAACTTGGTGCATCTGGTTATGGGGTGTGTGTTTGAGGCGCACGTATGCTATCCGAGAGGTCCCTGGTTCGATTCTCACTCACACCCCATTTTTATTTTTCATTTTTTTTTCTTTTAAAAGCTTAACAAGCACACGAAAATAAGCTATTTTTATAAAAACAACAATTTAAGAAAACTTGAAATAAGCACAGAAAAAGCAGATTAAGGCGGCCGCTTATAAGAAACTTGATTAAATTATTTATTTATTTTATTTTATTTTATTTTTCTATTTGAAACTTATAAAAAATATTTAACTTTTGAAAAGAGAATAATTTTAAAACTCACTGAATAAGCCAGAAATAAGCAATGGAAGGCTGATCAGTGGACTTTACTATGAAATAAGCTAAGGCTAATGTGCTAAAGGGCTGATAAGCTACAAATAAGCTACGGGAAACTTGAAAAAAAAACTAGGTAAATATAAATAAGCTAAAATGCAAACTAAAATAAGCTACAAAAGAGATAATAAGCACTGAATCCAACTAAATAAGCAAATGGGCTGCTGATATACCTATGGTGCAGGGCAGAAATGACAGTTTTCAAGCCATGAAAAAGCACTCCAAAAAAAATCTTAAAATTCAAAAAAAATAGGAATAGCTAGATAAGCTGGCCAACTAGCTCTGTGCAAAATTTGAGCTTATAACAACTTAACATGAGTAAATTAAAAATCAACAAAATGGGCTGCATTTTTTGAAAATCCAAAAACTAAGTCTGCTATTCTAGTAAAGGCTGATTTTGGCTAACTATTGACCAAGGCTTAAGGGAATAAACTAGTAACTAAGCATTGACTAAATGGACAACATGGAACCAAAAAATTTCACAAGAAAAGCTCAAAATAACTTATTTCTATTTTGAGCTTATCTACTCAGTTTTAAGCCTCAATTTCCCACAATCCTACTTAAGTCCATAAAATCTATCAAATAAACTATAACTACCTTAAAAACAGCTTCATTCTATCAAATTAAGCCAGATTGAAAGTCTTAAAGTGGCACATGAACAGTTGGTCACCATTTGTACCCGTTTTAACCCATTGCAAGTCTTAAACCAAACACCCCTTAAACTAGCTGTTTAGGAATTTTAAACTAGAACTAAACAAAATAAGCTAGGATTCTTACTCATTACTGACTTACTAACTAAATTATACCCTAATTATCAGTTTTCAATGGGAAATAAGCACTTAAATAAGTTGAGGTAATATTGACTGTTTAAGGCTTATTTAAGCTAAAAATGGGAAAAACTAACTTAAGCTCTAACAACCTATCAAATTAAACTCAATTAACATTAACTACATCAAATAAGCACAGAAAATGAAAATAAGCACTAATAAGCTGATGAATAGTACCTGTTGACTTTTCTTGACTTTTTGGAAATTAGAAATTAACACTGAATGAATACAAGTGAAACTTACAAAAAGCTAAAAATAGCTTAAATATGCTTATATGAACAGAACAGAAGGCTTTAGCATGTAAACAACAATTAAATTTGAACTACTGAATTATCATTAAAACTAGAATTTAAACTGAATTGATACAAGACTTGGGAACTGAAATTGAAACTGAAATTCAGATTACAAGGACATGAAATTAAGCTAAAATACTAAAATCTACTACCCCAAATGTGTGAGTGAAAGGTCTTTTATATCACTCCATAAGCTTCTCTCAGCTCCTTTGACAAATCCCAGCAGTTGGATTGGCTTTAAATTGATCCTAGCCCTTGAATTGATTTTGGCGGGAAATTAGTATAAGTGGATTTCCAGCTGGATTGAGTCACGTGAAATGGTAAACATGTGAAGGAGTAGCTGGAGGGGGGATGGAGTGTGGCAGAGGAGAAGCATGGGATGGTGTCAGGGGAGGACATGGATAGTGGTTTTGGCGGGCAATGGTTTGGGGGAGAGTGGTTTTGACTGGGTGTTTGACTTTTCTGGTTTTAGCTAAAATAAAAACGGGGTAAAGGCTTTTAGATTGGGCTGGTTTATGATGCTGAATTTAGGGGAAAATGGGTTTATTAGTTTAGGGTAAAATGGGATAAAAGGGTTAGTTAATGGTTTAGGTAATTTTAGGTTATGGGTAATTAGGTGAGGGTAAATGGTGAAAAGTAATTTTTGGTTTTGGGTTCATTTTTCCAAGCTTGTCCAAATGCCATATCCCGGGTTAGCTTTTTACTCCGTCTTCACATGATGCTCAAATGGTGTCGAGTCGATCCAAGAATGTCCGTTTTTGCTCTTTTTCCCATCCAAACTCGGTTTTGTCCACTTTTGCTTTGTTTTCATTCCTTTTGTACCTGAATCACATAAAAACACAAACCAATAATATTTGCAACTATATTTGGTCTATTTGGGCGTTTTTGGTCATTTTTGTGTCTTACATGGGCATAAAATGATGAGTAAATAGGCGCTCATCATTCCCGTTAGAAAACACCCTTGTTTTAATTTACGTGAAACTAATAATAAGAAATGACTTAGGGTGCGTTTGGTTTAACACTTTAGAATGTGTTTTAACTTGATGTGACAATAATCATTTGTTTGGTTTAATCTTTTGATAGTAGGAATAGTAGATGTAATGAAAATGTGATAGTATACTAATTTGGTGGGTATTGGTTGGTTTTGGTTATTTTTGTGGGCCCTCTTTTTTCTCCTCTTTATTATATGTGGGACCATATATTATTTCACATTCTTTATTATTTTATTTTTTAAATGAACTTTTATATTTAAAATTTATTATAAAATATATTTAAATATACATAATTTCTCTTTCCTAAACCTACCTTAAATCCAACTTCTATACCAAATTCAAATCTAAATCCAAACCCACCAAACGGACCCTTAATTGTCATACACAGTTTATATAGTTATAAAATTGCAGTTGAAAATTAATGGAAAGCTCATCACAAAACAGGACGATCATTAAATTTTTTCCCCCAATGCAACATGTTACACAACTAGGAAAAGGACAAATTCATATCCGAAAAACCGACAAACGTATTTTCACATCAATAGTTAAAATGAGCTGGGCAGCCCGCGCGTTGCAGCGAAAGTGTTTTGTTGATAGTATGTAGTAGCTACTTTTTTGTTTTCGGGTTATTGTTAGTAGAAAATTAATGGTGTTAACATAGAAAAAAACCTGGACTGTAAATGTGAAAGTCATTTAACATTTGACAATTCATTAATATTTGAGTGGTTGTTGCTCATTTTTAAAGATAAGAAGATTATATATTACCATGAGTCTAGTAAAACACAATAATAAGGGTTCAAATGGTCAGTATATAAATGCAACAAATATAAGGTGTGAAGTTGGTAAACAAAACTCAGTAGAGAGTAGCTATAATTTTGTGCAATGACATGTTCCATAATATAAAAGCAACAAATATAAGGTGTGAAGCTGGTAAACAAAACTACTGTCCACTTTGAGCCTGAGAGGATTTGTGATTGTATAGAGGATCTTGTGACCAATGCTCCTTTAGCTTCGGACTATAAGCCTTTCGGTGGTCAGTAAGGTTGTCCATCAGGCATCTTCATTGCAGTGTGAATGCCTCTTTGCAGGTGTATTTCAATTGATATGTTGCTTGAGCCAATCCTGAAATCCTGGGAGGAAAAGTGAGCGCATCCCAAGCAAATCCACTTCTTGGCATCTTGTTCCTGGTCAAGCTCCTCTTGCAAAATATCCAAAACATAGATCATGTAAATAACAACGATATTATAAAAAATCCAAAATTCAGAACCCGGAGTCAAAATTACCTGAAAAAAGAAAAACTGGTGACTGCAATGGCAAGTGAATTTTGGTCAGGACCTGAGCTGAGTGTAGATTGCTTGAAGAAGCTAAATAGAATTTAAATTGCAGCTCGTTTTGACAGTGTATCCATGAAGAGCCTGCTGAGAAGACCAAATGCAAAGAGAATTAATAAATCAATTGTTAGTATCAAATGTATGCACAATTTGTGTTATTAAATATTTGTTATTTTTGACCATTATTTTGCTCCACCAACAATCTGCTACACCAACCTAGCAATTAATGCTATTAAGTTTTAATTTAATACATGGTTAGCATTTGTTTTAAATTCACATTACTACAGCAATTAATATACAAAGTACTTCTATTAAAAATCTGAAATCTTTCTAAAATTCTTAAAAATGAGTTCAAAGGTAGAAATTGTTGAAATTTCTTCAGATGATTCAACATTTTCTGATGAAATTTCTTCACCATGGTGTACCTATTTTCCTAACTGGTATTCAACCTCATCTGGCGGCTCAAAAAAGAGTACAGCTGGCAGGGTTTGCAAAAAGGATTCAACCTCTGTTAATGCTCCTGTGACCACTCAAGGGTTTTCAATTGGTGGCAAAAGCATTCAAGTCCTAGGACTTACAGCCAAGGAGGCTGCGAAAAGAATTCAAGTCCTAGGCCTTCCAACCAAGGAGACTTATGCAAAAATAATAGCCAAAGGGAAAGGGAAAAGCACTCTTACTTGAAGGATTCTGACCACTGTCTTTTGTTAGGAATGTATGATTTCATCTTTTGAATGAAATATGTATCTATGTGTGAATCTATCTAGATAATGTAATATGCATCTATGTAATAAAAGGCTACTTGATACTGTTAGTCAGTGTTGCTATAATTTCTTAATACTCATAAGAATTAAAAAAAAAATTATTTTAGTAATGGTTAGTTTCTGTCTTGAAAGAAAAAGTTCTAAAATTGAGGTGTTCATCTTGGTTTTATCTGAAAGGCTGTAATTTTAGTTTTTTTTTACAGTAAACAGAAACTACAGCACTAAAAGGTCTGGTTGGCAATGTAAATGGTGGAAAACTGAGTAAGAATAATAACTATAATTTCTAGATTTAGACCATGTCATGTACCTACAATTATTAAGTATTGCATAATGAAAGAAACTGTTGGGAATGTATTATTTCTGTCAACTTTAAAAATCTCCAAGGCAATAATTTTGGGTTATTTTGGATGATAGCATGGGTGATTTGAAAGGAGTAATAGTATAATAGGTGTAGGTGTGTTGAGTGCCTATAATGGATATAAAAAAACCTGGTGTTCATCTTTGGCAGGTATTGGTTGATGATGTGCATGTGGCAATAGAAATGAGATAAATAGATTAAAAAAGAAAAAAGAAAAAAAAAAGCAATTTAGTTTTTTTAGGTTTGTTTTTCTATTTAAGAAAGGTATGCTGTGTGTTTGTATGCATACCTCATTTTCTAACTTGTGATAAAGAAAAAAAAATGTCTAGACATCCTAGGTGTGATCGACTTAGAATTGACGCCAATTCGAACAATTGGTTTGAAATGTTCATTCTATATTGTCATAAATGAATGCGCTATGTGGTAGATTGGTTGGGGTAATGCGTGAAAGGGCCGCTTTTATTGAGGAGTTAGACACTATCGGGAACAATTATGCTCAGAAAACAGCTGAATTCCTAAGAGAAGTGTAGTCAAAAGATGACCAAAAGGTGTTGCAAATGCGCATTATGACAGCTGAGTTGGAGCTAAACGGCCGTAATAAGGAGATCTTTGTTCAGAAGCTTAGGGGTTTAAGGATCTCTGAGTATCTGGATAGTAGTGGAGGCAATTGTTGTTGGTTATGTTGTTTTGTTCATGTTGGTGTGATGTTGTGGTCTGTATTTGCAGCTATGTATTTGTGTTTAATTTTTTTAAAAGTCCTGTTGTAATGTTTGGTTAGAGGCTATGTAACTGGATTCTAAGTTGGTATGAAAGTTGTTGTTTTGTGTTAAGTTAAATTGTGTAACTAACCTTTCTTGCTTCCTTAAATATGGTAGTTCATCTTCTAATTCCTGATCATTGCTGATCTTGATCTGCTATACTGATCTGTTTTTTGTTTGCGGCTTCTTGATCCTATTTTTTGCAAACAAAATAGTTAGTATTTTGTTTTGCATATGACATTTTTAAATAAGAGCAATTGTTAACTCAAATATTGGCACCTGCCTTTGTTTCAATTATTTGGGTTGTTCCTTGATGTCCACCGGTCTTGCTGAAAAGATGGTGTAGAATAAAGTCAATTGTACTGCAGATGTGTTTGTCATGGAGGTTTTGAAATTATATCTACATACAATAAATGAAGTTAATTGGTCGTTTAGAAAAGAACATAGTAGTTGACAAACTGAGTATATTTAAGGGTAGTAATATGGTACCTTCATGCATCTATAAGGAGTGGAAGTGGGTATAAAAATGAACACCAATTAGATAATGAAAAGTAAGCAGACGTAAGTTTCTATAAACATGTACACCTATTATATTAGCAGCGTTAATAATCATAGGTGGGAGCGCTTACCTCCCTCTTAAATTCCTTTTGTTATTTATACGATCTTTAAACAACGGTCTGCACCAGACGTATTGTTAGCCCGTTCAAATAGCAAAAGGAATTCGAGGGGAAGATAAGAGCAACCATCTAAGTTGGATGTTCTGCATTTGTCATACCAAAATGAAATCCTCCTCCCCAAAAATGTACCAAAGTCAACATAGATGGTTCAACAATCATGTGATTGGTGTTCGTATGACGACACACTTCGGTACTTTGAACCTCCACTCGAAATCCCATCGCCATGTAGATGAAATATTTGCAAAGGTTTGTGCCAAACCGATTGCAATGACAGTGACATAGGAATGAGTTTTCGAGGGGAAGCTCAAAGTACCAAGGTGTGTTGAAGAAAAAATTATCGATTCTAGAAAAGCATGTGAGTATTAGGACTCGTGTTGAATGGGATAATGAAGGAGTGTGGCCTGTCATGAACAATACACACTATATCATTATCACAATCAACACGCCTCAATTATTAGATCCCATCTATCAAACAATGTATATGGGTTTCATTATTTAATTTGACCGAGTTCCCTAAAATCATTGGTGTGCTTGATAGACTAATGGTTTTAGGGAACTCGGTGAATTTAATCAATGGAACCTAGTTACATAGTTAGATAGATGTGCCCTAATAATTGAGGTTTTCAAGGTGAAGTTAAATGAAGCAAGCTTTGTATGGCCACATTACTTTGTAAATGGCTGGTTTTAGGTCATAAAAAAGAATGGAATTTAAAAAGCAACATAGTTAACTCTTCTAAGGTCCCTTACAGTTCCTTTTGTTGTTTCAACTCCCTTTGTGCAAAACCCTGCACCAGGCGATTTGCTAGATTGTGATTGTTAAAATAACAAAAGGAACTGTATGAGAACTTAGAATAAGTAACTATTTTAAAGTTCCAGACTCATTTATTAATTTAAACCATTCATTCACTAAGTAATGTGGCACCTGATACATACCTTGTTACTTTCAACTTCTCTTTGAAACACTTTTATAGAATCGACAACTATAATTTTTCGGTAAGTTTTACAAACTCAATTGTTTATATGATAGATGTTTGCCAGGGTAAGTTTCGGTTACAATCTTTGACCACTCAATTAATTCGTGTCAGAAAATAGGTCTGAATCATTATAGCCCTGCCCTAAGTAAAGCAACGAAAGACATTTTGTAGGGAAATAAATGTGAATACATACCTGAGTATGTGACTTATGTTTTTACTTTTTTTGTGGTATCTGCAGGATGATTGAACGAACAAATATGAGGAATAGAACTTTTTGGGTAGGGCAGAGCATGCAAATACAGTAATAGGTCACCTTGGTTTTCGTGCATCCATCGTTGATACGTTGCTTCTGTCTACATGTATCAATTTAAATTTCAGTTGAACTTCTTAATCAATCTTACAAAATCAAATTTCAACAACTGATGATTACGAAAGACTATAAATTGAATCCCATAAACACATATTAATACTTACTTCTCTTTGAAACACTTTTATAGAATCGACAACTATAATTTTTCGGTAAGTTTTACAAACTCAATTGTTTATATGATAGATGTTTGCCATAGTAAGTTTCGGTTACAATCTTTGACCACTCAATTAATTAGTGTCAGAAAATAGGTCTGAATCATTATAGCCCTGCCCTAAGTAAAGCAACGAAAGACATTTTGTAGGGAAATAAATGTGAATACATACCTGAGTATGTGACCTATGTTTTTACTTTTTTTGTAGTATCTGCAGGATGATTGAAAGAACAAATCTGAGGAATAGAACTTTTTGGGTAGGGCAGAGCATGCAAATACAGCAATAGGTCACCTTGGTTTCCGTGCATCCATCGTTGATACGTTGGTTCTGTCTACATGTATCAATTTAAATTTCAGTTGAACTTCTTAATCAATCTTACAAAATCAAATTTCAACAACTGTTGATTACGAAAGACTATAAATTGAATCCCATAAACACATATTAATACTTAAGTTTATGGTTACACAATCTTTAATTTTCAAATTTAAATTCACTAAAATTAAATTTTATACCTTTGAAAGGCAGACATACGAAGTATATGTATGGAAGCTTACCAACAGCTGATCTTGATCTTAGTTGAAGCATAATGTGCTGAGGTAGGTGAGTGCGCAAACCTGAGGGGTACAAAAATATTGACAAAGTATCAATGATGGATGCACAAACCGTGTGAATACAGTAATAGGTTGGCTTGGTCTTCGTACATCCATCATTGATATTCCGTCAATTTTTGATATTTACTTTGTTTCCATAGTATGCAATTACCCTGCTGAATATACAAAACCTGTTAGCAGCGGGAAAAAAATAAAAAAATATATAAGTGGACTCATGTAGTACAATGGATTAATTATGTAAATTTTAGCAATACTTATCTTTTGTTTATTCTAGTTATGTAGCAAGATGCTAAATGAACTTAGATACTGCAAAACAAAAAGTTTTGAGTTCCAAAGAGAGTAAGTAGTGTAATCTGAGAAAAGAGGGTATCATTAAACATTCTATAAAACTCTTTTGAGTCGCCTTACCCTGTTGAATATTATCTTTTGTTTATTCTAGTTATGTAGCAAGATGCTAAATGAACTGAGATACTGCAAAACAAAAAGTTTTGAGTTCCAAAGAGAGTAAGTAGTGTAATCTGAAAAAGAGGGTATCATTAAACATTCTATAAAACTCTTTTGAGTCGCCTTAAAAAATGGTAACTTCTTATAAAGTCTAAGCATATGATCAATGCCAAACACAATCGTGTTTTATGCATCTTGGCATGTCCAGTCATACAAAAGGCTCTGATTAGTCGTCGTATGCATTTAACCATGACAGCAACCATAGATGATGTACATCGCTTGTCAATATTAGGAAATGAAGAGTATTTGGTTTTCTTTATTTGCCAATACTAAAAGTTGATGTTTTGTGCCTGTGAGAGTTAATTTTTTTTCGCACATTCGCAACTGCAGTTCCACAAAAGGTGCTGATCAACAATACGGTTCAATTATGAAAGAAAGATAGGAAACGGAAGAGGATGGTGCGAAGAAGTAATTTGCACCAAATCACCTGTCACAGCATTCTTTTCTGTTTCTCATCTTTCTTTAAGAATTGTACCCTATTGTTGATCAAGGCCTTTTGTGGAACTACAATTATGAATATACGAAAAAAAAATCAACTGTCACAGGTACAGAACATCAATTGTTAGTATTGGCAAATAAAAAAATACCAGATAATCTTCATTTCTTAATATTGACACACGATGTAGAACATCTGTGTTTGCTCTTATGGTCAAATGCAGAGGATTGACTATCAGAAGCTTTTGCGCCACTGAACCTACCAAGATGCATAAAAGATGGTTGTCTAGTAAAGTGGAGTAAGACTGTAAATTTAAAATATGATAATCATACATATACAAAGGCAGTTATTAGGGTCAGATTTTATAGCCAAACAGAGTGAAAAAGATTTATGGCCAGCCATGGCTGCAAAGAACAACGCTTGCATAATGATGCTATCCAGTCTTTGCCATGCCAAGTCAGGCTTAGATTTTTAAATGGGAAATGGTCAAAAACCTCAAAATATGCCACGGCTGCTAATACACACGGTTGCACAATAGCAAGTATGTTACTGCGCCATCCGGTGATTGCCCTGCCAAGTTATGGCTCCAATTTCGTTTGACCAATATTATCAGTTTATCACTGCTTTTTGCAATCAACATTGGAGTCATCAGTGTCTCCTCATCTCATATACCAAATATTTGATTGTAAAACTATCCCAATGCCAACATAGCTGCAAACTCTTATCTCCCTCTCCAGTTCCTTTTGTTAGCTCAGTTAGACTTTATACAATGGCCTACACCAGACGCATTGCTAGGCCACTGAAGTAACAAAAGGAACTGGAGAAGAAAGGTAAGAGCAGGCAGCTACATTGAACATCATGTGTCAATATTAACAAATGAAGAATACATGGTATTCTTTGTTTGCCAATACTGACATCCAATATTTAACGTTTGTGATAGAAAAGAGCCTTTTATGAAACTGAATTTGGCAATATGCAAAAAACAGATTCAATGGATGACATAAATCATCTCCAATGGTGCTATTAATTTTTAAAAACAGGCTCAGATCTGCAATTCAGAAAGTTCATCGTTGCCTTTTGCATAACAGGTATATAGCAGCATAGTTACCCCTTCTGAGTTCCCTTACAGTTCCTTTTGTCGTTTCAACTCCCTTTGTGCAAAGGCCTGCACCAAGCGATTTGCTAGATTGTTGAAAAAACAAAAGGAACTGTATGGGAACTTAGAATGGGTAACTATGATGAACATCGTATGTCAATATTTGCAAATGAAGAACGTGGTGGGCTTTAAAGCAAAAAGAATCTGGCTGACAAATAGGTCTGTTTCCTTTGAAATTTTTAATTTAAAAAAAAAAAAAAAAAAAACCATGTTGGCTAGAAACTTTGCACTTTAAAGTGCACCACGTTCTTTATTTGCCAATATTAGCAGACGATGTTAGATGTTACATTTGTGTTTTCCAGGTTTGGTGTTGGTAAACGCACTGGTTTGTCTCTGAGTCAAAGAACAGCAAATCATGATAAGCCATTACTATCCTGGAACAAAAAAATCCATCAAAACTTCCTAGGGATCAATGATGAGTGAACAATAATTCATCATGATAATAGAGTATCGTATAAAAAAAATAGAGCAATGTTTATCTTTTGTTTGTTGTAGTTATGCAGGAACCTGGTAAATGAACTGAGAGACAGCGAAACTACAAAATTGTTACAGAGCTGATGCAGTAGATGATTAGGCTCAGATTTGTAATTGGAAAAAGGGTAAAAAAAAAACCTGAATTCCACCATGGCCGCAAATAAAAGCGATTACATAATAGCAATTATGCTATCATACCATCCGGTAATTGACCCGACAAGCTATGGATTCAGGCTTTCTATTATCGATATCATTGGATTCAGAAAACAGGTAATCATCATAGCCCATAATCAGCGTCAAAAAATAGAGTCTGCTAACAAATCTGAAACCACAGAACTGATACAAAAGATCATTAGGCTCAGATTTGTAATTGAAAAAAGGTTGGAAAAAGTCTGATTTCTACCATGGGTGCAAATAAATATGGTTGCACAATAGCAAGTATGCCATCACGGCATCCAATAATTGCCTTGGTAAAAAGGCTAAAAAAAGTCTGAATTCTACCATGGGTGCAAATAAATATGGTTGCACAATAGCAAGTATGCCATCGCGCCATCCAATAATTGCCCTGCCAAGGTACGGGTTCAGACTTCCTATTATATATATATGCTAAAAGGGGTGAAACAGTATCCTCAAAAACAATGGGGCACTTAGTTGTGCTTCTCCCATTGGTTTGTCTCTGATTCAGAGAACAGCCAATTATTATAAGCCATCACTATCGCGAAATAAACAAACCTACCAAAACTTTATGGGGAATAATGACAGTTTGAAAAGAACAAAGAGCACGAAGAAAAGCTTCTGGTTGAATCTTTCAATGGAATAAACTATAAGAAAAGATAGATAACTTCATAAGGAAACAAAAACATTGCAGCCCTCATTTAATGCATCACAACACCTGGAGGCTCAACAACGGATATAGCTTCTATGGTACACAATGTTGATTGACAGAAACAAACATGGTTGCATAATTATGCCATCCAATGTTTTGATCTATAACTTTGCCGTCCATAAGTAGATCTTTAGGCTCAGACTTGTAATTGTAAAAAGAGTCCAAAAAGCCTGAATTCAACCATGGCTGCAAATAAAAACGGTTGCATAATAGCAAGTATGCTATCACGCCATCCGGTACTTGCCATGCTAAGGTACGGTTTCAGACTTCCTATTACCAATATCATTTGGCTCAGAGATCAGGTAATCATCATAGCCCATTATTATCCTGGAAAAACAGAGGCCATTAAAAAATTTGAACTCACAAAACTGATAAAATTGATAATTAGGCTCACATTTATAACCGGAAAAAAAGTAAAAAAAACCCTGAATTCAAACATGGCTGCAGATAAAAACGGTTGCATAATAGCAAGTATGCTATCACGCCATCCGGTAACTGCCCTGCCAAGATACGGTTTCTGACCTCCTATCACCGATAATATTTGATTCAAAGAGCAGGTAATCATCATAGGCCATTGGTATCCTGCAACGAACCAACCTACCAAAAAACACAGGATAAGTGCAAAGGATACTAATTAACTACAATGAATGCTAATCAAATAACCCAACAAACACACATGATGACAATAGGGAATCTCAAAACATTATACCTATCACGGTCAAAAGAATAGCAGGCTAAAACATAGTGGATAAAAGCAAGCCGAAATGTTACACACATAAAACACTCCCAGTCTAATATAAAAAAAGAGATCAGATTACTTGGTGTAATAAAGTTGTTAATGTGCCCTGTCTGCGCATGTGGATTTTGCTGAGGCAACTATCCATCGCACTCTACCATCATTCCACTCAGCACAGCAACACAACACAATCGAGAAAATCCCCAAATAAAGAAAACCCTAATTTCACATAAAAATTATATATGTATATATATAATACTCTACCATCGTCCCACTTAGCGTAGCAAGACAGCACAATCAATAAAATCCCCAAATATATTAAAATCCCCAAATTAAGAAAACCCAAATTTCACGTAAAAACTAAAATATAGAAAAAATCTAAATTAAATGATAATTTAACACAAACTAAATTGTAATCAAGCATAAAGAGGTCAAAAATCGTACATATATAAAACCCTATATTAAGAAACCCTAATTAGTTAATAAAGAAAATGAACCAAACATACAGAACAATACATTGGACCTGAGTATATGGCCTATGTCTTTGATTTCTTTTTTGTTATTCCACTTACCACATCAACACAACACAATCAAGAAAATCCTCAAATAAAGAAAACCCTAATCTCACATAAAAATTATATATGTATATATATAATACTCTACGATCGTCCTATTTAGCGCAACAAGACAACACAATCAACAAAATCCCCAAATATATTAAAATCCCCAAATTAAGAAAACCCTAATTTCACATAAAAACTAAAATAAAGAAAAAAATCTAAATTAAATGATAATTTAACACAAACAAAATCGTAATGTCAAAAACCGTACACATATAAAATCCTATATTAAGAAACCGCAATTAATTAATAAAGAAAATGAACCAAACATACAAAACAATACATTGGACCTGAGTATGTGGCCTATGGTTTTGATTTCTTTTTTGTGTGTGCAAGATGGTGGCAGATTCAAGAGAAGAAAAATAAGGATTAGAATACGATTAAGAATTAAAGGAGGAAAAAGAACTAAAGGGGGAAGAAAAAACGAGATATACCTGCTACAGTTAAGGGGAAACGATATGTAGATAACGCTACAGTTGCTCAATAGTAGAAAATAGTTGCCACAACAGTGCATTAACCCGAAACACCCAATCAACCAAAGGCATGTGTCCCACTAAGGAGACACAGACCAATGAGAGAGACACAACTAAGCCACCCATTGCCTTTAAGGACGCTGTTCCCTCTCTTTTAGTATATATATATAATTGTACAACCACAAAAAGTCAATCATTTTTTAGCCATTTTTGCCACACAAATAATTCACTTCCAACTAATAGCCAAATGTTTAGAGACCTTCTTATGGTCTTCATTATCGTGAAATCGTATTAACATTCTACTTTGACGGGTAAAATAACAAGAAGATTACTAAAACTTGCATATGTGAAATCAAATCAATCTTGTATAATCTTTCGTAATCATTGAAAATCAAATACTACTTTATATAACTTTAAAAATATACTTTTTATATATTATCTCTCTTTCTTTATTTACATCTCCGTTCACACTTGCATTAACATTTAATTTTGCCAAACATAAAGTGACATCACATTTTGAAGATAATACAAGACAACAACCTCCTAATTTGTCTCTTATAACTTAGTTTCGTTTGGTGTATTAGTTGTGTAAATTTTCTAAAATGCATTTTATAATGCTATAATAGTTCACTAAAATTTTTCTCAACATTAAGATGAAAACTTAGAGCATTCGATTTCTGATTGTTGAGACCGCAAACCAATACCGTGACAAATTACCATAAATAGTTTTCTAGATTTCGACAAAGCACAATGATTGAAGGAAGAAATAAGATATACATCAAATAGTGCCCGAGTGGGATCCATTTTGGGCTCGATCGCTACTGAGTGGACTCACTAAAGTCTGAGTTCAACATATCCCGAGTCATTGCCTAAGAAAAATCAATCCAATAACATTACAAATGTGCTAAACAGATTAATATAAACTCAACTAATTACTTAGACAACCAAATTTCATTCAAGAATCATAACAAGCTAGAGGAGGATCAACACAATATTTTGATCTACATCCAATATTTTTTGACCTAACCATTAAAGCCAGTCTGGCTCCACACCGCGTCACGAACTCGACTAAGGTCCCTTCCTTTAAGTGTTCGACCGGCACCCACAAAAACCGAATGGGCAGCTGAGTTACGGCTACGTGCTAGATACTCATGAGGTGGTATCATATGCAAATCATCATGGTCATCAATCACATGATCATCCGAGTCATGCATAGACTCAACCGAGTCAACTCGGTAGATCTTAGACCAATCTGGCACATTAACTGGCGCTGACGTGGCCACACGTGGCGAAACAAAACTATCACCATTTTGAAACTGATGGACAATTCTTGGTGATGACACCACTTTTCCCGAAACACCCTCGAAAGCCGAAGATAATCCACCAGCAACAGAATCACTCCGTGGGACCCTCCTGTTGGCGCGTGAGTTCCACTCGTGATTATGGCCGTGGTTAACCTTATTACCATCAACCATGTTCCAAACATCATCTTCGTTAAACTCTTCGTTGTGTACGTTTGTTTGAATTGTGTAACTTCCTAGCAAAAGCTCACTACGGCTAGTAGTCAATTTCCGACCTTTAGCCATGTTATGCTGGTCAGAATTTTAAAGAAAAAAAAAATGCTTCCTTAGCTACTATAGTAAATATCTTTCCATAATTGTTGTTTGAATTATTATCATATAGAGTCCATCATTGAAGCATGGAAGTGTATATATAAGGCTTTAATCAAGCTAAAGACAAGAGATGAATTTCATTTGGATTTGAAGTGAATTTGATGAGAGTTTCATTTAAATAATGTTCCATCAACAAGTACACTAGATTACGAGGTTGTAAAAATTTGAAACAAAAAGACAAAAATATGAGGTGATTTATGGGAAGTCCACGCGCAGTTAGGAAGCGATTGTGAGCACGTGTGGGTGAAGTGAAAAGTGTCAGTTAGTTTCTTGGAGTTACAAACGTTTTCATGTATTGGATTCTTGTGTCAGTAATATTTTATAGCTTTTACAGCGGCTGACATGTTACAATCAAAACATAGAGTTAATTAGTCTCTATATTAGCTTACGAATAAGTCTAGGGGTCTTAGTGTTAAACTCTATTAGCCATGTATGTGTCGGTTTGTTTGGCTTGTGTCCCAAGCCCAAGACCAACGTTTCTTTCCTTTTAATTGTATCAGCCGACTAGATTCCTAGGCGGTTTGGGAGTCGGTTTCTTACCCCCTCATTCTCTATAAATAGAGATGAGGGGGTGAGGGTTTATGTACATCATTCTTTCAATACTAATCAAGGATCGATTAGGGTACTTACTTGTGCAAAGCTTCTCTTATTTTTCTGTCGATATAGCTGTGGTGTGTTCGACTTCACGATCGGGATTATTCCGCTCTAGTAATCAGGGTTGTTGGTCGACAAGTCTAACAAGTGGTATCAGAGCTCGGTTCGCGGGTTCGCTGTTTACTAGGTTCGGTCGTTCGAAGGGTTTACTTGTTGTTCGTTTTTCAACAGCAAGGGTTCTTGCGTTCGGTTTATTGGACGACAAGGTTGCAGCAAGGGTATCGACATTAAAAGGGTTCTTGGGTTTTTCGAGTTGTCGAGGTATCGACACCGGTTGAAGAAAGCTTAAGGGGTGTTGGTTTTCGGGTTTATCGAAGATTGGTTTTTGGATCTGTTTTTTTTTTTTTGTTGTTGACGGCGTATACAAAGAAGAAGAAGACCAGATTCTTGTTTTTGGATTTTGATATACAAAACAAGGAAAACGTTAAAAGGGTATTGTGATTAATTGATTTTTAATTACAAGTATTTTACTTTTCTTTTTTGGTTAAAATAAGGAAAAGAAAACATATTTACTTTGAAGGATATTGCACAAGGGACTTTGTAATTTGTGATTGTGAGGTTTAATATATCACAAGGTTTAGCAAATTAACAAAGGGATTAAAGAATGACGGGAGCCAAATTTGAAATCGAGAAATTCGATGGAACTGGTGATTTCGGGTTATGGAGAGTCAAGATGCGTGCTTTATTAATCCAACATGGATGTGAAGCAGCTCTGGAGGTTTTACCCGCAAATATGGATGCTACAGCGAAAGCTGAGCTAAACAAGAAAGCTCACAGTGCCATGATTTTGTGTTTAGGTAACAAGGTTCTGAGAGAGGTTACCGGGGAGACGACTGCAGCGGGGGTTTGGTCCAAGCTCGAGACTTTGTACATGACAAAGTCCTTGGCCAACAAGTTGTACCTGAAGAAGAAGTTGTATACATTCTACATGCCGGCTGGACGTACGATTCCCGAGCATATAGATGAGTTCAACAAAATCGTTCTTGATTTAGCAAATATTGAGGTAAAATTCGAGGATGAAGATCTTGCTTTATTATTACTCACTTCTTTACCAGCATCATACGAACACTTTGTGGATACCTTGCTCTATGGACGGGAAGCTTTGACTTTGGAGGATGTGATGGCCACACTGAATTCAAAGGAAATCAAAGAAAGGTCTAAGGCGAAGGGGGATGATGGTGAAGGGTTATATGTGAGGGGAAGAACTGATCGCAGGAATTCGCATCAGTCTAGGGGAAAGTCAAGATCAAAGTCTCGAGGTGGAAGACTCAAGTGCTATATTTGCCAGTCTGAGGAGCACTTGAAGAGAAACTGTCCAAAGAATAATCGCAAGAAGTCAAATGGTTTCGTCAAGAAAGATGATCAGCCAAGCTCTAGTGGTTCGATTTATGACGGTTCTGAGGTGATGATGGTTATGAGTGCAGAGGCTCTGCTAGATTGGATCATGGATTCAGGAGGTTCATACCACATGACACCCAGGTTAGATTTATTTTTTGATTTTCTGGAATGCGATGGGGGCAGGGTACTGTTGGGTGACAACAGGGAGTGCAAGATCAGAGGTATTGGCAAGGTAAGGGTACAACTGAAAGATGGGTCAAGTTTTGTGTTACACAATGTCAGGTATATTCCTGAATTGAAAAGAAAACTTGATATCGCTGGGAACTCTTGAAAAAGAGGGATATACCGTAAAAATGCAGTCGGGCAAAATCAAGGTGATTAATGGTTCCAGGGTTATTTTATCTGGAACCCGAAGGGATAATTGCGTATACTCTTTGGATGGCCATGCAGTGGCGGGTGAGCTTAATGCTAGTGTTGAAGAAAAAGACAGTCTTGCGCAGGTTTGGCACAAAAGACTGGGACATATCAGTGAGGCGGGACTTCAGGTGCTAGAAAAGCAGGAGCTGTTTGGAAAGAAGAGTCTAGGTAAGCTCGATTTTTGTGAGAATTGTGTTCTGGGAAAGTCACAT
The DNA here is from genome assembly GCA_021014915.2 of Artemisia tridentata subsp. tridentata. Lineage (NCBI taxonomy): Eukaryota > Viridiplantae > Streptophyta > Magnoliopsida > Asterales > Asteraceae > Artemisia > Artemisia tridentata. The sequence goes on from CP139502.1 coordinate 203,763,275, forward strand.
CGAGTCAGTTTCGGTGTAGGAAGGCACACTACTCAGGGAGTGATAGACTATGTTCATTCAGACTTATGGGGTCCGTCTCAGGTGGAATCATTGGGAGGTAAGAGGTATTTCTTATCTATTGTTGATGATTATTCCAGGAGGGTATGGGTTTATATTCTCAGGTTCAAACACGAAGCATTTGGAAAGTTCAAAGAGTGGAAGCAGTTAGTAGAAAATCAGACTGGGAGGACGGTTAAGAAGCTTAGGACAGATAATGGTCTTGAGTTCTGTAACCGGGAGTTTGAACAGTTGTGCACAGAGAGTGGGATTGCTAGACATTTGACAGTTGCCGGGACGCCGCAGCAGAATGGATTAGCAGAACGGATGAATAGAACTCTCATGGATAAGGTACGCTGTTTATTAATTCAGTCTGGATTGCCCAAGACCTTCTGGGCGGAAGCGACATGTACGGCCGCATATCTTATCAATAGGTCACCATCGACAGCGATTGAGAAAAAGACACCTATGGAGATGTGGTCGGGACATCCAAGTGATTATGGGATGTTGAGGATTTTCGGCTGTGTCGCATATTCACACGTTAAACAAGGTAAGCTCGAGCCGAGAGCGGTAAAATGCGTTCTTTTGGGGTATCCTGAAGGTGTGAAGGGGTACAGGCTATATAGGCTTGATAATGAATCACCTAAAATAGTCACTAGCAGGAACGTGGTCTTCAATGAAAGTGTCATGTACAAAGACACATTGAAGGATTCTGGTGCAGGTACTGATAAGTCTGTTGAGGAATTACAGGTTGAGGTGGAACTGCAAAGGTTAAATAATCATTCGCTTGAGGAAGATCAGACAGATGATCAGGAAGATGGCGATGATGAAGATGCAGGGGATCAGGATCATGATCAAACACCGGATCTCACAGATTATCAGTTGGTTCGGGATAGAGAGCCAAGGACAAGAACGAAACCTTTGAGGTTTCGAGATGAGAGTAATATGGCTGCTTACGCGTTTGCTGCAGCAGAGGAAGAAGATACTCATGAACCATTGACATACCAGGAGGCAGTTGCTTGTGAAGATAGTTCTAAGTGGAAAGCTGCTATGGATGAAGAGATGGATTCTCTGAGGAAGAATAAGACCTATGAGTTAGTAGATCATCCAGCTGGGCAAAAGCTGGTGAGCTGCAAATGGCTGTTCAAGATAAAGGAAGGGATTAAAGGTGTTCAAAAGCCTAGGTACAAGGCAAGGTTGGTGGCTCGTGGATTCACACAGAGGGCAGGTATTGACTATAATGAAGTATTTTCACCTGTAGTTCGACACACATCTATTCGGGTTATACTTGCATTAACTGCGTGTAGAGATTATGAGCTGGAGCAGCTTGATGTAAAGACGGCATTTTTACATGGGAATCTTGAAGAAGTGATTTACATGAGGCAGCCACCGGGATATGAACAAGGTAACAAGGTATGTTTGTTAAAGAAATCCCTTTATGGTTTGAAGCAGTCACCTAGGCAATGGTATAGGAGGTTTGATGAGTACATGCTGAGCAACGAGTTTAAGCGTAGCAGTTACGACAGCTGCGTATATTACAGGAGTTATGCACCAGGTGAGTATATCTATCTACTGTTATATGTAGACGATATGCTGATTGCTTGTAAAAGCAAGGCTGAGATTGGGTCTATCAAGTCTCTGCTTAATAAGGAGTTTGACATGAAAGAACTCGGGGAAGCAAAGAAGATTCTTGGTATGGAGATCATCAGGGATCGGAGTCGCAAGATTCTGAGGGTGTCACAATCCGGGTATGCTTCTAAGATTTTAAATAATTTTAGAATAGACAATGGGAAATCGGTTCAGATGCCATTGGGTGGGCACTTCAAGCTGTCGTTGAAGGATTGTCCGGTTAGGAATTGTGATGTTGAAAGGATGAGTAAGGTGCCGTATTCAAATGCGGTTGGGAGCTTAATGTACTTGATGGTGTGCACGAGGCCAGACATAGCGTATGCAGTAAGTGTTGTTAGCAGATATTTGGCGAATCCAGGTAAAAATCATTGGGAAGCAGTGAAGTGGATTTTGAAATATTTGCGGGGTACTGCAAACGTGGGTTTGGTGTTTGGGACAAATCATGGCAACCATGTGGACGTAACAGGTTTTGTTGATTCAGACTACGCAAAGGATCCGGATAAAGGTAGGTCGATCACAGGTTACGCGTTTTTAGTACAGGGATGTGTTGTAAGCTGGAAGGCAACGCTACAACACGTGGTGGCTCTTTCAACTACAGAGGCGGAGTATATGGCTCTTACGGAGGCTGCGAAGGAAGCTATTTGGCTAAGGGGACTCTTGGAAGAGTTGGGCGTGGAGCTTAACACTGTGGCAGTTAATTGTGATAATCAAGGCGCGATTCACTTATCGCGGAATCATGCTTTTCATGAAAGGACTAAGCACATCAATGTGCGTTATCACTTTATCAGAGAGGTCTTGGAAGCAAAGACGGTTGAAGTTCTGAAGGTGGGTACTGAACACAATGCTGCGGATGCCTTGACGAAGGTGGTACCTGGACTTAAGTTTCAGCATTGCTTGGAGTTGCTGAGCGTTGGTGTAGGCTAATATAAAGCCTAAGGTGGAAATTGTTACAATATTAGTCTCTATATTAGCTTACGAATAAGTCTAGGGGTCTTAGTGTTAAACTCTATTAGCCATGTATGTGTCGGTTTGTTTGGCTTGTGTCCCAAGCCCAAGACCAACGTTTCTTTCCTTTTAATTGTATCAGCCGACTAGATTCCTAGGCGGTTTGGGAGTCGGTTTCTTACCCCCTCATTCTCTATAAATAGAGATGAGGGGGTGAGGGTTTATGTACATCATTCTTTCAATACTAATCAAGGATCGATTAGGGTACTTACTTGTGCAAAGCTTCTCTTATTTTTCTGTCGATATAGCTGTGGTGTGTTCGACTTCACGATCGGGATTATTCCGCTCTAGTAATCAGGGTTGTTGGTCGACAAGTCTAACAGCGGCTGACATGTTACCAATCAAAACATAGAGTTAATTATTTTTATAGCTTTTACAGCGGCTGACATGACACCAATCAAAGCGGCTGACATGTCCGCTTTCGACATAAGAGTATTTGTAGTGGGAAGAATTGGAGAGTGGGGGGTTGTTCGACACGTGGCATGTAGGGTAGGATGGGGCTTTGCTGAAAAAGTGATGTAGTGGAGAGTGGGGGGTTGTTTGACACGTGACAGTCCTTTTTTATTCCTTTTTATTTTTTTTAATAATAAAAAACTTATAATAAAAACTAAATAATATAAATAAAAACATAATTTCATTAAAATAAACCCTAAAACTATTACATAATTAAAAAAAAAAAAAAAAAAAAAATCATACAATTTCATACTAGATATTACATAAAAAACATTACCAACCATATTTTTCTTTGATTTCTTCATTGATTTTTTCGTTAATAGCTTTTTCCTCGTCGGTCATCCCATCGGTGCTTCGGCGCAGTTGCTCCCAATCTTTCATTTTGATGTAGTCGTTGTATCTCTTTTCTTTAAGCTCGCAACGCTTTTGTGCCTCATCCCCTAGCCTAGCTAGTTGAGCCGCAATTTGGCTCAACGCGTTGTTGTTGTCGGTGGTAGAGGATGAGGAAACCCCTTTGCCTTTGGCACTTCGCCTACCCGGGAGCCTTTGCGGCTCGACATACACGGTCTCGTCATCTTCCGCCTCGTCGTTTAGGTTCAATGTGTGAGCATCGGACGATTGGCTTTCGGGGGCGGATGATGAATCGGTTTTAGATCGTTTTGACGGCCTCGTTGTACGAATTTCCAAAGAGGGTTGTTGGAGCTATTTTTTATGGGTGTGAAGGTACTCCCACACCGCCTTGTGTTGGAAAGGAAACCCCTTAAGCGCCTTGTATTCCTTGTCGGCGGCGTCGTATGCCCACGTCAACAAACTTTCACCACTTGGTACCGGCGTATTATTTTTCCGGTTGTAGATACCATTAAAGAGTAGACACGCCCTGTTGAGGTCGGTCCATTTACCCCGAATCATGTCCGGCGTACGATAATCTTCTCCGACACCCATTGCCGAAAAAAATGCTTCTCGAATTCGAGCCCAAAAAACCAATCCTCGTTGATAATTCGCTACAAAATAGACAAATAAACATAATAAGTTAAAAAAAATTAATAACAAAAAAAAATTAACATAGTAACTAAAAAAAAATAACGAAATAACTAAAAAAAAATAATAACGAAAAAAATAATAACATAGTAACTAAAAAAAATAACGAAATAACTAAAAAAAAAAATAATAACGAAAAAAAAAATAATAACGAAAAAAACATAATAATAACGAAAAAATATAATAACGAAAAAAAAAAATATACCGGCGTTTGGATCCGTCGCAATTTCTACCCACGCACGTGCCAAGCACATCAACTCGTGGTCGTTCCATGGCATACGCGTAATCTTAGCTCTTGGCTCGCCCTCGGGTTTTTTTTGTGTACACACGCCTTGGTTTTTGAGACGGACCGGCGGGTTGTTTACCCTTCGCTCGGGTAACGCTTGGAGGACTATCCGGGACAATCTCCGGGACACTCTCGGTAGATCCAACATTTACCGGGTTTCGTTGCACATAATTTTCCGGGCGAAATTGTGGAGATGTGTTGAATTGTGGTGGGAATTGTGGAGGTGTGTTGAATTGTGGAACGTTTTGTTGGGTATACGAGTTGAACCGTAATTTTAGTTACCTAAAACGTAGTTTTGAAACGTGGTTTGCGCATTTGGTGGCATTTGCGAGATCATTTCTATAAGATCTTCGTTTGAAAACATAGCCTAGTTCTCGTTAACGCGACGAGGACGAATGTATTCGTTGTTTGGGTAATATTGTGGGCGGGTTGGGCGGTTGGGATTCATGGTGGTTTGATGAGTTTATATTGTTTGATGTGAGTTTATATTGTTTGAATGTGTAAAAAATGTATAGAAGTGAATGTGTAAAATAGAAGTGAAATGGGTATTTAAATAAAAAAAGAGGAGGCTGCCTATTTTTGTTACCGTTTGCAACGTTCGGATTCATTGGGGCATGCAAAATTTAAGAAGAAAAGGAGCGCTGTCAGAACAACGAGGCATGCAAAATTTAAGCCAACAGCGCCCCTCCGTTTTGGGGGAGGGGGCGCTGTTGGTGGGAAAAATGGGTGCTTCAGCGCCCAGTACGCATAGTCTAAGGCTGGTCGGCAAGGGAGTGATCCCTTCACCTTGCAACCTCAATTCACGCGCGAGCCCCTTTGGCCTCTACCAAATCTCACGCACGACTTACACCTCCCAAAGCAATTTATGGTGATCAGTTCACGTTTCGAAAAACAAAAAAAAGGGCCCTATGTGAAGAAAAGTATCCGTTGCATATAAGAAAAAAAAATAAATAAAAAAAAAAAAAAAAAAATTCCCCACTGCCCATTTTTTTCTCTCTAAATACATCAAAACTACACAATTTTTATACATATCTTCTCAATATATCATTCAAACAACATATATCTCATTCCTCTTAATTTTCAAATGAATTCCGATACGATTATGTTCACCGACTCAGAAGAAGAACGAGAAGTTACAAGTCTGTGTAATGTTTTTAAGTTATGAATAAAAGTTTTCTATTTCGTATGTTTACATTTTTGTATTTATATGTTTACTTTTTTAATTGCGTAAGTATTAAAAAGAAAAAAGAAAAAAAAAAAAGTTAAGGTGACCAAGGTGTCTTCCTTGCCCACTAAAAGGTGAGTGGAGGTGAGGGGAAGTAAGAGGAGAGAGAAAGCTGACGTGGCGTTGAGGTGTAAGGTGAATAAAGTGTCTCATTGCATCTAGCCTAACAATGGCCAAATAGTGCGTTGTGCTGCACCATATAGCTCGCCATCCGTTAACCATTTACGTTTTAGCCGATGCAATCATTGGCGCTTTTTTTTTTTTTTTTTTTTTTTTTTTTTTTTTTTTTTTTTTGTCATTTTTTGGTTAATGTTATACACATAGAAGACACCACCATGCGTAGTGGTGGGAATTTTTGCACTTGAACAAAAACCTAAGGTTTTGCTCAAAAAAAAGAAAAAAAGGGAGGTAAAGTGGGGTGTTTATTACTATTTTTTTTGTGAGGTATATTGTGAGGTACGTTTTAATAAAATGAGTTATTCTTATATTTTTGGTTTGGTGATGGCAGGGACAGAGCCAAGAGTTTATATTAGGGGGCTTGGATGTTTTGGGATAGTAATAATGTTTAATTTTTTCCCCCGAAACAATGATCGAATTGATTAACCTATTTGCACTCAAATGACGAACATGTACAATTAGAAATGTATCTTTATCTTTAGAATTGATTACATAAATCATCCTTATGATTGATAAACAGTTGCACCTTTCGTCCTTAATTCTCAGTGTTGGTCCACAATGTTTGAGTAAGGGAGTCTTTCTACTCGTAACAAGGATAGTAACAACATCACCCAAAAACCATAATAACACTATTTGTACTTTTCAACGTGTATAAATCTTTATTAAAGAATGTAAAGATTTACAGTGGAATAGCTTTCGGTAAAACTATTCTGGCTGAGCTACAAATGTAACAATCCTTTCAGAAAATCTAGAGGCAGCTAGTTTTGCTTAGAAGTTCCTGGTAGAGGGGATTCTATAAACTATAGAGCTAAGTTCTACTTTATGTGTTTGTTTAGAATCCTACTTATCCCGGTTACAAAGTTTCGTTTAAATAGGCCAAGGAATACTGTGGATGCACATGGGTGTTGTGGTTAGCCGACCTTGAAGTAGCTTAGCATGTGCCTAGTATAATAGGTGGAACATGCGTTTGGCTTTCCAGTGCTGACAACTTTTGTACCAAAGATCTTGCTTTATCGTCCTTTGATAAGACCTTACGCTTATCTTCCCAACGAGTTTCCCGCCCATTCATCAGATACTAAGTCCCTTGTAGAGATAAGTCTTCAGGGTCACTGAGGCATTTATCAGTTCTCAGTCCCACTGGTGTTGCTTATAGCTCCTTGTACTTTGCACCCTGACACCGTATCAGTTATACAAAGTGTTTCTTCAGTTGGCTTCGACTTCCCTGAAGCTTGACAGTTGGTTGAGCTTTATATAACGCTCACTGATTTCTTATATTAGTGAGGTTACAGTCACTGATAATCATTAGTGGGACACCTATCACTCACAATCATCAAGGTGTACTCTCTGATAACAATTAGGGAGTAACACTTTCTGATAATCATTAGAGAGTAAGTCCATTGATTTCCATCAGAGGGTGACTTACTCTCTGATCCTTATCAGTGAATGTTGTTCTCACTAACTTATATCAGAGACTTACTTGATTAGGCTATTTTATGTTTAAATACATAAGTCGTCTATGTGGTTGTCACACCCCCAAAATCTGTGGTTGCAGCGGAATGGAATTCCGGGGGCGTAACGTACATGGTCAACAAAGTAAAAGGAATAAAGAACGACCTCTAAGTAAGTCGTTTCAAAATAAGCTGTGGAAAATTAGAAGGGGGGGGGTTGAATTTTACCGTTTTAAAATTAATTCGCTTTGTATACTTAACGCGATTCCAAAGTAAAGTAAACAATCAAGCACACAAACAAGTAATATAAGTAAAGAAGTAAAGAGAGGAAATATCAAACCACACAACACAGATGTTTATAGTGGTTCGGCTACAAGGACTCTCTTCCTTTCCTTACTCCACTCCTCGAGCCTCTAACTCGAGAATCTTTATTCACTAAGAAACAAGCTCCCTTCTAGGCGGAGAAAACCTTTACACGTCGCTTACTCTTTATCCGATACTAAGCTAAACACCGAGTTCTTTACAAGGGTACAACCACTCCCGTTGGTTCTTTGCAAGGGTACAAGCACTCCCGTTGGTTCTTTCACAAGGGTACAACCACTCCCGACACTCTTTGTGTTTTAAGGACTAAAACACTAACCAAACTCTACTGAATAAATGATACAAACAATGATGTGTGAACTAAAACAAATTCACACAGACTCTGTACTAAAAGGATAACAACAGAAGGTTGATCCTTATATGCTGTGATCTTCTTTGCTACAAAAGGAAAGATCAATGAAATGAAAGAATGATATGGGTTAGTGATATGTAAATGAATGAGTATGTATTTAAGCTATATGAGTGATAAGAATGCCCAAATGATCAGCTTGCTATTTATAGGCAAACTGATCCAACAGTTGGCGGATCTGGCGGATCCCAAAAATTGGATCCGCCCTTGTATGGATTTGGATCCGCCATGTCAGGCCAGCTAAGAGATCTTCATATCTTTCCAAATCTTGCACAATCTTTCCATATCTTCAAATGTCAACTCTTTGGCTTGAAGATCTAAACAAGATATCTCAAAATCTTTCTAAGATTATGTTCATGATGTATGCCATGATGTCATCATAATATTTTAGAAATAAAGTTTCTAATTTAAGAAATAAACTTGTAAATGTATAAATGTATATAATGTTACTCCTAGAGATCTTGTAATATGTAAATATGTTTTAAAAGACTTATCACTATAAATGTAAAAGGCTTATTCTTATATTTATGCTTTTGCTTAAAGATAAACTTTGTATTTTTCATTAACAAAATTAAGCAAAGATTGTAAAATATAAATAATGTTTTTGGGACGATATTTGTATTAACAATCTCCCCCTTTTTGTTGATGACAAAACATAAAGTGTATTTTTAAGTAAAGAGCTTAAATAAAGGATGAGTCTTTTAAAAATATAGATTAAGTTAATTTATGCAAGTTTTAATGTACTGTGATGTTTCACAGTGATGTGAACTTAATCCTATCTCCCCCTTTTTGTCGAAACAAAAAGAAGATATGCGTAGCGGAATGTGATTTTGAGAACTTTAAAGCTCCCCCTTGATTTATACTCCCCCTAAATGGAGTGCCAAGGATATGATGTATGATCCTACAAAACAAATGGTTAGAATATGATATGCTCCCCCTTGATGTATACTCCCCATTGCTAGAGTACCAACGTATACATTTCAAGAGTAAGAGATGCTATAAAAGAAAAGTTAGTAATGAACAACTTCAATCAAGAAGCAAAATGCATATGCAATGGTCAACCAAACAAGAAAGGTCAACCCATTTGACTTTAAAAAGTCAAAATGAAGTGTCTGATCAAAATTTAGTACCTAATGTACATTTGATCAAAGCATTATGTGAAGTTAAAAACAACTATACTATGATGTTAGTAATCTAAAATAAGATAATATGCTTAATGTTGATCACCCACAAGCATAAAAACATAACATTCATTACTTGGAAAAAATGATGTTACATTTAAACAAAGAAAATAAATCCTAAAAAGAAAAATTCTAAAACAACATCCTAAAAGTTCCTATAAGCGGAAACTAAAAAGCTCCTATTGAGGAGGATGAGAGATTGCATTGAGACGCTCGAGAATGTGGTTCAAGATGAACCTCATTTCATTTTGGAGCTCATGCACCAAAATGTTGGTCCTTTGGGCCAAATGAGCGGTCCTCTCGCAATGCGAGCAATCATGTCTTGGAAAACCGGAAGAAAGGGTAGGCTCATTGTTTTGTGGTGGTGGTTGTAGGTTATTTTGTAGTGGTGGTGGTGATTGGTTGTTTGATGGTGGTGGTTGTTGGTAAGATGATGGTGGAGTTGGGATGGAGTTCATCAAGATGGTTTGGAGATCCATCGCCTCATCAAGGCGGGAATCCACCATATTAGAGAGAGCATGGAGGCGGGCGAGTTCCTCGTTGATCTCTTCTTGGGTTTGTGGCTCATTTATCTACATTGCCTCATCAATGGCAATTAGTGTGGATGTGGGTGAGAAAGGTTGTGTTTGAGGTTGAGGTGGTGGTGCATCACGGTATAAAGGACCGTGGATATCCTAATAAAGCGGATGAAAAAGCATGGGTTCTTGACTTTCAAAGGTCATAGGTGGAGGATTGGTTGACCTTGGTGGAAGGTCTTCCAAGTCATCAAGATATGGACGTGGTGATGTAGGTGGAGTTCTAAAAAGTTCCAAGGGCTGTATTTGAGGTGAATGTGGTGGTGAAGGTGATTTGCTAGGTTGGGTTGGGGCAGGCGGTGGAGTTGTAGCAACAGGTGTGATTGTTGGTGGTGGTGTGGAGATAATGGTGTGAGATGGTGTTGGAGTGGCAAGATTGAGAAAATTCTCATTTGCGATTGGTGAAGAGATGTTAAGAGGGGATGATTCCTCCTCTGATGAGTTAGCTAAGTTTATGAAGCAACAAGGCTTAACACTAATACGAGCAGTTCTTTTTGGGGGTCTGCTAGTGGATGAGTTACTTGATTTTGTCATGGTTAAGATTAATAGTGTAGCTAAGAAAGTACAGGAGATATGTAGAGAAGATGGTGAGTGAGTGAGTTTTGATCATCTGATCTAATTTATAGACAGTAAGATTTTTGAAAGTTGTGTTTGGATTTGATGTAAATCCAATGGAGAATGTTGGTTCCTAATGATTTGGGACAGAAATTTGTGCTAGTCACATCATTTAAGTCAAACCATAGAGCTCAAGTTGAGTGAATTGTAAAAGATTTGCAGTTAATGCAAAGAGTAAGTGGAAAATCTGTTGATATGATGTTCCCACGGATTTGACGGATCCCAGAAAAGGGTTCCTTGCTTGTATTGGAAAGGTAACTCACATGGAAAATTTGAAAATTCAAATTTTGGTGGGAAATTGATTTCTTAAGGTTCTAAGGGTTTCCTAAAACATTCTAAAGAGTCTAATGATCAGTAAAGAATTCCTAAAGACTATAATCCAAAATCTAACTATCGGGATTAGTCGGGAATTTTTGAAAAATGTTACTGTAGGCACCTGCGGACCCAATCGACAACAAAGACGGATCCAAAATTTGGGAGCCGTCGAATCCGCAGGTTTAGGATTGGCGGAGCCAAAGGATACACTAGGCGGATCCAAAATTTGGGATCCGCCAAATCCGCCGTATGAAAGTCCTAATTCTAAACAGAACGAATGTCATATTTTTCGTTTCTTGGTCAAAACCCGAAAAATCTCCTAAAACATATGTAATAGGTAATATGTGATACAAATATACTAATTATATCGATTCTAACACACGTATACACATAAATTAATCCGATCATAATATCTTACCATAAAGGGAGTTAAGCCAAACGGAGGCTTAATATTGGAAAATTGATAACAACATGTGTTATCGACCTGCAATTTCAAGTTAGTTTACACATATGTCAAGTACTAACATAATGTCTTAAGAAACATACATGTTCAACACATCATTTTATAATAAAGTCTAAAACCAAACACTCCCTTCACTTTAACTTCCTGCTCAATTTCTTGTAACCCTTGTGAAGTTTCATGATCCAACGCCCCAAGTTCTTCACCATTCCTTTGGTTTACTGAAATTCCGCCGATTCATTTGGGATTGGCGAAAGTTGACTTAAGTACTCTGGTGGAGAGATCCTAGAGTTGGGCAAATCATCATCTTCGCTCATTGATGATGATGATGATGATGTAGGAGGATGAGGACGTTTGCCTTTTGTAACTACTACCCTATGATCACTTAAAGGAATAAAGGTGTGTGGAATCTCGGTGTAGTCGGGAACAAATCCTAAATCATTTCTAGGAATGGGTGCAAAAGCTTTGTAGAGACGGGTCAAAAGCATCCCGTAGGGCATTGCGATAGTACCTTGAACCGAAATATCGGCCATTCGCTTGACAATATAGTATGCAAGGTTGAACGGTTGATGGTTTGACACGCAATACATCATGTAGCAAAGGCTAGCATTGATGTGGTCTCTATTTCCTATTGTGCTTATGACATTTGCCCTTAAAACTTCCTCAAGCTTCTTAAATTGAGGCTTAAGTTCATTAAGTTCCATGGCAAATGGGTCTCTATCTACTTGACGACCTCGATACATCCTAGTTTGGTTATTCCTAGGTAAAAAGAGATGCTCACGAATGGTTTCTTTTGCAATCAATAGTGTGACATATGGTGCCGTACGATCAAGGTTAGACTCTAGAATGGTTAACGACCACTTGTCAGAATAGAAACAAGTTCCTTGATTTGGAACTCCTAAGACATCTCCAAATTGATCTAAAGGAATATTGAATTGAAACCCGTTGAATCTGAAATAGATATTCATGTATCCATAATCATTAGAACTAAGTCCTACAGTAGCATAGAACTTGAGAATAAACCTAGGGATGATGGGCTCATCAATGTGTAGAAGACTATCGAAATGAATCGCGGCTAGTTGCTCGCGAAGAATGGTACCTTCATAGAATGAGGGGTCTACAACCCTACCCTCATGGACATATCGTTTTTCTAGTGCTTTAAAAATATTTACTTGAACTTCGGTGAGACCTTTGGTTTTGTGGTGTTTGGGAAGGTATTTGACGGTGTTTTTGTGATCATAATTAGTTGTGGGAGGCATAGTTATCCTAGACAAGAAAAATATATAGTTTAGTTGAAATTATCGAAAATACATATAAATTTCTAGTGTGTGCCTACATGGGGACATTGTGGAGGTACGGTTATCTCGACTCCTTTTGATGCATGAAAATTTTGTTTATGCAAGTTTTATGATAAAACGAGAGATAACCCAAACGCCTCCTACTTCAATGTAGCTTCATTTGAATGTACCCGAAAATACATATTAGTTATGTATTCCCTTTAGCATTCAAGAGACATTATGCAAGTGATGTTTAAAACATATCGTTTTTGTATTTGTATGAACAATGTTCAAAAACCGTTTTTCCTAGTCGTGAGAAGATTTTAGCAAAAAATTCTCATGGGGTTTTTGATGAATAATGATAATGTACTACAAGATGCAATTCCTAACTATGAAAAACATGATTTGTTATGCAATTTAGTAAATATGCTTCATGATTTTTTAAGAATTATTCATAAACCCCAAGTTTTGGTTTTGTGCATGAAATAGAAATCCTAGACGCAGATCAGGAATGTATACATGATAAGGATACTTACAGTGATGTTTAGAGCTCAATTTGGTTGAGAAAGATGGCCTAAATTGTGAGTTTGGTGAATTATGGGTCGAGTTCCAGTAGGTGTTTGAGTGTTGGGAAGTGTGATGAATACTACAGGAAGTTTATTAAATAAACAGAAAATTGGCTCAACAGGACATGGATCCGGCGGATCCAAAACAAGGAATCCGCCCTTGTTGTTGGTTGGATCCGCAGGATCAAAACGCCAATTTTGATATTGCCTGCGTTTGGTTAATCTAAGGTTCGAGTTAATGTTTAATCTACTCACTAGGTTCCATTAATCCTAAACCAAGTCTAAGATAGTTGAAAGGTTCTCTCTTGAGAGGTTTTGTGAGGATATCGGCAATGTTGTCCTTTGAGGAAACTTTCTCAATTGAGATATTTCCCTTCTGAACATTGTCACGTAGGAAGTGGTGACGTATTTCTATGTGTTTGGTTCTAGCATGTTGGATTGGATTTTTGCTAAGATCGATAGCTCCTTTGTTGTCACAAAGAATGGGAATGTCGTTGAGTACAATTCCATAGTCGACGAGAGCTTGTTTCATCTACAGTGCTTGTTGGCAAGCTTTTCCTGCTGACACGTACTCGGCTTCAGTTGTTGATATGGCGAGGGCTGTTTGTTTCTTAGCAAACCATGAGGTGAGACAATGTCCTACAAAAGTACAAATACCGCTTGCACTTTTCCTATCAACATAATCACCAACATGGTCTGAGTCAGCATACACTATGGTTTCCATTCCCGTCCCTTTGGGATACCATAATCCTAGATGTGTAGTGCCTTTCATGTACCTAAATATCCATTTAACGGCTTCAAGATGGGATGATGTTCATGATATCTCAAAATCTTTCTAAGATTATGTTCATGATGTATGCCATGATGTCATCCTAATATTTTAGAAATAAAGTTTCTAATTTAAGAAATAAACTTGTAAATGTATATAATGTTACTCCTAGAGATCTTGTAATATATAAATATGTTTTAAAAGACTTATCACTATAAATGTAAAAGGCTTATTCTTATATTTATGCTTTTGCTTAAAGATAAACTTTGTAATTGTCATTAACAAAATTAAGCAAAGATCCTAAAATATAAATAACGTTTTTGGGACGATATTTGTATTAACATAAGCGTTTGATTTAAAGTTAACGTTTTAAAAAACATAAATATCAGAGTTCACCATCAAAATGTAAGATTTAAATACATAACCAAACGCTAAATAATGCAAGAAAATCTTCATCATGATGTGCTTCCAAAATGTGACTCAAAAGTGCTCCATACAATGACGTGTATCATCACCTAATTACCTGAGAATACACGCTAAAAGGGTCAACAATAATGTTGGTGAGTGTCAGAGGTTTAAGTAAACAGTAATGTGGACCACAAGTTTTCAATAGCATGACAATTACAACAAATATAATGTCACATCCAAAAATAATATATATAGTGCCTAAGCTCATGACCCCGAAGCTCGACGTAATGGTATGCAATCAAGCATAATAATAATAATGCCCCAAATAAGTGTTTGCCTGACACTCGGAAATAATTCGAATGATATGAGTCCGTTTGACAGGTTGGCGCGACCAACTCGAAAGGGGTGTCAACCCAAATAGATCTATTCATAACATCCGCGCTTACAAGTAATTAACGGTTCATGATTCAAATGGGGACTTTAATGGCAATGCGGTAACTTAAGCAAAGTAACGGTTTTTAGTACTTGTGTCCGAAAAATAAGCAATGTATTCCCACCCCGAAGGTATAGAAATCATGTATAAACAATGTAAAAATCGGGGCTATGAAAATCACCTTAGCAAAAGCAAATCCCGATTGGTAAATTTGTATACGGCAAATTAAGTCCGATAACTCTAATCGCGACCTAAATAATACATATGTCTTAGGTTCGAAAACAAGGTCATGCACGCAAGTTCATACTCTATGTTATCACTTGTACATGTTTATCGTCAAAAATATAGTTGCGTCAATTTGATCATTTATTTAGAAAATTCACCCTTTTTAGAAAACGCAACTTGTAAGTCTCGTGATCAAATTTTAGTCGTCATGTTAATAGATATTTCAAACATCTCTAACACGCCTAATAAGTGTACATAATGTTCTACCATTTTCGTTTACGTCATTTTAGCCAAAATACACTCTAAAAGGTCCAAAATCTACTTGAAATAATTCTAACAGCTTTTCTAATAGCAAAAATATAAGTTCTCAACGTATATGTTGTCGTAAACTTTTGTTAGGCCATAACTTTTGCGTCGTAGCTCCATTTCTTAAGTTTTACCTATTCCCGCGAAGGTATCTAAGTATACTATCGGATTTCTAAGGTCTCGGCTAGTCTAGTTACCATTTATCATCAGTTTTCATCACCCAAAATTTCTAACAGCTTCAACAATTTTTCTGAAAATTTAGTTTTCGTCGTATAAATTGAAACTAGCGTATCTTTTTCGTTATAAGCCCGTTTTAACTCATTCAATCGGCTACGTTTTCGTTATTGAGTCTATTTTCTATATTTCTAGCCTAAACTTGTCACCAAGCTACTGAGTTTCCTGTGTTAATCAAAACGGGACAGATTCATTATCAAATGTGTCAACTATTTTTCCTAGTGTTCTAGTTATTATAACCACTTAACAACAACTCCAAATCTAGTCCTAGTTCATCCATCAACTTCTCAACATAAAAATAGTGATCTAACACTAACTTAGAAATATTCAAAAGTCCATGTAAATGATCATCAAGAATGCTTAAAATTACAAGCTTACTAACATACATATATATATGATGTTTTCATCACTTTCTTGTGGAGATTTTTACTAATTAGTTTACATGTAATAAAAACTTGTTTAAAACATAACCTTTTGTTAAAGGTTCATTGTGAATGTAAAACTTTATCAACATATACCAAGTGATAACTAAGTATATATACTTGAACTAGAATTATGACATGAAAAACATGAAGTTTTGCAAATGTAAGATTACTTACAATAGGAGATTAGTGAGATGAGAATGTAAGACACTTGATTAACCCCAAGATTAGTGTTTTAAACACTTGCTAGAGTACCCTAAGTATGCTTGAACTTAACCACAATCAAGCTACCTTCTCCTTGCTCCTTAGAGTGTGTCGATTTGTATGTATAGATGGGAGGTGATTATATTTTTTTCTTCACTTGAACTAGTTGGTGCAAGAATGGATATTTGTTGTCTATTTATACTAAGAGTTTTCTAAGGATCAATAGTTAAGTCAAGATCATGATTTGGCTAGGTTGAGCGGGGTTGGCCGATTAGGGGGGCTGGGGGGGGGGGACAAATTGAGGTCAAGCCTCCAATTGGAGATTTAGTCTCCATCTTTTAGGGACTTTGCTGGCTAATTAATGCCATGTGCAATTTTTGTCTAACAATTGTTTATAAGACAAGGAGGGGGCGGAAATATACATAAAATGGGATTAGATGAGTTGTTTTGATACAAGAGTGTATATGTTGTATGTATTGGGTATTAAAAATAGGTATTTGTTGTTGGTTTGGTGATTAACGAAAGTTATACGTAATTAAACGTAAGATATAAAGAATTTACCTTAGGCGTAAGAAAATATTTTGGGAACTTTGGTAATCTTTTAGGAAGTATAAAAATACGTTAGAAATAATCGTTGGGAGAATTGGGTATATCGGGTATTAAATTTTAAATTACGAATAGCGTTTGTTGAATTGACAACCGTAAGTAATTTAAGAAAAGGGAATTGTTTTAGGGTTTAAAATTGTGAACTGGAGTAGGAGCAAGATACTGGAGCGTTGTGGACTAAATATAGCCTTAGTCCTAGTGTACTTGAAATATATTCTAGGTTTCACGTTGGTTCAAGTAAAAGTTATATGTAAATTGTTTTCAAATAAATGTCAAGAAAATAAATTCGAGTTTGTTGAGTAGTATTGACCTGTAAATTAGCGGGTTGTGATAGTCTACCACCCATAAAAATGAATCTCGTCCTCGAGATTCAGTCAGTATTGGTCATTGGAATGTTGTTGGTGAAGAGATGCAGATATTTTTGACGGATCTGGTTTTCTCGTTCTCAAGTGAACTCGGGACCTCGTTGAGAATTCCAGCGAACTTTGACGATAGGAATTCTACTATGCTTTAATTGCTTGACATCACGATCCATAATTTTTACTGGCTCTTCGATGAAATTAAGCTTGTCATCGAGTTGAATCTCTTCTAACGGGATGATGAGGGATTCGTCGGATAAACACTTCTTGAGATTAGAAACATGAAAGGTGTTATGCACACTGCTAAGCTCTGGCGGGAGCTCAAGTCTGTATGCCACTGGACCGATTCTAGCTAGAATTTTAAATGGCCCAATATACATAGGGTTCAATTTCCCGCGTTTCCCAAATAGTATCACACCTTTCCAAGGTGTCTCCAACTTTGAATTCTAAGGGCTTACGCCTCACATCGGCGTAACTTTTCTGACGGTCTCTGGCGGCTTTTAATCTGTTCCGAATCTGAACAATCTTCTCGGTTGTCTCGTGAACAATTTCTGGACCGGTAAGTTGAGCATCTCCGACTTCGGCCCAACAGACTGGTGATCGGCATTTCCTACCGTAGAGTGCTTCAAATGGTGCAGCCTTTATACTTGTGTGATAACTATTGTTGTAGGAAAACTCAATCAATGGCAAGTGAGTATCCCAGCTATTACCAAAATCAATCACACAGGCACGGAGCATGTCCTCTAGGGTTTGGATGGTCCTCTCACTCTGACCATCGGTTTGTGGATGATAGGCTGTACTCATATCAAGAAGGGTTCCAAAGGCATCATTAAGCGATTCCCAAAATCTTGAAGTGAATCGACTGTCTCGATCCGAAATGATTGAAACTGGTACACCATGTTTCGAGACGATCTCCTGGATATAGATTCTGGTTAACTTATCCATCTTGTATATTTCTTTAATGGGCAAGAAATGAGCTGACTTGGTGAGACAATCGACGATCACCCAAATCGCGTCGTGACCGCTTGGTGTTTTAGGAAGTTTAGTGATAAAGTCCATAGTGATACGTTCCCATTTCCATTGAGGAATCTCTAGTTGCTGTAGTAAACCAGACGGCTTCTGGCATTCGGCCTTAACTTTGGAACAACTAAGACATTTGCTGACATAAGTAGCAATGTGGGCCTTCATATTCGGCCACCAATACAGCTTTTTGAGGTCTTGGTACATTTTATCGGAACCTGGGTGTATGGAATATTTGGACTTGTGTGATTCGTGCATGATCAACTCTCGTATGCCACCAAAATGTGGTATCCAACTCCTATCTTTGAAGCATAACATTCCATCGGATCTTTTTACAAAACCATTCTTACTTTCTGGCATACCATGGAGATTCTCCTTAGGTCGGTTTTCTGACTTAAGTGCTTCGGCCTGAGCCTCAAGAATTTTGGATGGAAGGGGTGAACTAATGGTCACACCCAATGACCTTACTCTTAAGGGTTTAAGTCGCTCTTTCCGGCTAATGGCATCTGCTACTACGTTCGCTTTGCCAGGATGATATCGGATCTCACAATCATAATCGCTGAGTAGTTCTAGCCAACGGCGTTGCCGCATATTAAGCTCTTTCTGGTCTAAGATATGTTGAAGACTTTTGTGGTCCGTGTACACTGTACACTTAGTACCGTAGAGGTAATGTCTCCAAATCTTTAGCGCAAAGACAACTGCTCCTAATTCCAAGTCATGAGTGGTGTAATTCTTCTCATGAACTTTGAGTTGTCGAGAAGCGTAAGCTATAACCTTTTCCTTCTGCATCAACACAGCTCTAAGTCCTTTATGCGAAGCATCACAATAAACTACAAAATTTTCCATTCCTTCGGGTAATGCCAAAATTGGCGCACTGCAAAGTTTTTGCTTCAACAACTGAAAGGCAGATTCTTGTTTCTCTCCCCATTCTTACTTCTGATTCTTCTGCGTTAGCTTGGTTAAAGGCTTCGCTATCTTAGAGAAACCCTCAATGAATCTTCTGTCATACCCGGCAAGACCTAGAAATTGACGAATCTCTGTGGGAGTCTTAGGCGTTTCCCAATCTTTAATAGCCTCGATCTTAGCTGGGTGAACATGCAATCCCTGGCTATCAATTACGTGCCCAAGAAATTGTACCTTTCGAATCCAAAAATCACACTTAGAAAATTTCGCGTATAACTTCTCGTTCTTGAGTAATTCTAAGATCGTCTTGAGATGTTCTTCGTGCTCTTCTTTGCTTTTAGAGTAGATTAGAATATCATTAATGAACACAATTACAAATTTGTCCAGGTACGGTTTGCACACACGATTCATGAGATCCATAAATACCGCCGGTGCATTAGTTAATCCAAACGGCATCACTTGAAACTCGTAATGACCATAACGAGTCCTAAAAGCCGTTTTCAGGATATCTTCTTCCCGGACCCTTAGTTGATGATAACTCGATCTCAAATCAATCTTCGAGTAAAAACTGGAACCTTGCAACTGATTGAACAAATCATCGATTCTTGGGAGTGGGTAACGGTTCTTCACCGTTAACTTGTTCAATTCGCGATAATCTATGCACATTCGGAATGATCCATCCTTCTTCTTTACAAACAAGACCAGCGCTCCCCAAGGCGAGGAACTTGGTCTAATGAATCCCTTGTCTAATAGTTCTTGTAATTGATTAAACAATTCTTGCAACTCTGATGGTGCTAGTCGGTAGGGTGCTCTTGCTATTGGTGCCGCTCCTGGCACCAAATCTATCTGGAACTCTACTTGACGGGTAGGCGATAGTCCAGGCAAGTCTTCGGGAAAGACTCCCGAAAAATCTCGAACAATTGGTACATCTTCCAATCGTTTCTCATTCGACTTCTTTTCGGTTATGTGTGCTAGAAAAGCATGACATCCCTTCTTTATATACTTTTCGGTCTTGACACACGATATGATGTTTAATCGAGTTCCGCTTCGTTCACCACGGATAATCAAGGTTTCACCATTAAAAGGGAGATGAACAACATTTTCATCGCAAATGATTTTGGCATGGTGTTTAGATAACCAATCCATACCAATTATGACGTCAAAACTACCGACCTTGATAGGCATGAGGTCGATGTTAAATGGATGGTTTAGGAAGTTAAAGGTGCATCCGCGAATTATGGTGTCGGAGCCAACTAAGTTACCATTTGCTAATTCAATGTTGTAGGCGGTGTCTAATGTGGTCGGTGAGATGTTAAGTAAAGGAGCAAAAGTAGTAGACACAAAACTTTTATCGGCACCCGAATCAAATAAAACTGAAGCATAACGACCATTGAGAAGAAACGTACCCGTGACAACATTTGGGTCTTTTGTAGCTTCTCTTTTTAAGAGATTGTAGACTCTTCCCCGAGCTCCGTTATTCTGAGTTCCCGTTCCCTGATTCTTCTCCTTTGGGCATTGATTTTTGAAATGTCCTATTTCGTCACATCCGAAACATGCTCCGGGAACCCTTTGATTTGTTACAGAAGTAGGAGACCTGCAGTGTTGGTCCACGAATTGTATGTGGATCTCTAAGTAGTCTTGAATACCTAGTAGATGGTTGGGATAAATCTAAACCAATCTAAGTGAGAAACCCTAGACAATTATTAATGTTAATGCGGAA
Source organism: Artemisia tridentata subsp. tridentata (assembly GCA_021014915.2). Lineage (NCBI taxonomy): Eukaryota > Viridiplantae > Streptophyta > Magnoliopsida > Asterales > Asteraceae > Artemisia > Artemisia tridentata. The sequence goes on from CP139502.1 coordinate 203,783,900, forward strand.
TCTTAACAAGAACAATGAAGAACACACACAGAGATATCACTAACTTCGTATATTGATTTTAATCACAATAGTGAACTCATACAACTCACACACAGAACTAACAATCTTTAGGGATCCTTTTATAACACAAGGAAACCCTAATACTAACCGACTAAGAAGATATTCACAAATCTTCTATAAAGATACTTACACGTTTTGTATCTTTTCCTAACTTATCTCTAACAGACTTTCCTAACTTCACGACCAGACTTAACATTATAAGTCAACCAGACTTAAACATACTACCAGACTTAACTTTGCATTACCAGACCTAATTACAAAGACAGACCTAACTCTGATATACTACCAGACCTAAGTTGTCTTCTCTTGAATCGTATCATAATTCCCAACAATCCTCCCCTAACTTGATCTTCATGCTCCATGAACTTCAAGTTCTTCTGATTAAGCTTTCTGAGGATTGAATCTTGAACACTTTGAATTGTATTTAGGTCTTGATCCTTTCTAGCAGCTTGAATCTTGATAAGCTCTTCTGATATGGTCTTTGCAACAACATTGACTCTATGTATATCAAATTCATTTAAGTTCCAGACTATTCTCATCACTTCCAAATGTGTTACCATCTGTGAGAGGTGAATCATTGAAAATGTAATGGATTTGAAATCTCTTTACCAATAGCCATTACCACTGGAGTAGCCAATGTTTTGGTGTGTAAGACCATGGTACATTAATAACCATATGATTTTTAGCAAATCATCAGCTTATCAACGGATTTGTTAAGTCTTTACCAAAAGCCGTTTGCTTCTGGACTAGCCAATTCTTTGATGGAAAAGCACCTCATCATGGTGAATTGATTACCATTTATGGTTTTCCACAGCCTTTACCACAAGCCATAACCTTGTGGGCTAGCCAACTCTTCACTTATCTTAGATATGGTGAGTTGAATACCATACAATTTTTGGCAAATTGTCAGCCATAAATGGATTTGATCAATCTTTACCTGTTAGCCGTTTGCTCAGGATTAGCCAGTCCTTGTGTTGATGAGACAAGGTGGACTGATAACCTTTTGTTGTGTTAGTGCAAAGCACCTCCACCAAGTGAGAAGTTCCAATAGTCTCACTTAACAACTTGTGAAAATTTACTTAATCCAGCATTTTCTATAAAAGAAATAGAAGACACATAATTTTTTTTTTTTTTTTTTTTTTTTTTTTTTTTTTTTTTTTTTTTTTTTAACACTAGCAGAACTAAAAACAAAACTACAAGACTTAAAGATAACCTAAATGCTGGTAAGTACTCATACTTAACATACTTTACAGTTTGACCTCCCCTTAAGCCAAACCTCCCCTTAACTTAAACTAGGGGTTCATCATACCAATGTTAACTACCAGATAATTGAATCTAGGACCATCAAATGCTTTAGTTAACATGTCAGCAACATTAAACTCTGTTGTATTTTCTCCACTCTAATCAACTTCTTTTCAAAGCAATCTCTAATAAAGTGATGCCTGATTTCTATATGCTTAGTTTTAGAGTGATATACTGGGTTCTTAACAATACAGATAGTACTCTTATTATCTATGTGGATAACAGTATTCATAAAATTCAAACCATAGTCCAGCATCTGATTCTGAATCTACAAGACTTGTCCACAGCAGTGAGCAGCTGCTACATACTCAGCCTCAGTAGTTGAATTGGCCACAATTGTCTGCTTCTTGCATTGCCAAGATATCAACCTCCTTCCAAGGAATTGACAACCTCCTGTTGTGGATTTCCTATCCAGGCTTGCACCAGCATAGTCACTGTCTGACTAAGCTGTCAAGTCAAAAGATGACTCCTTAGGATACCAAAGGCCCAAATTTGGTTTGCCCTTTAAGTACCTAAAGATTCTCTTCACAGCATGAAGATGTGAAGTCTTTGGTTGTACCTGAAAACGTGAACAAACACAAACTGCATACATAATGTCAGGTCTAGAAGCAGTAAGATACATGAGGGAAGCTATCATGGATCTGTAAAGATGCACATCCACATCAGCAGCATCTTTATCCTTTGTTAATGGCACCTTGTTCTCCATGGGAGTGACTGCCGTCTTCACATTTGAGAACTCAAACTTTCTCAAAATTTCTGCAACATACTTGTCTTGAGAAATAAAAAGTCCATCATCCTTTTGTTTTACTTGCAGTGCCAAGAAAAATGTAAGTTCTCCCATTGAGCTCATTTCAAACCTGCTCTTCATTAAACCTTCAAATTCATCACACCAAGACTTTCTTGTTGATCAAAAAATGATATCATCCACATAAATTTGAACAAGAATGATATCCTTCTGGTCTCTCTTAATGAATAAAGTCTTGTCAATTACACCCCTGATGTATCCATGTTCTTCAAGAAACTGTGAAAGAGTTTCATACCAAGCTCTAGGAGCTTGATGAAGACCATATAGAGCTTTAATAACCTTATACACTTGATTGGGGTTAGCAGGATCCTCAAAACCAGGAGGTTGATGTACATACACATCTTCTTCAATAGTGCCAGAAAGAAAAGCACTTTTGACATCCATCTGATACACCTTGAATCCCATGTATGATGCATAGGCCAAAAATAACCTGATAGCCTCAATTCTTGCTACAGGAGCAAAACCTCATCATAATCTATGCCCTCCTCTGTTTGTATCCTTGTGCTACCAGCCTTGCTTTGTTCCTTACAACTACCCCTCTTTCATCCCTTTTATTCCTGAAGACCCACTTAGTACCAATAACTTTAGCTCCATTAGGTAGGTCTACAAGAACCCATACTTTCTGTAGCTTAAACTGCAACAACTCTTCTTGCATAGCTTCTACCCAACTTTCCTCCCCTAAAGCTTCGGAAATTTTAGTGGGTTCACTTTGAGAAAGAAAGCAAGCAAATAAACAATGTTGCTGGTCCTTATGATTGACCCTTTGTTGTTGCTTAATCAGGCTAATGAGTGCAAGTGAATCAGACTGATGTTGCACCCTACTTCTTGTTTGAACAGCAGATTTGGGATCACCAATTATTTGACTCTTGGGATGAATGGTGTGGATCCTGAGAGTGGGAGTTGGACTTACCTCCACTTCAGTGGGTAAGTTGTTGAAATCAGTAATAATACCTCCTTCATCATAGGAAGCCCCTTCAAAGATACCTTCATTAGGATTTGGAAATACTTCAAGTTTGGCATCTCAGAATCAGCACAAGCTAGTACTTGAAGAAAGGTCTGGTTGAGCACCACTACCAGACTTAAAATAGGAAGTACTGGTAATGTTAGGGGATACTACTTTGCCAGAATCTTGAGATTTGTATTCAGAATCCTTTTCTTGAGAGGAAGAATTCTTGATTTCTGCTTCAGCTGCAACAGACTTGTTCTCTGTAGATGGAATCACAACAAGCTCAGCCACATCATCAGTGTTCCCTGTATAAGAAGGATCTTTGGTACCTGCATTGTTAGTAACTTCTTTGGTACCTGCAATAGGGTTAATTTGATTCTCCTTGGAGACAGGAATATAATTCATAGAATCAGTTAAATAATCAATATCAAACATCCATCTATGACCAATTCCCTTGACATTGGGTTTTTCTTCAAGAAAGTTTACATGCAGATTTTCTTCTACTTTCTTGGATACTAGATTGTAAACCCTAAAGGCTTTACTGTTTAATGCATACCCAACTAAAAACCCTTCATCAGACTTTCCTTCAAATTTTCCAAGAACACTTAAAGTATCAAGAATGGTAACATGACACCCAAAAGGTCTTATATGGCTAACAACTGGTTTATGGCCAAACATAAGCTCATATGGGGTTTTATTTTGAGGCTTGGTCACTCTAACCCTATTAAAGATGTAACAGGCATTGCTGACTGCTTCAGCCCAAAATGTAGTAGGTAAAAGTGAATTTGCTAGCATAGTCCTAGCTGCCTCAATAAGTGTCCTGTTCATTCTCTCAGCAACTCCATTTTGCTGAGGAGTTCTTGCATTACTAAACTGTTGCTTAATTCCTTTATTACCACAGAAGTCTAGCATGCTCTTGTTTTTAAACTCAGTGCCATTATCACTCCTAATGATTTTCACTCTTTTATCAAGAAGGTTTTCAATCTGCCTAATGAAAGTTTGAATCAAAGGAGTAGCTTCATCCTTCCTATACATAAAGAACACCCAACAATATCTAGTACAATCATCTGTAATGACAAGGCAATAACATGCATGATTTATACTATGGACAGATGTAGGGCCAAAAAGATCCATATGTAAGGTATGTAAAGGCTCAGTGATTAATCTTTCTAATTTAACCTTACAGGATGCCCTATGTTGTTTTCCCTTGTTACAAGCCACACATGTATGATCATTTTTAAACAATTTTGAAGGCAAACCTCTCACAAGGTTATTCTTCACAAGTTTATTCATGTTTTTGAAATTCACATGGCCTAACCTTCTGTGCCACAACTTAGATTCATCCAAAGTAGCTTTTGCAATCAAACAGGTAGCACCTTTTGTAGGATTAGATGCCTTCATATCAAAACTGTACATTTTGTGTTGTCTGGGAACTTTAAGAAGAATATGATGTTCTTCAGGCATCTTAAAGTCCGGAGTCAACACAAGACAATCAGTTTCAGTAAAAAGCACCTTATGCTGAGTATCACAAATTTGTGATATTGAGAAAAGGTTGAACTGCCCAAGTTCTTTCACAAAGAATACATTGTCAAATTCTATGTTGCCCACAATTATTCTTCCTTTACCAGTTATCTGTCCCTTGCTTCCTCCAAAAGTAACAGAACCTCCTTCGAATTCATGAAAATCATTTAGATAGTTCTTGTTACCAGTCATGTGCCCAGAGCATCCACTGTCAAGAATTCCTCTATCTTCCATATAGCAAAGTGGATGATCCTGCACAAAAAGAAGAGAAATTAGTTTCTCTTAGGAACCCAGGCCTGAGTAGGCTTGGGTCCGCCTTGTGGATCAACATACTTAAATTTCTTAATTGAACCTGATCCACTGTTGTTTTGGGATTTATACATGGATTTATTTTTGTTTGAATCCCAAGACATACATGCTGAGGTCTTAACAGCAGACCCCCCATTCCCCTTTAAAGGTTTTGCTGTTTGCTTTACAACTTGTCTTCTCACAGGTGAACGAGTTTTATAAAAATTATTTCTTTGAAAATTTGTATTCACCTGTGACTTTTGAAATGGTTGTTTGGGTCTTACATAACCAGTGTTCACATTAGATCTCACAGAATTAACATAACCAGTATTCACATTAGGCCTCATAAAATTAACATTTTTCCTATTCACATTAAAGTTCCTGTAGCCAGACCTAAAATTTTGTCTACCAGAATTAACATAAGAGTTAGGTCTGGTATAGTTATTGAGTTGGACAGGTCTGGGAACAAACTGGTTGGCATGATTAATTCTACTAGCATTATTCCAAACTGGTTTATTTGAACCATGACCCATATTAACATTCATTCTCTTTTTGCTCAGCCTCTCTCTTCATTCTCTTTTCATGGAAGTCACAATCTCTGATTAAATGACTCAAACTTCCACACACAAAACATCTTTTAGGAGCATAAGTGTAAGTACTCCTACTTTCTCTGTGAACACTATTGCTTCTAGGTGACTCATTAAGATTAACAGATTCCCTAGGAGTTTTTATGTGCTGGGCACAACTAGGTTTGACTGTCTCAGGCTTTGGTTTAGTCACTACAGGTTCAGCTATAACAGGTTCACACTTCTTAACAACCTTAGGTTCAGGATTCTCTTTTACCTCACTTTTTGACTCAGACTTAGAGTGATCAGAGGAACCATCAATAGATCCTTCAGAGTCATTGGATTGACAAGAAGAATACCTACTGGATTTGTCCTCTGAGGTGGTTGGTTCAGGCACTTGAGGACCTTTCTTACCATACACAAAGAGTGAGTCATCCAACTCTTCTTTTTCAAGAGGAGTATAGTCATCACTCAATGGTGGTGGTACTCCCTTAAAGTCACCAGTCTTAACAAACCTATTATATAAAGGCTTATCAGTATAGTCCTCTTCTTTATTCTTAAATATAGCCTTATTCTCATCTTCCTCATATCCTAAGCCACATTTTTTATTTGACTTAATTTGAGAATCCCAACACTTAAACAGGTTATTATTTGAATTGTTCCACTGATCTACCCTTTTTCTCAACTCATCCCTTTCCTTCTGAATTTTAAGCCCCAATTGTCTATACCTTTTAAGCTTTTCATCTTGTTCATATATTTTATTAGCTTGAAAGTATAGTTTTTCATTTAAAGCAGCATGTTGGTTTTGAAGGGTGACCTTTTGTGCCTCTAATGTTTTTACAGCATTTTTATGTGCTAACAGATTTACTTCTAGGTCACCTATTTGTTCTAACTGCTCATCACACAAAGCCTTAACATGATTATATGAGTCAGTGCATAATTTAGAGCATAATGATACCTCATTACCAATGGCCATGAGAGCATGATCAGACTCCTCATTCACTCTTGGATGCTCACCCCAGTTGACTCCTCCAGCTTCCATTGTCAGCAGGCTCATCTGATTCTTTTCCATCTTCCCATCATCATCTCTTTTCCCATCAGCAGGCTTCTTCTCTGGACATTCTTTTGAAAAATGTCCATGCTTGTGACAGTTGCAGCATTCAACTGTCCTCTTTGTGTATCCCACTGGTGATTTGTTGTTGAAGTTGATGGTCCTCCCATATTGCTTCTGAAATCGTTTGACCCTTAAAGCAACCATGGCAATGTGCCATTTTATGTCCATCTCCTCAACTTCAGCATCATTAATCTGTTCTAAGTCTTCACTAATAAAGCTTTCATCTTCACTAGTACAAATATGGGATTTAGTCACACATGTGGGATTTCGAACGGCCACACAGTAACTTATTTGTGTGACTAAATGTACCAGAATAAAATAAACAGCCACACTTGATCCGACTTGTGTGACCATTTCATCTTTCCAATTGAGGCTACAGTCACACATTTAAATATTTTCGTGACTAGAGGTATCTTGTAATTTTTTTTTCTGATTATTTAGTCACATATAATTTGGGACGTGTGACGGATACAAATAAGTTTGAAACATTAGTCACACTATATATACACGTATGTGACAAATATATGTCACACAATTAGAACAGTGTGACCAAAATCCATATATAGTCACATGAAGTAATTGTGTATGTGGCTGAATCATATAGTCAAGTTTGTCACACATTATTTAAAAGTGACTAAATCATATAGTCAAGTTTGTCACACATTATTTAAAAGTGACTAAATCATATACATGTACCGCACTTAGTTTTTCCCAAAATAAAATTTCCCCCTTTTCATCTTTTCACAAGCCCCGCCTAAATTTTTCCCCAAAATCAAATTGCCCTCCTTCCCAAATTCCCAAATATTTCATTCCCAAATATCCCTCTAAATTTTCACATAGATCTAGTCTTCTTCTTCTTCTACCACACTCACCCCACACTCGCACCGCTCGCACCACCACCACCACCACACTCGCATATGTTCTATCACACCAGGTCACATATGGTGTAATTGTTTCTAACTCTTATAGGCTACAAGTAAAATTGCTTGTTCAAGATCCAGATTAAGGCTCATTGCTCTTGAGTTTTATGGAAGTTGAATCAACCATTTCTCCTTCAATAAAGGTTTCTGATGTTCATTATGATGATAGAAATCTTTTAAAATGTTCTGCACCCACTAAACGTTTTCCTTCTTTTGTCTTTTGTTTTGCAGGTATAACAAAGAATGATTTTGAGATTATGGCTATAATAGTAAGGTATATTCTAATTGCTAGCTTATGTGGCAAGTAATGTATAAATTCTCTACGATGATGTATCCATATATATCTATTTGGGGTAAACTTTTACATATAGTATTTCAAGGTCTGAAACTTGAGCTTTTTCAAGGTCTGTTAGTTTCATGTACTTTTTGTGTAATCGTTGTTATTGTGTTAACTTTTTTTTTATATACATTTTTTTAAAATATTTTTGTCCAGTTGTTGTGTTAATCACGTTATATGTGTGTAAATTGTTTCATTTCACTTGGTTTTATGCCACTGTTGCGAATAGGTGTCTTATGTGTTTGAACTTGTTAAATTTTGTTAGCTTTTTTGTAATTGTTTTAAACCATGAAACATATTAGTGTAATTGATTTGTAATCGGCGTTAGATGTTAGTAATTTGATACATTTGTAATAATTTTTTGTAATTTTTTGATATATGTGTTATAGGAGCAATTACGGGTTGACATTGTGTCTGAGATCAAGAAATTAGGGCGTGTTTCACTGATTGATCTTGCGGATCATGTTGGTGTTGATTTGTATCATGTGGAGAAGCAAGCGCAAGTTGTTGTTGCTAATGATCCGTTGTTGATGTTAACTAATGGTGAGATTATATCGGATTGGTATTGGAATAATGTTTGTGAGGAGATTAATGATCGGTTGCAAGAATGTAGTCAGATTGCACTTGCTGAGATTGCTGCTCAGTATCAAGTTGGTTCGGAGTTGCTCATGAACGTGTTGGAGCCTCGAATTGGATCCCTGGTATCGTAGAGATTGTATATTGTATTATAGCTTATAAGTATTACCAAAAAAACTTGGTTATCTTTCTTAAAGCTTCGAGCTTTTATTCACTTGGAATAATATGTTCAGTTGGTCTAGTACGCCTAATGATGACTTATGTTTATGACATGTAGATAAAAGGCAGACTTGAAGGTGGACAGCTGTACACACCAGCATATGTTGCACGTGTTAATGCAATGGTTTGTGGGGCTGCTAGGGGCATCACTGTCCCTATGAACTTGTCAGCATTGTGGAGCTCTTTACAGCTGTTGCTACAAGAAATGGATGGTGCAAGCGGTGTGGCTATTGAAGGAACATTTTTCCAATCAATGTTTAATGGATTGGTGAAGGAAGGACAAGTTCTTGGATCAGTTCGTGCTGGAGTTCATTGGACACCCAATGTAAAGTGACTCACCTTGTATCATCTATTCTTGATTTCTTGGATCGTTAATTGGCAATCTAATTAGTTATTACATCATGTAGGTTTTTTCCATTGCTCAAAGGGAATGTGTGGATTCTTTCTTTTCACAGGTATGAAGTTATACTTAATAATCTAGTTGTTCCCATTTTCTGTCTAATAAAGTAATAAGGGACATTAGTTATCTTATGCTATATACTTGAGACCTGTTTAATCTTGATTCTTGAATGTTTGATATAATTATTGGATGTTCCTTGGACAATTTATAAGTTGTATATGAGAGTGTGATTCACAATCCTGGTTTATTATGCAGGGCTTGTGGTTCTAAGACTGATGTTTTTGCACTTGTTCTTCTCCCTATATATGAACTTTCATTTGAGTTCTGTTTAGGTCTGCCATGCTGATGCACCTCAATTTGATCGAGCCAGGGCAGCTATCAAGATGATAAAAACAAGTTGAACCAAATTTCTTATGCTAAATAGTTGGATGAGATTGATAGTCAGCATGTCATTATAGAAACTTAATAAATAAATATCAGTCCGCGGAAGAATATTCTTGCATGTTTGATTTTTGTATAACTGTTCTTTAAATATATGGTACAACCTGCAGTCAGGAATACTTACTGATTATAGTAATATAAACTATATAAGAGTCAAGGAAGGATATCCAGGCATTTTATTTGGTATTCTGTTAGACATCGACTCCTTTTTACTTGCTTTCAGAGATATCTTAACTTAATCCTACATTGCAGAACTCTCTTGTAAGCTATGAATCTCTGCATAAACTTGGAATCACACAACCCAGTCAGTTTCTGCAGGTATTATAAGAAGTGGTTTAATGGTGGGTCGCCTTTCATTCTCATCAAAATGTATTTGTGATAGGGTGAGAGAGTTCAGACGCTTCTCGGAAAAAAGTGACATTTACAGCTTTGGTGTATTCCTTCTGGAGTTGGTTAGTGGTCAGGAAGCAGCGGAATTGCTATCTTCAGACTCCAACCAAAATATTGTTGAATGGGTACAAAGCTCAACACTATTTGTATATGTTTCCATGTGGCTGTTCAGTTGTTATATAATCCTGATTTCGTTGCTTTAAAAGGTACATGACCATCAAGAAGCAGGCACCTTATCTAGTATTATTGATCAACGGCTTGGGAACAGCTTCACAGCAGAAGGTATGGAAGAGTATATCCAGTTGATAGTTCGATGTGTTGAAGTTTCTAGTGAAAGATCTTGACCCGGATTCTACAATGGCACCTGCAACATATCTTGGTTATTTGCAACATCCCCCTCCTGCTGTATATATTATAGTATGAGCAGATGGATCATTTTTAATACTGCTAGTGTATTAGTTACAACTGTTAGTTATAAGTTAGTACTGTTGGTTCATATAGTTAGTACTGCTGTTAGATATTATTGTATTTGATTTTGTTTTGATATATATTTGAATTTGTTTTGATATATATATATATATTGATTTCTTAAATGTGACTAAAAGATGTATATAGTCACACAAAATACACATTTCTTCACTTAAACAACATATGGTCACACTTATTAACACTTTTGGCCACTTTATGCTTAATTGTATGTGACTAAATACCCAAAACAAATATGCTTTGTGTGACTAAATATTACAAAAGGCCACACAAACTAAAAATTCATGTGACCATTGGATGATCAATAGTCACACAAAATACAAATTTCTTCACTTTAAACAACATATGGTCACACTTATTCACACTTTTGGCCACTGTTTTTTAAATTGTATGTGACTAACTCAAAAAAAACAACACACGTTGTGTGACTAAATCATCATAAACGTCACATTTATTATATATTCATGTGGCCATAGGATGGGAAATAGTCAAACATACTGATAAATCCAACAAAACTTGTGCCTAATTGGTCACACATATTCGGGTTTTGGTCACTCTTTTTCAATGAAAATGGTCACAAACTAAACAATGTGACCATATAGCACCTACGGTGGCGCGACTTTTTGTCACACACACCCAAAAAAACGTGTGTGACTATATGCATATAGTCACACATTTTTGGTGTGACCGTAGGCTAAATCTGTACTAGTGTAATAAAGCTTTCATCTTCCGTTTGGTTGGCAAAGAAAGAATGTATCACCTCATCAGTAAAACTTGAAGCAGACCTTTCACCTGAAGGAGTTTCATAGATACCAGACCTAACACTACCAGGTTTAACCTTGTAAGTACTGCTTTTGTTTTGTGACACAAAAGCAACATTTGATGAACTGGTTGAAGCCTGAGGTTTGTTACTGATGTCCCTTTCAAAAATCATGAGATTATTGTATAGGTCATCAGGTGTCATTGAATCTACTTCCTCCTTTATCCTCATCGCCACAGATACATTGCCCCATTCTGATGGTAAAGATCTAAGGAACTTGTGGTTTGCATCCTCATTTGAAACTGCTGCACCATGAACTTCCAGTTGTGTTAACAGATGTTGAAATCTGTCATAGCCCTTCTCCAAACCTTCAGTCTTTGAAACACTGAATGTCTCAAATTACTGTTTAAGAACAGCCTTTTGCATCTTCTTGGAGTTTGCATTGCCTCCAAATCGTTTCTTGATAGCCTCCCACATCTCCTTTGCATCAAGGATGCCATGAAACCTTTGTAGATGCTCCTTAGGAATAGCCATAAGAAGCAAGGTTCTGGCCTTCTTTTCCTTCTCCACAACCCTAATCTCCTTAGCAGATACTGGTGGCATTATTCTTATCTGCCCATCATTCCCTTGTGAAATTCTTTTCTTAGAATTTCCCTTTTGAATAACCTTCCATACATCACTATCAATGTACTCCAGATAATGTTTCATCTCCATGGCCCATATATCATACTCTTCTCTTTTCAGTAATGGAAGTTTTATGTTTGAGATTGTGGTTGTGGAAGGGATGGGTTGTTGTTGTGTTTGGGAGTTACTGGTTTAAGTTTTTCCTTCATCTTCATGGTTTGATTTCTTATCCTCACTGTTATGGATTGAGAAAGTTTTAGTGTTAACAGGCTTATCGAATTCAGACATTGTGTAGGGTGATTTGAGTGAGAATTAGGTTTTTGAGATTAAGTGTTCTTCGAATTCAGAGTCTCTCGCCTTGCTCTGATACCACTTGTTGGTCCACGAATTGTATGTGGATCTCTAAGTAGTCTTGAATATCTAGTAGATGGTTGGGATAAATCCAAACCAATCTAAGTGAGAAACCCTAGACAATTGTTAATGTTAATGCGGAATCTTAACAAGAACAATGAAGAACATACACAGAGATATCACTAACTTTGTATATTGATTTTAATCACAATAGTGAACTCGTACAACTCACACACAGAACTAACAATCTTTAGGGATCCTTTTATAACACAAGGAAACCCTAATACTAACCGACTAAGAAGATATTCACAAATCTTCTATAAAGATACTTACACGTTTTGTATCTTTTCCTAACTTATCTCTAACAGACTTTCCTAACTTCACGACCAGACTTAACATTATAAGTCAACCAGACTTAAACATACTACCAGACTTAACTTTGCATTACCAGACCTAATTACAAAGACAGACCTAACTCTGATATACTACCAGACCTAAGTTGTCTTCTCTTGAATCGTATCATAATTCCCAACTAAGAGACCTGCAGTCTTTGGTTAAGTGCCCAATTTTCTTACAATTGCCGCATGGAGTAGGGCAACATCCAGGATTGTGGTGACGTTGTCACTTGTCACACTTTGGAAGAGTTCCTTTATAACCTTTCTTTTCATTTGGGTCCGCTACATAAGCCTTAACAACTTCTTGTCTTTTGCTGGGTTGTTGAGCAGCATTTCCTCCATGAGTGGTATCCCACTTTCTCATGTTGTTGTTACTGTTGTGGTAGTGGTTGTTGTTGTGGTTGTTGCGGTTACGGTTATTGCCATCTCGAGCAGCCTTTGCTCGAACAATCTGATACATTAAATTGTGAGACATTCGGATTGTCTCATCCAGAGTACTCGGGTTAGAAGATGTGACATATCCTTGAATATTAGCTGGAAGTCCCCAGATGTACCTCTCAATCTTTTTCTGTGTAGCAGAAACCATCTCAGGATAGAGAGTAGACTATTCATGATATCTCTTTGTATAAGCTGCAATATCATACCCTTTCATTGTTAAGTTCCAAAATTCAACTTCCAACTTTTGAACCTCATTCCTCGGACAATACTCAGCGGTTACCATTTCCTTGAATTCAGCCCATGGTTATTCAAAAGTAGCATCAATTCCCACTGATTGGTCATAGGCATTCCACCATGATAAGGCACCATCGAACAAGGTACCTGCAACATATTTCACCTTACAGTTTTCCGCGCAGTTGCACATACGGAAAGTCGATTCCAACCTCTTGAACCATCGTACCAAACCGACAGCTCCTTCCACGCCACTAAAAGTCTGCGGCTTGCAACCAGAAAATTCCTTGTAAGTACATCCACGAGTCGTGGTTTCAACCCTGGTTGCCGTTTCACTAGCTTCTTCGCCGTTACCACTGTTGCGATTGGTCTCATATTCAGCCATAGCAGCAGCAACCTATGCCGTAATACGTTGGGCAACAAGTCGATCGATCTCAGTTGTTCTCATGCTTTGTTTCTTAGGTGACATTGTTCTTCTAACACAAGAAACAACAATAATTAGGATCCATAAATAACAAAGGTCATCACAAGTATATACGTATACAACCATGACATGTGCCACAACAAGATCAATCACAACAATATAGGAATAAATCATGACAAAATAAATCATGATAGAAATATGACGTGATAAGAATAATCCATAATGAATCACGATAACCATAATATATTTTCACCATGAGTAGATACAACCACAACAAGATAAAAATACATCACGACAAGGATAAATCCTAGTAAGAATATGGTGTGATAAAAATCAACCACAATAAGAATAAATCACGTCAACCATAATATAATCACAACGTGAGTAGATACAATCACAACATACATGAATACAAAATGAAAAGTCTCGGTTCACATCGACCGATATCATACCATAGAGTAACCATACAATACATCCCAAAATAACTTGTTACATTGTTGTACAACTAACAAAAGATCACAAGCGTCATTACTAATGCCACACACCCCGTGGCTAGGATATAAATACAAAAGATATCTATGATACAAATCTAGTCTAGGCACTGCCTGATGTACCATCGAGACGACGCTGGAGATCTCTGATCTAATCGAGGAGACTAGCAATCAACGCATCCTGGTTACATTGTCGCGCCTGCTCATCCTCCACGAAACACTCAAGTGTGGCAATCCGAGAGTGTGCAACGATCTAGTGCTCTAGCTGAGTCTCTATAGTCTCAATGCGCTCTAGGGGAAGCTCATCGAGACGATCAAACGCTCGGCCAATACGGTCCTCATGACGGACCATCCTAGCGATCAGAAGTGGAATAGTATGATGGATCGGCTCACCGGTAACCGGTAGAACTCGAGTAGCAGCCATCTCCGAACTCTCTCCTAACTCGAATGCTTTCAGAGTACCCTCATCGTATCTCCATCTACTGAGAGTAGGCAGAATGAATAACCACCTATGGGTGTAAACCTGTCTATGAACCTCGTGTCGAGTAGAGGCCTCAGCAACAACCATAACATAAGGATCTAAAGGTGATGATGTCATGGTAAAAGCTCTCTTACAAGGCGATAGCAAAGTATCGGAAGCGTCTCTGGGTGATGGTGGTAATGGAACTGTGGTAGTCTGGTGGTAAGTAAATGGTGGTGGTGGTGGTGGTGATAGGATATGAGGTGGAGTAGTGGGTGCTGGTACTCAGCTGGGTCGAGAGCGTACCCTCTTCCTAGCGGTACGAAGCATGACAGGGCCGGTCTCATATAGCCGATAGCGGCGACCAATAGGAATCTGATCTGGCTGTACTACAGGAATACGCCTAGCACGACGTACCGGAGGTGAAACTGGTGGTGATGGTACGAGTGGTATAGATATGGTCTGAGCGTCCTCAAATGGCTCAGTCTCAGCAGACTCATCGCCGGAGGATACAGGAACAGGAATGACTAGTGTGATCGAAACAGTGGATGATGACGAATCGTCCAATCTGAATCCGAGACGATGATGATAGGATGGGTAGGTGAAGACATATCACTGTAAACTAGGTCAATACAAATATATATAAGTACAAGTACTCATATAAAATAAGTAAATAAAAATGTACGATTTACGATTACGATACACGTTTATGCACATCATGATGTTGTGAAGTGTTGTGACCTAGTGGTTATAGTCTAGGGTCAGTGATGCATCCTAGTTCTCTATAACCTTGTCTTTGATACCAATCTGTCACACCCCCAAAATCTGTGGTTGCAGCGGAATGGAATTCCGGGGGCGTAACGCACATGGTCAACAAAGTACAAGGAATAAAGAACGACCTCTAAGTGAGTCATTTCAAAATAAGCGTTTGATTTAAAGTTAACGTTTTACAAAACATAAATATCAGAGTTCACCATCAAAATGTAAGATTTAAATACATAACCAAACGCTAAATAATGCAAGAAAATCTTCATCATGATGTGCTTCCAAAATGTGACTCAAAAGTGCTCCATACAATGAGGTGTATCATCACCTAATTACCTGAGAATACACGCAAAAAGGGTCAACAATAATGTTGGTGAGAGTCATAGGTTTAAGTAAACAGTAATGTGGACCACAAGTTTTCAATAGCAAGACAATTACAACAAATATAATGTCACAGCAAAAAATAATATATACAGTGCCTAAGCTCATGACCCCGAAGCTCGACGTAATGGTATGCAATCAAGAATGATAATTATAATGCCCTAAATAAGTGTTTGCTAGACACTCGAAAATAATCCGAATGATATGCGTCCGTTTGACAGGTTGGCGCGACCAACTCGGACGGGGTGTCAACCCAAATAGATCTATTCATAACATCCGCGCTTACAAGTAATTAACGGTTCATGATTCAAAAGGGGACTTTAATGGCAATGCGGTAACTTAGGCAAAGTAACGGTTTTTAGTACTTGTGTCCAAAAAATAAGCAATGTATTCCCACCCTGAGGGTTTAGAAATCATGTATAAACAATGTAAAAATCGGGGCTATGAAACTCACCTTAGCAAAAGCAAATCCCGATTGGTAAATTTGTATACGGCAAATTAAGTCCGATAACTCGAATCGCGACCTAAATAATACATATGTCTTAGGTTCGAAAACAAGGTCATGCATGCAAGTTCATACTCTACGTTATCACTTGTACATATTTATCGTCAAAAATATAGTTGCGTCAATTTGATCCTTTATTTAGAAAATTCACCCTTTTTAGAAAACGTAACTTGTAAGTCTCGTGATCAAATTTTAGTCGTCTTGTTAATAGATATTTCAAACATCTCTAACGCGCCTAATAAGTGTATATAATGTTCTACCATTTTCATTTACGTCATTTTAGCCAAAATACACTCTAAAAGGTCCAAAATCTACTTCAAATAATTCTAACAGCTTTTCTAATAGCAAAAATATAAGCTGTCAACGTATATGTCGTCGTAAACTTTTGTTAGGCATAACTTTTGGGTCGTAGCTCCGTTTCTTAAGTTTTACCTATCCCCGCAAAGGTATCTAAGTATACTATCGGATTTCTAAGGTCTCGGCTAGTCTAGTTACCATTTATCATCAGTTTTCATCTCCCAAAATTTCTAACAGCTTCAACAATTTTTCTGAAAATTTAGTTTTCGTCGTATAAATTGAAACTAGCGTATCTTTTTCGTTATAAGCCCGTTTTAACTCATTCAAGCGGCTATGTTTTCGTTATTGAGTCTATTTTCTATATTTCTAGCCTAAACTTGTCACCAAGCTACTGAGTTTCCTGTGTTAATCAAAACTGGACAGATTCATTATCAAATGTATCAACTATTTTTCCTAGTGTTCTAGTTATTATAACCACTTAACAACAACTCCAAATCTAGTCCTAGTTCATCCATCAACTTCTCAACATAACAATAGTGATCTAACACTAACTTAGCAATATTCAAAAGTCCATGTAAATGATCATCAAGAATGTTTAAAATTACAAGTTTACTAACATACATATATATATATATATATATATATATATATATATATATATATAAATAATGATGTTTTCATCACTTTCTTGTGGAGATTTTTACTAATTAGTTTACTTGTAATAAAAACTTGTTTAAAACATAACCTTTTGTTAAAGGATCATTGTGAATGTAAAACTTTATCAACATGTACCAAGTGATAACTAAGTATATATACTTGAACT
Organism: Artemisia tridentata subsp. tridentata; assembly: GCA_021014915.2. Classification (NCBI taxonomy): domain Eukaryota; kingdom Viridiplantae; phylum Streptophyta; class Magnoliopsida; order Asterales; family Asteraceae; genus Artemisia; species Artemisia tridentata. Next base: position 203,801,216 of record CP139502.1, read on the forward strand.
AGCATTATGACATGAAAAACATAAAGTTTTGCAAATGTAAGATTACTTACAATAGGAGATTAGTGAGATGAGCATGTAAGACACTTGATTAACCCCAAGATTAGTGTTTCAAACCCTTGCTAGAGTACCCTAAGTATGCTTGAACTTAACCACAATCAAGCTACCTTCTCCTTGCTCCTTAGAGTGTGTCGATTTGTATGTATAGATGGGAGGTGATTATATTTTTTTCTTCACTTGAACTAGTTGGTGCAAGAATGGATATTTGTGGTCTATTTATACTAAGAGTTTTCAAAGGATCAATAGTTAAGTCAAGATCATGATTTGGCTAGGTTGAGGGGGGTTGGCCGATTAGGGGGGCTAGGGGGGGACAAATTGAGGTCAAGCCTCCAATTGAAGATTTAGTCTCCATGTTTTAGGGACTTTGGTGGCTAATTAATGCCATGTGCAATTTTTGTCTAACAATTGTTTATAAGACATGGAGGGGGCGACAATATACATAAAATGGGATTAGATGAGTTGTTTTGATGCAAGAGTGTATATGTTATATGTATTGGGTATTAAAAATAGGTATTGGTTGTTGGTTTGGTGATTAACGAAAGTTATACGTAATTAAATATAAGGTATAAAGAATTTACCTTAGGCGTAAGGAAATATTTTTGGAAGTTTAGTAATCTTTTAGGAAGTATAAAAATACGTTAGAAATAATCGTTGGGAGAATTGGGTATCGGGTGTTAAATTTTAAATTACGAATAGCGTTTGTTGAATTGACAACCATAAGTAATTTAAGAAAAGGGAATTGTTTTAGGGTTTAAAATTGTGAACTGGAGTAGGAGCAAGATACTGGAGCATTGTGGACTAAATATAGCCTAAGTCCTAGTGTACTTGAAATATATTCTAGGTTTCACGATGGTTCAAGTAAAAGTTATATGTAAATTGTTTTCATATAAATGTCAAGAAAATAAATTCGAGTTTGTTGAGTGGTATTGACCTGTAAATTAGCGGGTTGTGATAGTGGTTGTCTATTTTGTATTGACCGGTCCTTTGACCAAACGGGCGTCTGTTTTAACCATTAAATCAAGTCAGGTATGGGGCACGTGAACGCATTATCGTCCTTTTACGTCCATACTAAACCACAGGGATGATTTATGTAACTGGGATTTAAATTTTTTTAATTTTATTATTATTATTATTATTATTATTATTATTATTATTATTATTATTATTATTATTATTATTATTATTATTATTATTATATTATTATTATTATTATTATTATTTTTATAAAAACCAAGATTTATTATAACATCACTTTTTTAATGACACTTTATTATTATTATTATTATTATTATTATTATTATTATTATTATTATTATAAACACACACTCTAAACCAATCCACATCTGTAGTAACCCGTAAATTTTCACACATCAAAATGACTATTTTACCCTCTGATTTTTTAAGCTGACTTTGACTTTGACTTCTTAACTATTTGACTTTTACCTTAACGTAAAAGCAAATACGGTAATCGGTAGTTAACCGGTAACTTCCCAAGTTAAATAACCCGCTCTGATTCGAATTATTACTCTTTGAACGTTACGTTCACCTTCGTCTATTTAACAAGAGAATATATTGTTTTTCTTGCATATCAACACCGCAATAAAAATGGTTTACATTCGGTAATCATTATTCGGAATCAACAGTCTCGTTTTTATATAATATTTATAAAAACGTATCTAAGAATATATTTCTCGCAATTACCCAACCAAAGTACCGTGTTTATACTTAAGCTCAACGGGACACGGGGTATACACAATACACTAAATGATAAATCTTTATCCATTTTATATATGTTCCCCCATCTCACCACAGATATGAGATATGATTATATCTTATCCATATCCTCCCTTCTCTCTTCTTGAATATCGACAGCCAGCAGCAACAATCAACACCACCCCTGGCGACCACCAGCCAGATTACGCCACCATCATCATCCACCTCTCCTCTCCCGCGACAACATGGGTATGTCGAAACCTATATCTATCTTTTATTAATCTTTTATTTCAAACAATCTATATAGTTTTTATGAATCAAGAATCGGATTAAAACATGTTATAAATAATTTGTGTGGTATAAAATCTATTCAAGAGGCGTTTGTTTGATTTATTTGTTTATCGGGTCGGGTTTAAACCTGAGTGGATTTCAAGCCGAGACCCGTGATGGGTCGGGTGGTTTTGGAACTACTTATTTATGGAGTTATTTTACTTATCTGTTAAGTGGTTTAATTAGCTTAGTAAAGCCCAAAAAATTGAAAGCATGGTAAAAGACAAAAATGCCCCTATGAATTTAAAATTTTAATAAAAGGTTTATAAAGTACCGAATCAAATCCCGAACTTCAGAAAATGGACATGATATGATACCAAATAATTTTGACAACTCCATTTAACATTTATACAAGTTACAAAATTACTAAATTACCCCTAATAGAACCGAATGAAGTTATACTTAGTTTTATGATTATTTAAAATGAATTAAAATTAGAACAAATAAGGAAATTATAAATCAAATCAATCACAATTATTTTGCCAACTATTGCTGCCGAAATTCTGGTCATATCCTCCCCTTTGACTCGGCCAAGTCTCACCTTAATTGATAAATCACATTTTCTCTCTTATAAACCCTAGCCGCATAATCAAACACACACAAAATAATTCTCTCCTCATTCATCCGAATTTTCTGGAGTCCAAGCATAATTTTCTGGTGTTATTCACATTCTTAAGAAGCCAAGAAAAATTGGTATAGGTCGTGAGAGGCTTTCTTTTGGTCGCTAGCCTTATTCTTGTCGCAAGAATCAAATCCGAAGGTAATTAACAAAACAATTCATTCGATCCCCAATAAAATTCATTCCTTATTTTTCCTGAGATCCTTACATTGTGTATGACCTACGAAAAATGTGTGCAAGGTGTTTTGGTCGCGTTTGAAGGCTTGGTGATTTACTTGTGTCGAATTGTTCTAGCCGTGTAACACAAATCACAATCAATCCATCCGATCGTTCTAAAATTATTCTGGTATTTTTCTCAGCTTCTAATGATCAAATATAACGTGGTAAAAATGATAAAAATAGCCCATGCATCATATATAAATCGTATGGAAAATGTTGTGTTATAAACCCTAAAATCGAAATAAAATATCAAAATGCATGCATGCGATTTTTCTGGACCAGGTTATTATTTTTCGTGGCATCTATGATCATCATATAAGACCAAAAAAATGTTCATTTGAATTGTGGAGACCTAAAACTATTATTGTGGAATTTATTTTGTATCGACTAAAATAGAAATAAAAGGAAAATTGTGGAAAACCCTAAAAACAAATCGACCTAAGGATTATATGATTAAATCTGGAAAATTGGTGTGTATAAATGATGTGGTTATGATGATTTAATGATTGGTGAAGTTAGGGTTTTGATTTTGTTATTTAAATGTGTACCGATTAGAATAAATAAATAGAAGGGTGTGTTTTGTAACTTTTAAAGCTCAAGGGACAATTTTGTAAATTATGTTAGACCTGCTGGAAATTGTATAAAATATAAAAGGAGGGTCTCATGTGTTAATTTTGCATTTAAAGGGTTTATTTTGATTTAATAATTAAAGTATTAATCGATTTGTAAAATAAATAAAATATAGGGACTAAATATGTAATTTCTGGAAAGTTAAGGTTGATTTGAGTAATAAATTATATTCAGGGGCTAATGTGTAAATTTGGATAATTATTGGACTAATGTGTAATTATTATTAATTAAAGATTGAAAATGTAAACTTTAAAGTTAAATATGTAAATTAATTTAATGGAGGGACCTATTGTGTAAATTATGGAAACTTAATGGGGCATTCGTATAACTTGTTAAATTAAGTACTAATTGTGTAATTTTGATAAACTAAGGGTTTAATGAGTAATTATGAACATTTGAAGGTTTAAAGTGTAACTTTTGTAATAAAGGGGTGTAAAGTGTAATTTGTGAAATCTTAAGGACCAAATGTGTAAGTATGATAAAAGATACCTTATTTTCCATTTAATAATGATTTAACTAAGTGATGTTACTCCATATTACTAAAAATGGAAACTTACTAAATTTGGAAACTTACTAAAAAGGGAAAGTTACTTAAAATGGAAAGACAGTTAAGTAAGAATGATTTTAATCCCCTTCTACTCCTTTAGGTGTGAAGAAGGAGAGACTTTGAGCTATTCCCTTATTCCTGTGCTTTGTTTCTGTTTGTGCTTTCGTCATAAGGTACAGATACTCTGCCCTTTTTCAGTAAGGGTTCTTATATACTATGCATTGATTTTGAGTTATGATTCAGTTAAGATTCCCCAAGCCATTGCTATGTCCCCTTTGAATGAACCTTTGATAATACTCTTGATATGACTTTGAGATGCACCTTTTGATATATGACCTTGAGCTATGATTTTGAGACATGACTCTTAGTTTGATACCCGAGCCATTTTTGTACTTTCCTAGCCAGGAAGGTAACCTGGCCATGTCTGTGATGCACCACTGGCATGAATCCTGTGTGGGGGAGTGATTTCTCACACCGTCCCTTTTATATTATCTGCCATGGCTACTTGACTTTGAGATTGACTTTGAGTTTGGGGGCGTATGGATTGCAATCCTAGGCATGTTTTGTTTAGTGGATTTAACTATGACTTTGAGTATGACTTTGAGGTGACTGGTGCTGTGTGCAATACACGCCTTTCACACCCCTGAGAGCTGATCACTCCACTATTATGATACATGAGGACACCCCTCATATTATCTGGTTGCCTGAGAGGTATCCCCTCTGATTGTGAGATTATGACTTTGAGATTATGATGTTGAGATTATGACTTTGAGTTTCTGGGCTCGTGGTAGATGACTATCCTATATTTCCTTTATTACTCTTTTGCTTTGATTATACCTTATGACATTCCCAGTACTTCACTATATTCTGTTTCGTTATCTTTGCTTGTATTATGTATCTGTTCACTGAGCTTTGTAAGCTCAGCCGCACGTTTTCTTTTCGTGTGCGGCAGGTTTTAGTTGGAAGATGGGTATGAGTGAAGAGACTTTTGGACTTAGAAGACTTGATTATTATTTTGGCCTAGAGACGATTGGAAGTTACTACATTGTTAGAATTTGTATTCGCTTTTGTAACCTTGTAATTTCAGTATTTCTTCTGTAACCTTTGAGAATCTTTGTATTACTTTTGAATGTATGCTTTGTTATATCTGATATGAAACCATTTGCGTGACATCTTTACCCTTGTCGGGTTGGGGTGTTACAATTATGGTATCAGAGAGACAGGCTGCGATTTCGTAATACATTTACCCTTGACCTGTGTAAGTTAGGACCACTAAGCTTTCCCTGTAGGCACTCGTAAGTCAACCTTTGAATATTGCTTTAGGATTTCCCATAGGAACCTAAGTTTTGACCGGTGAGGAATGGGTAGACTATAAGGCATTTGTTTAAGCATCATTGCTTCCGTATCACTCTGATTTGTGCCTTGCTTTTGGTTAGATCCTGTTGATACCACTTCTGGAAAGTGAAAGCTTATGCTTTGCACCACCTAAGTTTTGAATCTGATTAAATCTTGAAGGCATTGAGAATTTCATAATAATGGCCTAATACTATTTGATCCTTATCTTCAAATCCCTTTTGTTAATCATTTTGATAATGACCCGCATTTCACTCTGATTCTTTTGTTAATCACTTTTGTAACACCCCAACCCGGCAAGGGTAGAAGCATCACATTATGGTGACAAATCAAAGCATACATACATAATCACAGCGGAAGCCAATAAACATAATCATTAAATAATCCAAGTCAACATGACTGGAATTCAATACATAAGTCTCAAATGAAAGAAAGAAATAATCCCAAGGAAATACATAACGAAATAGATCCAATATCAAAATGCTGAAATAAAATGGTAAGACTAGGGTAGGACATCATCTAAGGCAAAAGCTCCTCTAACTCTCATCCCAAGCATAAATCCATCTCCCAGCTAGATACCTGCCGCACACGGAAAAGAAAACGTGCGGCTGAGCTTACAAAGCCCAGTGAACAGATACATAATACAACAAGATAATGAAACAGAAATAAAATGAAGCACTGGAAAATATCATAAGGTAATAATCAGAAACAATGGTAAAAGAGAAGAATAGGATAGTCGTCTACCACGAGCCCAGAAACATATCATATCATACTCATAATCATACACGTACAGAGGGGATACCTCTTAGGCAACCAGATAATATGAGGGGTGACCTCATGTATCAAATGGAGTGATCAGCTCCCAGATAATTGTGAAAGGCGTGTATTGCACACAGCACCAGTCACCAGACAAATCATATCATAGCATATACAGTTAAATCCACTAAACAGAACAGATCTAGGATTGCAATCCATACGCCCCCCAGAAACATATATAATCATAATCAAAGTAATGCGCATATCATAATCAGAATGGGGACGGTGTGAGGAATCACTCACCCACACATGAGTCATGCCAGTGGTGCATCACAGACACGGCCATGTTACCTTCCTGGCTAGGTAACAGAAAGGTGGCTCGGGTATCAACTAAGAGTCATATCATATCAGATGTGTCATATCATAAGGTTCATCATAATAGGTTCATAACAGAAGGTTCATATCCAAGGTTCAGAACTAGTGTCAAAGGTCCAAATCAAAGGTTCAACAGATCAAGGTTCACAAGCAAAGGATCATAAACAAATGGGGATCATAGCAATGGCTTGGGGAAAACTAAACAGAATCATAAGTCACATCACTGTATAGTGTATAGGAACCCTTACAGAAATAAGGGCAGAGTATCCGTACCTTATGACGAAAGCAAAAATAGAAACAAGCACAGAAATGAGGGAAAGCTCAAGGTCTCTCCTTCTTCACACCTAAAGGAGTAGAAGGGGATTACAAATCATTCTTAATTAAACGTCTTTCCATTTTAAGTAACTTTCCCTTTTTAGTAAGTTTCCACTTTTAGAAAGTTTCCATAATTAGAAGGTTTCCACTTTTAGAAATATTTAGTACATAGCTTAATTAGATTAATATTTGCTGGAAATAAAGTATCCTTATCATAGTTACACCTTTGGTCCTCAGGTTTTCATAATTTACATTTTATGCCCCTGAACTTCCAAAATTACCTTTTAAACCTTCAAACATGCATAATTACACATTAAACCCTTGGTTTATCAAATTTACACAATGAGTACTTATTTTAGTGAGTTATACGATCAGACCTTTAATTATTCCATATTTACACAATAGGTCCCTCCATTTAGTAAAGTTACATATTAAGTCCTTAGAATTTACATTTAAATCATTAATTAATAATAATTACATATTAGTCCAATAAATATCCAAATTTTCACATTAGCCCCTGAATATCATTTATAACACAAATCGACCTCAACTTTTCAGAAATTACATGTTTAGTCCTTGTATTTATTTAATTTCCAAATCGAATTAACAAGTACAACTTAATTTATTATCTCACAAATTTTACATATATGCCCCCCGTTTAATAATTTTTACAGATTATACATGATATATAGAACATGACAAAAATGGCCCATGAATTTTATTATTGACAAAACACCCCCTTTCATATTTATTTACAAATCGTTAAATACAATTTTTTAACCAAATAAAACCCTAATTGATCCCAATAATTTTGCCATCATTTACACATCATTATAGTTCATTTAAGATCAGATCCCATCAGTTTTAAACCCTAGATAAATCGCTAGGTATTTTTGTCCTTATTTTTCCTTTTTGCCGATTATAACATAATTCCACCAAAATAGTTTTTGGCCTCAACGAATCAAATAAGCATTTTTCTAGTGTTGTATGAAGATCATAGAGGCCACGAAAATTATTCATTTGTCCAGGAAAAATCGCATGCATGATGTTTATATTTATTTCGATTTAGGGTTTATAAAACACAATAATTACCATACGAATTATATACAATGCATGGGTCGTTTTTATTATTTTTACCACGTTAGATATGATCAATATAGGCTGAGAAAAATACCAGGGAATTTTTAGAACGAGCGGAAGAGGGTTGCACGATTTATGGCTTCTCGGTTTGAATTTTCGACAAGAATAAATTCCCACGGCTTCAAATGGAACCAAATAACCTTGTGCATATTTTTCACAGATCATACATAAGGTAAGAACTCCAGGAAAAATAAGAAACGAATTTTAACATGATCGAATGAATTATTTGGGATTTTAATACCTTTCGAATGAAATAGGGAAGAAAATTCGATAGCTCTTGATTTAGGCCTCTACAAATCGACTTGCTATTTTTCCAAGCTTCTTAGTAGTGTGATGAACTCCAGAAAATTGTTCTTGGCTTTTGGGAGGGATCGAATGAATTATGGGAGGATTATTGTGATTTGTCGGCTAGAACAAATTAGGGTAAATCAAGATAAAATACTTGGAATGGATATATGGGGTAATAGCCGAGCCTTAAGGAGGTGAATGAGCAGAAATTTCGGTCCTATTAGCTGGAAAAATTATTTACCAAGTTTAGGATTTGATTTGCATTTATCTTGTACACTTAAAATGTATTTAAAATACTTTAATTATATATAAATCGGCATTATTATTATTTTAGGTAAATAATACATTTTTGGACTTGTAAAAATATTAGTAGCATGTTTCATAATTATTACACTTGATTTGTAGTTCGTTTCCAGAGGTTCGGGATGAATTCGGGACTTTTATAATACTTTTATTCATTTATAGATGTTACGGGGGTAATTGGGTAATTTTGCCACTTGTCAAAATGTTAAATGAAGTTGTTAAAATTATTTGGGAGCATCCCTTGTGCATTGTCAGAAGTTTGAGATTTAGTGGATACTTTACAAGCTTTTAATTAATTTTTAAACTTATAGGGGCATTATGGTCATTTTACATGCTTTCGAATTTTAGGTGTTACAAATTCTTCCCCTCTAACAGAAAAATTTCGTCCCCGAAATTTGCAAAGAGTCAAAATGAAACGAATCGGAAACAAGATAGAGACATACCAGAATCAGAAAACAAAATGAGGATAACTAGCTCGAATAGACTCCTCGGTCTCCTAGGTAGCTTCCCGCTCTGGGTGGTTCCGCCAAAGAATCTTAACAAAAGGAATGACTTTACGTCTCATAACTCGCTCTTGGCGATCAAGGACAGCTTCCGGCTCTTCCGGAAGAGACATATCTGGCTGGATCTGATCAAAAGGGTAAGACACCACATGCAGAGGATGATAATTGTATCCCCTCAGTAGAGATACATGAAAGACGTCGTGAACATGTGATAACTGCGGAGGAAGAGCCAAACGATACGAAACTTCTCCGATGCGATCCAAAATCTCAAACGGTCCGATGAATCGAGGACTGAGCTTGCCCTTAATTCCAAAACGTTTAACCCCTCGGAAAGGCGAAACCTTAAGAAATACCCGATCACCAACACGAAACTCCAAGTCACGCCTATGCTTATCAGCGTAACTCTTTTGACGCGCACGAGCTTCCTTCAACTTCTCCCTGGCAACATCTACTTTCTCAGTAGCGATCTGAACTAACTCTGGACCCTCAATAACGCGTTCACCTACCTCGTTCCAACAAACCGGAGCCCTACATTTCCGACCATATAACATCTCAAAAGGAGCCATACGAATACTCGCGTGCCAACTGTTATTATAAGCAAACTCTACCAAACACAAATAATCGTCCCAGCTACCAGTCCACTCTAAGGCACATGCCCTCAACATGTCCTCTAAGGTCTGAATGGTCCTCTCCGACTGACCATCCGTCTGAGGGTGAAAAGCTGTACTGAACTTAAGGCGCGTATCCCATGCCTTATGCAATCCCTTCCAGAAGCGTGACGTAAACCGAGGATCCCTATCTGATATAATGGCCGTAGGCATACCATGGAGCCTAACGATTTCCTGCTGAAATATGTCTGCCAATTTACTAACACTGTAGTCCACACGAATAGGGAGGAAGTGAGCAGACTTGGTTAGTCGATCGACGACCACCCAAATCGCATCATGCTTCCTACGAGTAAGAGGTAAACCAGTAACGAAATCCATCGAAATTTCCTCCCATTTCCACTTCGGAATCTCCAACGGCTGAAGCAACCCACTAGCTCTCTGGTGCTCAATCTTGACCTGCTGGCAAGTCAAACACTTAGATACAAACGAAGCCACATCCTGTTTCATGCCACTCCACCAGAAATGTTGCTTAAGGTCCCGGTACATCTTGGTAGAACCAGGATGTATGGTAAAAGGGGAACTATGAGCCTCTGATAGAACATCCTCCCTAAGCTCAGGATCGTTGGGAACACAGAGACGATCCTCAAACCACACTACACCGGAATCATCAACTCTAAACTCTGATTGCTTGCCGTCCTCAACATTTTGGACTATAGACCACAGCTCACCATCCTCTTTCTGAGCTTCCTTAATTCGCAAAATAAGATTGGACTCCACCGTAAGGCTAGCCCAATAACCACCATGACCTCGAACACAAAACTCCACATCGAGAAGCTCTAAATCATGAAAAATACGGGGCTCAAACTCCAAACTCGCAATCATACCGGATTTCCTACTCAGAGCATCAGCGACTACATTTGCTTTACCGGGATGATACTGGATGTTAGCATCATAATCTTTCAGAAGCTCCAACCAACGCCTCTGTCTCATATTCAACTCTTTCTGGGTGAAGATGTATTTAAGACTCTTATGATCGGTGAAAATGTCACAAGTCTCTCCATACAAATAATGGCGCCAAATCTTTAGCACGAAAACCACAGCTGCTAACTCTAGATCATGCGTCGGATAGTTCACTTCGTAAGGCTTCAGCTGCCTCGAAGCATAGGCGATAACCTTCCCATGCTGCATCAAAACACAACCTAAACCTTTCTTCGATGCGTCGCTATAAATCTGAAATCCGCCGGAACCCGATGGAAGAGTCAAGATAGGTGCCGACACTAAACGTTTCTTCAACTCCTCAAAACTACTCTCTCGCTCATCAGTCCAAATAAACTTTTCCCCTTTCCTCATCAACTGTGTCAACGGCAAAGCAAGACGCGAGAAGCCCTCAACAAATCTCCGATAATACCCAGCGAGACCCAGGAAACTTCTCACCTCCGTCACATTTGTAGGTCTTGGCCATTTTGTGATAGCCTCAACCTTTGCCGGATCCATCGTGATGCCGTCTGCAGAAACAATGTGACCCAAGAAAGCCACTCGATCCAACCAAAACTCGCACTTCGAAAACTTTGCATACAATCGCTGCTGTCGAAGAATCTCCAGAACCATACTAAGATGTTGCTCGTGCTCCGCCTCGGTTTTAGAGTACACAAGGATATCATCTATGAAGACAATGACGAACTTATCGAGAAATTCATGGAATACCCGGTTCATTAGGTCCATAAATACAGCCGGAGCATTGGTCAAACCAAAAGGCATAACCAAGAATTCATAGTGACCGTACCGAGTGCGAAAGGCCATTTTGGGAACATCCTGCTCCCTCACCCTAAGCTGGTGATAACCCGACCTTAGATCGATTTTAGAGAAATGCCTCGCCCCTTGCAACTGGTCGAACAGATCATCAATGCGAGGAAGAGGATAGCGGTTACGAATCGTAATGCGGTTTAGCTCTCGATAATCGATACAAAGACGCATGCTCCCGTCTTTCTTCTTAACAAACAACACGGGAGCACCCCAAGGAGATACGCTCGGACGAATAAAACCGTTTTCCAACAGTTCTTGCAATTGCTCCTTTAATTCCTTTAATTCAATCGGTGCCATGCGGTAAGGAGCTTTAGATATGGGTTCAGCACCCGGAATCAGATCAATGCTAAATTTGACTTCCCTGACGGGAGGAATGCCAGGAAGTTCATCCGGAAATACATCGGCGAAATCGCGCACAATACGAATACTATCAATGCTAGGTACATCAACAGAGGTATCTTTAATAGAAGCAAGAAAACCAAGACAGCCATGCGAGATCAATGTCCGGGCTTTCATAGCCGAAATAATCTTTACAGATTTCAGAGGTTGGGAACCAGAATAAACATAATCAGGATAATGAAGATCGCCAAAGATCACCTTACGAGCATAACAATCAATAGTCGCCTTATGGGCAGCTAACCAGTCCATGCCCAGAATGATATCAAAATCAACCATATCAATGGGAAGAAGGTTCGCAGGACGAATACGATCATCGAAACGGAGAGGGCAATTAACATACTCGACATCAATAATAACATGAGTTTTCATCGGGGTAGCAATAGATATACGGTTCATTAATTGAGTTGGGTTTACGTTTATTTTATTTGCAAGTGATGTGGATATTATTGAATGTGTAGCACCGGTGTCAAATAAAACGAAAACAATACGATCTCCAATATACAGAAAACCCGTAATAGTACCTGAGGTGCTAGCTGCCTGGTCACGTGTCAAAGAATAGACCCGGCCTGAAGTAGGAGCAGTCCTAGTATCGACTTTAGGTTCACCAACATTCTTCTTAGGACAGTCCTTGACTTTGTGCGATGTAGATCCACAAGAGAAGCAACCACCAGAAGCTTTGTAACAAGGACCCGGATGTGGTTTCCCACATGTAGTACATAAAGGAGGAGGAGGTAGAGCCTGAACAGAACCCCTCTGACCCGAAGATCCCGACTGCTGATACTGCTGAGAATTCCTACGCCTGCTATTATCACCCCGACCCTGACGGTCACCACCATACCGACCATAATCCTGTCGGCCCTGGTTCCTAGAATCCTGTCGCCTATAATCACCACCTCGGTCCTGGCGACCCTGCTGATCATGCCCATGGTCCTGACGACCCCGAAAATCCTGTCTCTGGTCCTGACGACCATGACCCCGAGAATCCTGCCTTTGGTCCTGCCGACCCCGAAAATCTACCCTGTTACCATCCCTATCACGCTTATTAGACACCCTGTCCGCATGTAACAACTCGATGTTACGCGCGGCATCCTGAACACTAGCCACATCATCAAATGGAGTGTTAACGATCCGGTCTAACACCCATCTCTTAAGAGCCCACTTGAAGTGACGAGCCTGTCGAACAGAGTCCCCAGTAACCTCTGGCCCCATGAAACTAGCCAGACGTAAAAAACGCTGCATGAAATCTCCAGAAGACTCATGATCACCCTGACGAATAGACCCGTATTCCCTCTCATACCTCAGCTGCTCTGCCATAGGAATGTACTGCTTATAAAACGCCTCAATAAAATCTGCCCACGAACAAGTCTCAGCATAATCATCCCCTTTGGCCTGAACAAGAGCAGTCCACCAATTCTGAGCATCACCCTCTAGTTTGAATGTGGCCAAACGAGTTTTAAACTCGTCAGCACATCCCAGAACACGAAACAACTTCTCGACATGCGTAATCCAGTCCTCCGCTTCATGAGGAGTGACAGCGGACTTGAACGAGAGAGGCTTGAGCTTGTTGAACCGCTCAATCCACACATGGATACCAGCTGGAGGAGCAGCGGGTGGAGCAGTGGGTTGAGCATCACCACCACCACCACCTCCAGAAGGACCAGCCCCATTCCTGATATTATTGGTGACCTCAGTCACCACTCGCGGAAGAGCAGCAGCCACAGCAGCGGCTATCATCTCTTCAAAATTGGGGCCATCATCCCCATTAGTGTACTGAGTAAAGCGAGTGTTCACCATCTGAATGATCATGAAAAGAATTAGCAAAACATAAGGGAAAATAAGCACGAAATGGAAGACGAAACAGAAACCTATGCCTACCCAAAGCCTCACCAGTCAAAACTTAAAACTTAAGGGTCAAATCCTATGGTCCACATGTTTCACAGGCCAAAGCTTATGTACGACAGGTCGCAACCTGGCTTTGATACCATAATTGTAACACCCCAACCCGGCAAGGGTAGAAGCATCACATTATGGTGACAAATCAAAGCATACATACATAATCACAGCGGAAGCCAATAAACATAATCATTAAATAATCCAAGTCAACATGACTGGAATTCAATACATAAGTCTCAAATGAAAGAAAGAAATAATCCCAAGGAAATACATAACGAAATAGATCCAATATCAAAATGCTGAAATAAAATGGTAAGACTAGGGTAGGACATCATCTAAGGCAAAAGCTCCTCTAACTCTCATCCCAAGCATAAATCCATCTCCCAGCTAGATACCTGCCGCACACGAAAAAGAAAACGTGCGGCTGAGCTTACAAAGCCCAGTGAACAGATACATAATACAACAAGATAATGAAACAGAAATAAAATGAAGCACTGGAAAATATCATAAGGTAATAATCAGAAACAATGGTAAAAGAGAAGAATAGGATAATCGTCTACCACGAGCCCAGAAACATATCATATCATACTCATAATCATACACGTACAGAGGGGATACCTCTTAGGCAACCAGATAATATGAGGGGTGACCTCATGTATCAAATGGAGTGATCAGCTCCCAGATAATTGTGAAAGGCGTGTATTGCACACAGCACCAGTCACCAGACAAATCATATCATAGCATATACAGTTAAATCCACTAAACAGAACAGATCTAGGATTGCAATCCATACGCCCCCCAGAAACATATATAATCATAATCAAAGTAATGCGCATATCATAATCAGAATGGGGACGGTGTGAGGAATCACTCACCCACACATGAGTCATGCCAGTGGTGCATCACAGACACGGCCAGGTTACCTTCCTGGCTAGGTAACAGAAAGGTGGCTCGGGTATCAACTAAGAGTCATATCATATCAGATGTGTCATATCATAAGGTTCATCATAATAGGTTCATAACAGAAGGTTCATATCCAAGGTTCAGAACTAGTGTCAAAGGTCCAAATCAAAGGTTCAACAGATCAAGGTTCACAAGCAAAGGATCATAAACAAATGGGGATCATAGCAATGGCTTGGGGAAAACTAAACAGAATCATAAGTCACATCACTGTATAGTGTATAGGAACCCTTACAGAAACAAGGGCAGAGTATCCGTACCTTATGACGAAAGCAAAAATAGAAACAAGCACAGAAATGAGGGAAAGCTCAAGGTCTCTCCTTCTTCACACCTAAAGGAGTAGAAGGGGATTACAAATCATTCTTAATTAAACGTCTTTCCATTTTAAGTAACTTTCCCTTTTTAGTAAGTTTCCACTTTTAGAAAGTTTCCATAATTAGAAGGTTTCCACTTTTAGAAATATTTAGTACATAGCTTAATTAGATTAATATTTGCTGGAAATAAAGTATCCTTATCATAGTTACACCTTTGGTCCTCAGGTTTTCATAATTTACATTTTATGCCCCTGAACTTCCAAAATTACCTTTTAAACCTTCAAACATGCATAATTACACATTAAAACCCTTGGTTTATCAAATTTACACAATGAGTACTTATTTTAGTGAGTTATACGATCAGACCTTTAATTATTCCATATTTACACAATAGGTCCCTCCATTTAGTAAAGTTACATATTAAGTCCTTAGAATTTACATTTAAATCATTAATTAATAATAATTACATATTAGTCCAATAAATATCCAAATTTTCACATTAGCCCCTGAATATCATTTATAACACAAATCGACCTCAACTTTTCAGAAATTACATGTTTAGTCCTTGTATTTATTTAATTTCCAAATCGAATTAACAAGTACAACTTAATTTATTATCTCACAAATTTTACATATATGCCCCCCGTTTAATAATTTTTACAGATTATACATGATATATAGAACATGAAAAAAATGGCCCATGAATTTTATTATTGACAAAACACCCCCTTTCATATTTATTTACAAATTGTTAAATACAATTTTTTAACCAAATAAAACCCTAATTGATCCCAATAATTTTGCCATCATTTACACATCATTATAGTTCATTTAAGATCAGATCCCATCAGTTTTAAACCCTAGATAAATCGCTAGGTATTTTTGTCCTTATTTTTCCTTTTTGCCGATTATAACATAATTCCACCAAAATAGTTTTTGGCCTCAACGAATCAAATAAGCATTTTTATAGTGTTGTATGAAGATCATAGAGGCCACGAAAATTATTCATTTGTCCAGGAAAAATCGCATGCATGATGTTTATATTTATTTCGATTTAGGGTTTATAAAACACAATAATTACCATACGAATTATATACAATGCATGGGTCGTTTTTATTATTTTTCCCACGTTAGATATGATCAATATAGGCTGAGAAAAATACCAGGGAATTTTAGAATGAGCGGAAGAGGGTTGCATGATTTATGGCTTCTCGGTTTGAATTTTCGACAAGAATAAATTCCCACGGCTTCAAATGGAACCAAATAACCTTGTACATATTTTTCACAGATCATACATAAGGTAAGAACTCCAGGAAAAATAAGAAACGAATTTTAACATGATCGAATGAATTATTTGGGATTTTAATACCTTTCGAATGAAATAGGGAAGAAAATTCGATAGCTCTTGATTTAGGCCTCTACAAATCGACTTGCTATTTTTCCAAGCTTCTTAGTAGTGTGATGAACTCCAGAAAATTGTTCTTGGCTTTTGGGAGGGATCGAATGAATTATGGGAGGATTATTGTGATTTGTCGGCTAGAACAAATTAGGGTAAATCAAGATAAAATACTTGGAATGGATATATGGGGTAATAGCCGAGCCTTAAGGAGGTGAATGAGCAGAAATTTCGGTCCTATTAGCTGGAAAAATTATTTACCAAGTTTAGGATTTGATTTGCATTTATCTTGTACACTTAAAATGTATTTAAAATACTTTAATTATATATAAATCGGCATTATTATTATTTTAGGTAAATAATACATTTTTGGACTTGTAAAAATATTAGTAGCATGTTTCATAATTATTACACTTGATTTGTAGTTCGTTTCCAGAGGTTCGGGATGAATTCGGGACTTTTATAATACTTTTATTCATTTATAGATGTTACGGGGGTAATTGGGTAATTTTGCCACTTGTCAAAATGTTAAATGAAGTTGTTAAAATTATTTGGGAGCATCCCTTGTGCATTGTCAGAAGTTTGAGATTTAGTGGATACTTTACAAGCTTTTAATTAATTTTTAAACTTATAGGGGCATTATGGTCATTTTACATGCTTTCGAATTTTAGGTGTTACAACTTTGACGCCTCTTCAGGCATTCCGAGAACCTCTATGGCGATGACGTACTGGATATGTTTTGCTATTTGATAAGTATCTATGAAGTTTCCGACACTATTGATTTCGTTTTACCCATCTCTGTCCTTATGAGAAGTCTCGTGGTGTGTAACCATGAGTATAAGAATGTTTTCTTCCTCACTTCTAATGATATAGCTTTGATTTGCGAACCGTCTTTCTTTGGATAGTCAACTTCGATTTTATTCTGACAAGGAAATTGTGGAATGATCAGTCAAATATTGACAACTACCCTTCTATGTCTCACCTTTAACGTTTGCAACAATTTTGAACTTCCGACTACGATTACCAATTGTCAAACCCTTGCTATCTCTATTACTCTGGAGACGCGTTTGTTACTTTCATGGTTATGAAGTTTTCCTAGAAACCATTTCGTACACCAATAAATGAACCTCATCGTAGAAGCCTTTTGGCACCTTGAGTTTTCTGAACATGAACCTTGTATTGAACGTTATTTGGCACCCTGAACTTCTTGAACATAATCCCTGTTGGACCGTCAAGTTTTTCCACCGGAGTATGAAGTAAGATTTGACATGATACCGAGAGATTCTAGTCACTAAACGAAGATGTCTTTCGGATCATACTAATTGACTGGAGCAACCGGGAAGAGCAGCAACCGAAGACCAGGAAGTGAGTTTACTTAAGTGTATCTTCTGGGCATGTTTTAGTTTTGTTCGCGATAAAGAGGAATGATGACTGGAGATATATATGGAAGCTGAACCGTATTGCTGTAGGAGCCAATATTCCTCCACCCTGGAACGATTATGTGTTTTGTTTAAATTCAGAGCGCGAAGTTTCCTTTCTGATGAATTGATACTATTCTTGAAATCGCCTTCCGTATTCGTAAACGACTGCCATGACGGTTAATGACGCTAATAGTATTAGCTAAAGCTATGACGATCTTGGTGAAATTGATAGATGATATTTTCTCATGAGTACTGGGCATATGGTCATGGTATGACTTAATGGTACATTCGGAGACGAGGAAGAACATGAAAATCATTTTGCACCCTATTAGAGATTTGAGGATCATTTGTGTATTCTGAGAGATTGATGTTGTTTGAGACAACGGTGTTCCTTGACTGACCTGGAGTTGACGACAATGGAGACAACCCCGAAGAGTGGAGACATTCCTTGTAATACCTGAAATTCTATAACATGTAAAATGACCAAATTGCCCCTGGGAATTTAAATCTAAATAAAACATATGTAAAACATCAAATAAATTTCCAAACTTCTGGCAATGAACAAGTTATGATCCCAAATAATTTTAACAACTCTATTTAACATTTATACAAGCCACAAAAATTACCAAAATGCCCTTGGGCGCCTAATATAGTTTAAATTCAAATTATGATTTAATTAAGGGTAATTAAATGGAATTAAAGGGCAATTAAATTAGAGATCAATCACATTAAGACTTCCTAATCAAAACCCCTGAATTATGGGCCATTAACCCTCCCCTTTTGACCGGTTCCTATTAAAATTCAATCAACACATTTTATTTAGAAAACCCTAATGCCGACTTAACCAAAAACACACAAATAATTCCTCCCATTATTCATCCGATTTTCTGGAATACCAAGCATAATTTTCTGGTGTTATACACGTTCTAAGGAAGCTAAGAAAAATTGGTATAGTTCGTGGGAAGCCCTTGTTTGATCGCTAGCCATTTAATTGTCTCAAAAATCAAATCGCAAGGTAATTATCAAATCAATTCATTCGGCCACTATAAAATTCGTTCATTATTTTTCTCATGATCCTCATATCGTATATCATCTGTGAAAAATAATTCCAAGGTCGTGGAGTAGCTGTTGGAGTCGTGGTGATTTTGTGGTTCGAATTATCCAAAACCGAGAAGGGTAAATTCATAACGTGTGATCCGATCATCCTATAATCAATTTGGTATTTTTCTAGCCTTCTCCTAATCATATATAACATGTGAAAATTATTGGAATCGAACCATGCAATGTGTTTTGGTCGAATGAAAAATAATGAGACATAAACCCTAATTTCGTATAACCGGATCTAATTAATTCATGCGATTTTTATTGAGCTTGTATATATTTTTCGTGGGTTACATATTAATCATATAACATGAGAAAAATAGTATCTTGATTTGTGGATGTCGAATTCATGGGTTTTGGAATTCATGTTATAATCGGTTTTATAGAATAAAAGGAAAAGTTTGGGAAAAAAATACTAGGCCGATTGATCTAGGGTTTATAAGGAAGAAATCTGGAAATTAGCATGTTATAATGATGATAGAATGATGATAAAATAATTGGGGAATTATAGGGTTCGATTTTGATGAGTATTATGTAAACCGATCCATAAATAATTAGTTAAGGGTGTGTTTTGTAATTTGTAAAACTTGTGGGTCATTTTTGTCATACTCTATAAATCGTGGCTGATGTAAATAAAATATAAAATGGGGGTCCTTTTTGTAAATTTTGCAACTTAGGGATTTATTTGTGAATTATATAATATATGTAATTCGATTTGGAAATAAATAAAATATAAGGACTAAAAATGTAAATACTGGAAATTTGATGTCATTTTGAGTAAATTATAATATTAAGATGGTTCGGTGTAAGTTTGGATAATTATGGGGGCTAATATGTAATTATTTGGAATTTATGAACTAATATATATGTTTTATAATTATAGGGACTAAAAGAGTAAATATGTGAAACTAAAGGGCTAAATCGTACCATACATGAAATTAGAAGGTAGATTCTGTATATAATTAAATCTAAGGGTTAATGGTGTAATTAAAGATATTATATGGATTAAATTGTAAATTATGTAACTTTAGGGATTATTTTGTAACTTTTATAAATAAAGGGTTTAAAATGTAGAATATGGAACTTAAGGGACTAAAGATGTGATTCTGAATAAATGGGGTATTTAAATAAGTAAATCATGATATTTTCATTCTAGACCTTTAATTTGATATATTTACAATTAAAACCCTAAACTATGTGAACTTGTCATATTTAACCCTAAACTTTTATAACCTGCTAAAACCAACCCTAATTCCATAATGAGACTAAATTAATGACTTAACTTAATCAAAATACTTAAATCTTATTCATTATAGAAATCTGCTAATTTTGGAAACTTACTAAATAAGGAAACTTTCTAAAAATGGAAACCTGCTAAAAATAGAAAGTTACTTAATATGGAAATGGGATCTTTAGTAATCATGTCTTTACTCCTCTAGGTGTGAAGAGGGAATAGTCCTGTGATTTTGATCATCTTATCCCGTATTTTCCTTTGTCAGCACTAAGGTACAGATATTCTGCCTTCTTTAATAAGGTGCCTTCGTCTCATTTCTGATTTCTGGTTTACTGCCATGTTCTTTGATTCTGTGAACCTTTCTGTTTCATTCATGATATTATGAACCTTTGACATGACCTTTCTGTTATGAATCTTTCTGATATTAAACCTTTCTGATATATGACCTTTCTGTTATGAACCTTCTGATATTAAACATTTCTGATATATGATCTTTCTGACATGGAACCTTTATGGTATGAACCTCTGACATGAACCTCTGATTATGAACTCTGATATTCTGAAATGGAAATTGACTTATGAAACTAAATTAAATACTGGATACATGATACTTGACCTTGACCCGCAGTTTGATACTACGAGCCATAACTAGTCATGAGGGTTTCATGACCATGTCATTGATGCACCGATGGCATGACTCTAGGGCAGGAGAGTGATGACCTGTTCCGTCCCTTTTCTGTATTTTATTTGGTGTGTTGGGAGGTATATGGCCACCAGGGGCGTATGGATGCATCCTAGAACTGTTCTGATTACTGATTACTGATTTTTGGTGACTGATGGTGTGTGCGATACACGTCTTTCACACTCTGGGAGCTAGCTACTCCATTATCTGATTTCTGGGATTAGTGAGAGGACTTCTCTCTGCATGGTGTTATGATACTGATTTCTGATTAATGTTTCTGGGCTCGTAGAGGATTACTGTTTTCCATACACCTTATAGACTTATGACCTTCACCTTTCATTACTGACACCCTATGACATGATTCTGGACTTATCTCTGTACTGGGCTTGGTATGTTTGGGCTTGATGGGATCTTTTGATTACTTCACCATTACTCGTGATACTATCCATGTTTTCTGATATCTCTGTATAACCTTCATATTTCTTCTCATCTATTATTACATCATGTACGATTCTTTCTATTCTCCCTATTTCATTATATTTGTTTGTTACCGTTATATCTGTTCACTGAGCTCGTATAGCTCAGCCGCGTTTCTTTTCCCGCGGCAGGTATTTAAGCTAGGAGCTGGGGTATGGCTTTTGGGAAGAGTGCAACTGAGTGAAGCTTGTTTTTAGTTGGATTATTTCACCATTTGGATTTTGTTATGTACTTCATCAGTTCTGTTTTATCTTTGTATTTAAGTCATGTTGACTTATTTGTTGGATTATGTATTTGACTTCCGCTATTTTTTGGTTATGGATACTATGTTGTTCTGATATGAAACCATATATTTGCGATACCTTTACCCTTGTCGGGTCGGGGTGTTACAATTTATGGTATCAGAGCCAGGTTTCCGAAACCCGTTGGCTTAGGCCTTTGACCTGTGAGGATTGGGTAGACATTAGGTTTTCCGTTCGCGTACTCTTTTCCTTATTCTGCTCTGTCATATTTTGTTTCATCTTACTAATCGTCTTCGTAATTCTATAGATGGTTAACACTCGTCACCAAGAGTACAAGAGTGGAGGAGATGCTGAAATCCCCAATATGGAGGCTATGGTAGCAAATGCTATAGCCAACCTGCTACCGGGCCTTAACACTGATGCGGTGATCAACCGGCTTATCAGTGGTGGAGCTGGTCCATATGGAGGTGCTGGCAGTTCTTCTGGTGGTGGGGGCCGACCCACTACCATTAATGGGTGGCTGGAGAGTTTCAATAAACTCAAGCCGTTGTCCTTCACTTCTGCTGCTACTCCTCATGCGGCAGAAGACTGGATCACCCACATGGAGAAACTGTTTGAGGTGCTAGGTTGTGAAGACGGGTTCAAGACTCGTCTGGCTGTGTTCAAGTTAGAGGGTGACGCGCTCAACTGGTGGAAAGCGCACAAAGAAGCTAAGGGTGGTGATGCATATGTTCTTGGGTGTTCTTGGACTGAGTTTCGTACCATGTTCTATAATCGGTATTTCCCTGTTTCCGAGCAGCAGAGATTCATTAGGGAGTACAACACCATCTCTCAGCTAGATTCTGAAAATGCTGGGCAATATCTGGAGCGGTTTCAGAGATTAGTCAGTTTTGTGGGCCCGCTTGCTGGGGATGCTAAGCAGCAGGCTAGACAATTCAAGTGGGGACTCAAGAGGTGGGTACTAGACCGCATACTTAATGATGAGTTTCGAGACCCGGCAGAATGTTGCGACGCAGCTCGCAATATCGAGATATTTCATCAGGGATCTGGGTATAAGAGGAACAGAGATGGGGATAGGATTCAGACTCAGGGTCAGACCAGGGATTTTAAGGGCCGGAATGACAGGAGTTATGATTCTAGTGGACAGGGGGATCGACGATACGACCATCAGGGTCAGGCTGGCAGGAACTATGATCAGAGGAGGTCGGATACGAGGGGCCAGGATTCCAGGTTCAATACTAGGCAGGGAGATGATCGCTCGGGACGCATCAACAGTCAGGAACAGTGGAGAGATCATTCTACTAAGGGACATCAGCAGAGCAGGGCTTCTAGATCTGGAACTCAGGGAGGTTCGTCTGAAGGTTCTTTTTCTTACGCTATCTGTACTACATGTGGGAAACGCCACCCTGGAGAGTGTCGTCGGGCTTATGGGACCTGTTTTAGGTGTGGATCTTCTGAGCATCAAGTGAGGGATTGTCCCAAGTTTGGAGGTTACAACGACAACAATAAGAGTGCCAAGGACAACAAGCCAGCTCAGTGAGGAGATCGTTTTCACAAATTGCTATTTTCTTCATTCCGTTTGTTTGGATATTTTGATACCTATGGTCTCTTTTGCGATTATGATACATTCGATGCTTTATTAATTTCTCGTATGGATATTTTGAATTCTAAATTAATAATCTTATTCTATTTTGAGTTTTGGAGGTTTTGATTTGTTTTGCTCACTCTGAGAATTCTTATGACCATGGTACGATGAGCGAAACCGATGGTGTTCTTCACTTCTGCACTACCTTAATAGGTTTACTCCATCCGTTTATTTCCATTATCTTACGATAAGATCCGTTCTGTTAAATTATTTCAAGCCATCCGTGAGTAAGGCTTATCTGATCTGGTATGTCCTGTTTCGTTTCTGTCATATTGTTTCTCTTCTATGTCCTTGCAAATTTTGAGGACGAAATTTTTCTGTTAGTGGGGAAGAAGTTGTAATACCTGAAATTCTATAACATGTAAAATGACCAAATTGCCCCTGGGAATTTAAATCTAAATAAAACATATGTAAAACATCAAATAAATTTCCAAACTTCTGGCAATGAACAAGTTATGATCCCAAATAATTTTAACAACTCTATTTAACATTTATAAAAGCCACAAAAATTACCAAAATGCCCTTGGGCGCCTAATATAGTTTAAATTCAAATTATGATTTAATTAAGGGTAATTAAATGGAATTAAAGAGCAATTAAATTAGAGATCAATCACATTAAGACTTCCTAATCAAAACCCCTGAATTATGGGCCATTAACCCTCCCCTTTTGACCGGTTCCTATTAAAATTCAATCAACACATTTTATTTAGAAAACCCTAATGCCGACTTAACCAAAAACACACAAATAATTCCTCCCATTATTCATCCGATTTTCTGGAATACCAAGCATAATTTTCTGGTGTTATACACGTTCTAAGGAAGCTAAGAAAAATTGGTATAGTTCGTGGGAAGCCCTTGTTTGATCGCTAGCCATTTAATTGTCTCAAAAATCAAATTGCAAGGTAATTATCAAATCAATTCATTCGGCCACTATAAAATTCGTTCATTATTTTTCTCATGATCCTCATATCGTATATCATCTGTGAAAAATAATTCCAAGGTCGTGGAGTAGCTGTTGGAGTCGTGGTGATTTTGTGGTTCGAATTATCCAAAACCGAGAAGGGTAAATTCATAACGTGTGATCCGATCATCCTATAATCAATTTGGTATTTTTCTAGCCTTCTCCTAATCATATATAACATGTGAAAATTATTGGAATCGAACCATGCAATGTGTTTTGGTCGAATGAAAAATAATGAGACATAAACCCTAATTTCGTATAACCGGATCTAATTAATTCATGCGATTTTTATTGAGCTTGTATATATTTTTCGTGGGTCACATATTAATCATATAACATGAGAAAAATAGTATCTTGATTTGTGGATGTCGAATTCATGGGTTTTGGAATTCATGTTATAATCGGTTTTATAGAATAAAAGGAAAAGTTTGGGAATAAAATACTAGGCCGATTGATCTAGGGTTTATAAGGAAGAAATCTGGAAATTAGCATGTTATAATGATGATAGAATGATGATAAAATAATTGGGGAATTATAGGGTTCGATTTTGATGAGTATTATGTAAACCGATCCATAAATAATTAGTTAAGGGTGTGTTTTGTAATTTGTAAAACTTGTGGGTCATTTTTGTCATACTCTATAAATCGTGGCTGATGTAAATAAAATATAAAATGGGGGTCCTTTTTGTAAATTTTGCAACTTAGGGATTTATTTGTGAATTATATAATATATGTAATTCGATTTGGAAATAAATAAAATATAAGGACTAAAAATGTAAATACTGGAAATTTGAGGTCATTTTGAGTAAATTATAATATTAAGATGGTTCGGTGTAAGTTTGGATAATTATGGGGGCTAATATGTAATTATTTGGAATTTATGAACTAATATATATGTTTTATAATTATAGGGACTAAAAGAGTAAATATGTGAAACTAAAGGGCTAAATCGTACCATACATGAAATTAGAAGGTAGATTCTGTATATAATTAAATCTAAGGGTTAATGGTGTAATTAAAGATATTATATGGATTAAATTGTAAATTATGTAACTTTAGGGTTTATTTTGTAACTTTTATAAATAAAGGGTTTAAAATGTAAAATATGGAACTTAAGGGACTAAAGATGTGATTCTGAATAAATGGGGTATTTAAATAAGTAAATCATGATATTTTCATTCTAGACCTTTAATTTGATATATTTACAATTAAAACCCTAAACTATGTGAACTTGTCATATTTAAACCTAAACTTTTATAACCTGCTAAAACCAACCCTAATTCCATAATGAGACTAAATTAATGACTTAACTTAATCAAAATACTTAAATCTTATTCATTATAGAAATCTGCTAATTTTGGAAACTTACTAAATAAGGAAACTTTCTAAAAATGGAAACCTGCTAAAAATAGAAAGTTACTTAATATGGAAATGGGATCTTTAGTAATCATGTCTTTACTCCTCTAGGTGTGAAGAGGGAATAGTCCTGTGATTTTGATCATCTTATCCCGTATTTTCCTTTGTCAGCACTAAGGTACAGATATTCTGCCTTCTTTAATAAGGTGCCTTCGTCTCATTTCTGATTTCTGGTTTACTGCCATGTTCTTTGATTCTGTGAACCTTTCTGTTTCATTCATGATATTATGAACCTTTGACATGACCTTTCTGTTATGAATCTTTCTGATATTAAACCTTTCTGATATATGACCTTTCTGTTATGAACCTTCTGATATTAAACATTTCTGATATATGATCTTTCTGACATGGAACCTTTATGGTATGAACCTCTGACATGAACCTCTGATTATGAACTCTGATATTCTGAAATGGAAATTGATTTATGAAACTAAATTAAATACTGGATACATGATACTTGACCTTGACCCGCAGTTTGATACTACGAGCCATAACTAGTCATGAGGGTTTCATGACCATGTCATTGATGCACCGATGGCATGACTCTAGGGCAGGAGAGTGATGACCTGTTCCGTCCCTTTTCTGTATTTTATTTGGTGTGTTGGGAGGTATATGGCCACCAGGGGCGTATGGATGCATCCTAGAACTGTTCTGATTACTGATTACTGATTTTTGGTGACTGATGGTGTGTGCGATACACGTCTTTCACACTCTGGGAGCTAGCTACTCCATTATCTGATTTCTGGGATTAGTGAGAGGACTTCTCTCTGTATGGTGTTATGATACTGATTTCTGATTACTGTTTCTGGGCTCGTAGAGGATTACTGTTTTCCATGCACCTTATAGACTTATGACCTTCACCTTTCATTACTGACACCCTATGACATGATTCTGGACTTATCTCTGTACTGGGCTTGGTATGTTTGGGCTTGATGGGATCTTTTGATTACTTCACCATTACTCGTGATACTATCCATGTTTTCTGATATCTCTGTATAACCTTCATATTTCTTCTCATCTATTATTACATCATGTACGATTCTTTCTATTCTCCCTATTTCATTATATTTGTTTGTTACCGTTATATCTGTTCACTGAGCTCGTATAGCTCAGCCGCGTTTCTTTTCCCGCGGCAGGTATTTAAGCTAGGAGCTGGGGTATGGCTTTTGGGAAGAGTGCAACTGAGTGAAGCTTGTTTTTAGTTGGATTATTTCACCATTTGGATTTTGTTATGTACTTCATCAGTTCTGTTTTATCTTTGTATTTAAGTCATGTTGACTTATTTGTTGGATTATGTATTTGACTTCCGCTATTTTTGGTTTATGGATACTATGTTGTTCTGATATGAAACCATATATTTGTGATACCTTTACCCTTGTCGGGTCGGGGTGTTACATTCCTTACAAGGAAGAAGTGTTGGCGATGCAGAAGAAGAAATTCTAGTCAAGATGGCGAACCTGGAGCTGATGAAGACATGCAGTCCCACTTCCCTATTCATCTTAGTTGTACTGAGATGAATTGAGAGCAGAAGCAGACTGGATGATGGAGAGATTTAAAGACCGTGCCAGAAATCCACGTTGCTCCATCACATTCCAAGAAGAACTGCAGGAGGCTCGACGACCCAGACACAAGTTTCCGACCTTGGTTTCATTTCTCGATTGAGGGACAGACGAAGACAGACTATCAAGACTTGAAGAGATTGGAGGTGTTGAATGAGCGGAATCGGGAAACAGACCCTTCATGTTTGGAAGATTAGATTTTATGAAGGCCGAAGTCCTTGAAGATTAATAAGATCCTTGATGATTTAAGTTCCTAGAAGCATTTCAGTTCGTGTTTATTTTTCGTATGTTCGGTGATAGCTTCGTTTGAGAGATTTTGGCGAGTTGTGGAAGATATGATATTGGTGACGGCGTACCTCACTTCTGCTAGGCAATCTGGGATTTTGATACTCTTGCGAATAGTTTTGTTTTTTCCCTCTTGACTGTGGCAATTGTTTTTGTTGACCTCTGAGACCCTAGAAGTACTAGGTGGATTAAGATAGGTGGTCTTTGATTTCGACTTGAGATAAAGTATGACCATCATGAGGGCATACTTATATGATGCCAGTATTATGACGTCTGGCCAACGTGATAATACTTACATCATATAGCATGCACTTGTTGTGGGCATAGGATATCTTGGGAGATACCTAAGAAGCTTAGAAGTTGATCTCTGTTGGATTATCCGTGATTAGTAAGACTTTAGGTTCATTCTACCTATGCGTTTAATCTGTTTTCATCGTTATACGACTGGATGCGTTTGGATACTCGACACGCGTTTGTTGACCTTTGTACTCCCGATAAGAATCTTAGGTTCTGTGTAGAACTTTCTACTGTCTGTTTTCTGTCAGTATAAATCTGATCTGTTACTATTGAAAAGTACACCTACATTTTGCTATATGTACGTTTCGCATCCGTTGATTATGTTTCATTATGACCTGCTATAAGTTGATTGAGGCTGTTGATTTTGAGGAGCAAGACCTGTTTGTTTATGAGAACACCTATGAAAGGTTATACTGAAGCTGAGACTATCTGAGAATCTGAAGACTTTTGAACTCATATACTACTCCCATGTTCGCTACAATTTGATACGTTTTCATCTGATTTGACTATTCCTATTCCACGGACGAAAATTCGTCAATCCTACATCTTTCCTGAACCCCTTCTGATGAGATACGTTTATCATCCATTACGTTTAGTATATCATTCTTTTGATTTGAATCCTGAGCGTTATGTCTTTTTGAGAAAACCGAAATTATTTGATCGGCAAGATTGAGTCATGAGAAAATACGTGGTTTGGAAGAACCTGCTCGAGCGTGAGAATGTCTTGTTGATCGTTTGCAACTTCCTACGACTTCGTTTAACTTTGCGACTTCAAATTTCGAGGACGGAATTTTTCTGTTAGAGGGGAAGAGTTGTAAAGCCCAAAAATTTGAAAGCATGGTAAAAGACAAAAATGCCCCTATGAATTTAAAATTTTAATAAAAGGTTTATAAAGTACCGAATCAAATCCCGAACTTCAGAAAATGGACATGATATGATACCAAATAATTTTGACAACTCCATTTAACATTTATACAAGTTACAAAATTACTAAATTACCCCTAATAGAACCGAATGAAGTTATACTTAGTTTTATGATTATTTAAAATGAATTAAAATTAGAACAAATAAGGAAATTATATATCAAATCAATCACAATTACTTTGCCAACTATTGCTGCCGAAATTATGGTCATATCCTCCCCTTTGACTCGGCCAAGTCTCACCTTAATTGATAAATCACATTTTCTCTCTTATAAACCCTAGCCGCATAATCAAACACACACAAAATAATTCTCTCCTCATTCATCCAAATTTTCTGGAGTCCAAGCATAATTTTCTGGTGTTATTCACATTCTTAAGAAGCCAAGAAAAATTGGTATAGGTCGTGAGAGGCTTTCTTTTGGTCGCTAGCCTTATTCTTGTCGCAAGAATCAAATCCGAAGGTAATTAACAAAACAATTCATTCGATCCCCAATAAAATTCATTCCTTATTTTTCCTGAGATCCTTACATTGTGTATGACCTATGAAAAATGTGTGCAAGGTGTTTTGGTCGCGTTTGAAGGCTTGGTGATTTACTTGTGTCGAATTGTTCTAGCCGTGTAACACAAATCACAATCAATCCATCCGATCGTTCTAAAATTATTCTGGTATTTTTCTCAGCTTCTAATGATCAAATATAACGTGGTAAAAATGATAAAAACAGCCCATGCATCATATATAAATCGTATGGAAAATGTTGTGTTATAAACCCTAAAATCGAATTAAAATATCAAAATGCATGCATGCGATTTTTCTGGACCAGGTTATTATTTTTCGTGGCATCTATGATCATCATATAACACCAAAAAAATGTTCATTTGAATTGTGGAGACCTAAAACTATTATTGTGGAATTTATTTTGTATCGGCTAAAATAGAAATAAAAGGAAAATTGTGGAAAACCCTCAAAACAAATCGACCTAAGGATTATATGATTAAATCTGGAAAATTGGTGTGTATAAATGATGTGGTTATGATGATTTAATGATTGGTGAAGTTAGGGTTTTGATTTTGTTATTTAAATGTGTACCGATTAGAATAAATAAATAGAAGGGTGTGTTTTGTAACTTTTAAAGCTTAAGGGACAATTTTGTAAATTATGTTAGACCTGCTGGAAATTGTATAAAATATAAAAGGAGGGTCTCATGTGTTAATTTTGCATTTAAAGGGTTTATTTTGATTTAATAATTAAAGTATTAATCGATTTGTAAAATAAATAAAATATAGGGACTAAATATGTAATTTCTGGAAAGTTAAGGTTGATTTGAGTAATAAATTATATTCAGGGGCTAATGTGTAAATTTGGATAATTATTGGACTAATGTGTAATTATTATTAATTAAAGATTGAAAATGTAAACTTTAAAGTTAAATATGTAAATTAATTAAATGGAGGGACCTATTGTGTAAATTATGGAAACTTAATGGGGCATTCGTAGAACTTGTTAAATTAAGTACTAATTGTGTAATTTTGATAAACTAAGGGTTTAATGAGTAATTATGAACATTTGAAGGTTTAAAGTGTAACTTTTGTAATAAAGGGGTGTAAAGTGTAATTTGTGAAATCTTAAGGACCAAATGTGTAAGTATGATAAAAGATACCTTATTTTCCATTTAATAATGATTTAACTAAGTTATGTTACTCCATATTACTAAAAATGGAAACTTACTAAATTTGGAAACTTACTAAAAAGGGAAAGTTACTTAAAATGGAAAGACAGTTAAGTAAGAATGATTGTAATCCCCTTCTACTCCTTTAGGTGTGAAGAAGGAGAGACTTTGAGCTATTCCCTTATTCCTGTGCTTTGTTTCTATTTGTGCTTTCGTCATAAGGTACAGATACTCTGCCCTTTTTCAGTAAGGGTTCTTATATACTATGCATTGATTTTGAGTTATGATTCAGTTAAGATTCCCCAAGCCATTGCTATGTCCCCTTTGAATGAACCTTTGATAATACTCTTGATATGACTTTGAGATGCACCTTTTGATATATGACCTTGAGCTATGATTTTGAGACATGACTCTTAGTTTGATACCCGAGCCATTTTTGTACTTTCCTAGCCAGGAAGGTAACCTGGCCATGTCTGTGATGCACCACTGGCATGACTCCTGTGTGGGGGAGTGATTTCTCACACCGTCCCTTTTATATTATCTGCCATGGCTACTTGACTTTGAGATTGACTTTGAGTTTGGGGGCGTATGGATTGCAATCCTAGGCATGTTTTGTTTAGTGGATTTAACTATGACTTTGAGTATGACTTTGAGGTGACTGGTGCTGTGTGCAATACACGCCTTTCACACCCCTGGGAGCTGATCACTCCACTATTATGATACATGAGGACACCCCTCATATTATCTGGTTGCCTGAGAGGTATCCCCTCTGATTGTGAGATTATGACTTTGAGATTATGATGTTGAGATTATGACTTTGAGTTTCTGGGCTCGTGGTAGATGACTATCCTATATTTCCTTTATTACTCTTTTGCTTTGATTATACCTTATGACATTCCCAGTACTTCAATATAATCTGTTTCGTTATCTCTGCTTGTATTATGTATCTGTTTACTGAGCTTTGTAAGCTCAGCCGCACGTTTTCTTTTCGTGTGCGGCAGGTTTTAGTTGGAAGATGGGTATGAGTGAAGAGACTTTTGGACTTAGAAGACTTGATTATTATTTTGGCCTAGAGACGATTGGAAGTTACTACATTGTTAGAATTTGTATTTGCTTTTGTAACCTTGTAATTTCAGTATTTCTTCTGTAACCTTTGAGAATCTTTGTATTACTTTTGAATGTATGCTTTGTTATATCTGATATGAAACCATTTGCGTGACATCTTTACCCTTGTCGGGTTGGGCTGTTAAATGGTTTAATTAGCTTAATTAGTTGTTGCTTATTTTGTTTATTATTGTCTCGGTATATAACCACCCGAAGGGTGTGCTTATTTGTTGTGGCTCACCACCGAGACCACCAGAAGGGGTGCGTTTGGCGTATATGATATATGGTCAAGGGTTCGAACCCACTAATAGGTCGTTTGATTATTTTAGTTCATTTCATTTTCTATCTTATTATTAAGCATAAGGCTTATTTGATTTTGATATTGTTTCGGCTAAAGACCACAGCCGAGGGGCTGTTATTTTGTTGCATGCCACAGCCTACACCGAATGGTGTGTTTGGTTGTTGTGCTCGGTCCACATTCACAGCCTAGGGTTGTGTTGGTTTTAATTTTGTTTCTTGGCTAAGAACCACCCATAGGGTGTTTGTTTGTTGCTTTCTGTCCAGCCAAAACCAGCCCCAACGAGGGGTGTCGTTGGCTGCAAACCAGCCCCAACGAGGGGTGTTGTTGGCTGCAAACTAGCCCCAACGAGGGGTGTTGTTGGCTGCAAAACTAGCCCCAACGAGGGGTGTTTGGTTGCTGCAAAACATACCCAACAAGGCCATGATCTCAGCTGATTTTTCTGCACAAAATGGCCACTTTAGTGCTGTGCTTCTAATGAAACTTCATATCCGAAACAGTGCTGTTTTTCTACATAAAAAGCCCATGTTTAGAGCTGATTTTCCTGCACAAAAAGGCCACGTTTAGTGCTGTTTTTCTGCGCAAAAAGGCCATGTTTGGAGCTGATTTTCCTGCACTAAAATGAGCACGTTTAGTGCTGATTTTCTGCACATAAAAAGCATGTTTGCTGCTATTTTTCTGCATAAATAGGGGGCATTTTGGTTATTTATTTGCTGCACATCAGGGGTGTATCGGATTTACTTATTAAACTTGTGTGGCCTTTTGAGATTTCGGCCTATATGTTTAGCTTATGTATTCGGCTAATAAATGTTTATTCATTTACTTGTTTTAAAAACTTGAATCATTAACGGGCTAGACACTTATCGGACTAAGCATACATTTGACAAGTTGACATATATTGGAAACGACGGACTCGAAATGTATCAGACTTATAACGGACTACATGTTTTGGACTTATTATATTGGACTTAATAAATGTTTAACGGACTTAACATATCGGACAATCACTCATTTGATTATCATTGAACTGTCACTTGATTATTATTGGATTTCTAACCTAATAACCAATAAATAAAAGTTGGAACTTCTAATGACTATTTATTAGTTAAATGCAACTAATCCACAGATCTCATTTATTTATATGCTTATCTGATTCTTACCTGTTTATTTTTCCTTCTATACTTGTGTAATATGTTTTATGCTTTGGCGTGCGTTTGTCCGAGTCTATGACTTCGTACCACCACACAAAATGGGATACTAAACCTTTACAAACATTGATACAAATATTCCATGAAAACTAAAACACATATCTTTTGAAACTCATACGTATCGATTGCTTTCCGCGTATCATATTTTGAGATTAGCTTATATTCATTAGGTTATGAAGATTCTGTATAGTTGTGCTATACTCCTTACACTGTTCTGCCATAGTCCTTGGCACAGACGTGTTACTCACGTCACTACATTCCAAGGTGAGAATTCATAGCCGCTACTTTTATACGTTTTGATTTACTTTTGGGGGAGATGCATGCTCAACTATATTCATTTACTTTCATAAGCACTCTAAAAACTTTCACGGTTTACTGTGAGTCATAGCCCCATTTTTACTCGTTTAATGACTTTATACTCTTTGGGGGAGATACATGCTTGTTTTACCTACAAATTTTACCCACTTACTTTAAACGTGGTACACGATTTATGACACACTCTATTCATTTATTGAAACATAATACTTGCTTTTACATACACGAGTACTTTAAAATTTTAAGAAATACACATTATTCACCCATTTGTGTTAGCTGGATCGATAGTCTTTGTACTAGCCGGATTGATAGCCAAATGCACCTTATTTGTGTTAGCCGGATCGATAGTCTTTGTACTAGCCGGATTGATAGCCAAATACACATTATTCACCCATTTGTGTTAGCCGGATCGATAGCCTTTGTGCTAGCCGGATTGATAGCCAAATGCACATTATTGGAGAACTTCTAGGAAGTTGACAAACTCCTACACAATGACACCGTTACTTATATCATTTTATGATATCACCCACACACATGTTGAAGTTTGAATTCATGAGACTTAAAACAATATTTCAAACTACAATATCACTATTTTAAACATGATTGTAATTCACAGGCAATCACAAACTTGTGTTCCAAACTGATTACTATTACAAACTCTATGAACTCACCAACCTTTGTGTTCACAATTTTAGCATGTTTATCTCAGGTCCATAATGAACGAGGATGGCACGGAGGAGCACAGATACATCAAAAGGGTTATAAATTTTATTATCGTTTTGAAAAGTATTTTATAAATCTTACAACTACTGGGACCTCATTTTGTAAACTCTGATATTCGAATGG
This sequence comes from Artemisia tridentata subsp. tridentata, assembly GCA_021014915.2. Taxonomy (NCBI): domain Eukaryota; kingdom Viridiplantae; phylum Streptophyta; class Magnoliopsida; order Asterales; family Asteraceae; genus Artemisia; species Artemisia tridentata. Next base: position 203,835,417 of record CP139502.1, read on the forward strand.
TAAATCTTTTAAAACGACTCAAGTAGAGATCGTTTTCTATCATTATAATGGTTATGCCATGAAGTAACACCCAGTTTGAATTCTGTTACGTATCACAAAATTGGGGGTGTTACAGATTGGTATCAGAGCTATAGTTATAGAGAAACGGGTTTAATTGAGACCTGAACTATAACCACTTTTTTAAACAAAACATTTTATAGCCTATCGCTCTCCGTGCCTTCCATCCTCCAAACGATTATGTGACTTCTAGGTATTTTATGCTACACATTAGTATATTGATATATACACACTCGACATACTTTCAATCACTCTAGAACTAAATACATCTGTGTATGCTTATTCTAGGGCATTACGGCACAACCACATTTCTTCAATCATGTACCTACTCGTACGTCCTGTAATATACGAAACATTTCACTTATTCATTTAAACACCTTGAACTAATCACTAGAATCTAGTGGTCTCAATTACATCCCCAAGACACTGTAAGTCCTACAGTGGTCTCTATTACACCCTCAGACACTGTAAATGAAACAGGGGTCTCATTTATTTCTCAGACATTGTGAGTTGCACAATGGTCTCATTTATTTCTCAGACATTGTAAATGATTACAGTGATCTCTAAACTTCTCACGACTTTATATTATTTTACATGGAACCTGTCATAATCTAACGATTTCCCTGCTAAAAAAACAAGATATGAAATTGCTAAGGAACAAACTGATTCATCATCTACAAAAGCTGAAGTATATGATTCTAGCCTCGTGTGGACTATTTTTCTTTTCCACGCGTATAAGTGTTCTGTAAGAAATTCTTAAGTAGAATGATTTACAATGTCTTTATTTGAATGGATTGGGACGCCTTTTCATTTAAATAAAGAAATTGTGAATCGCCGAACCATAAGTTTATACTTCTTTATTTACATTGTTTGGGACGCTTCTCTATGTAAATAATGAATTATAAATAAGTGGGCTTATTTGTATCCGATATGACATGAGTATGAACTCGAACTTGAGAATCTCCAGTATGCTATTATTCAGTAAAAATCTTAAGAACTCATTTGAACTACCTTAGTTCATTCTTAAGATATCACTTTTGCCGTTACAAAATCCTTACAATCATGAGTTATTTACTGAGTTGACAGACTTGTTACACTCTTGACTTGGTTCAATCTCGAACTAACAAACTAAGTACGATGTTTCACCCAACTTACTTGAGTACGTAAGATGCCTACCTTACTTAGGTGCACGGACACCTACACGTAAGCTCTCCCAAGAGTTTCTTCCATTTATTGACCTTTATTTTAGAGACATTGTTTCTTGAAATGTTCTCTCTCCACATCCCCACACCGTTTGTTACTGTTGTTATTTTTTGCCGTTATTTAATTCTTGAGCAGACCAAGCTCGTACAACATGATCCACTAGGGGGCAAGACATTCAAATTGTTTCATCTAGTGTGAGTGATCAAACAAAATTACATTTTCTTGAATACTGAATGGAAGTTATTAGATGAACTTTTCCCATGACTTCTCGTTGGTTGAAACCATTATTGGGCACCTTACTGCTAGGGGTGCAAACGAACCAAGCTGAGCCCGAGCTTCACTATAATCGAGCTGGCTCGTCAGTTTTTTAACGAGCTCGAGGTCGAGCTCGGCTCGATCCGAGCCTTTATTTTTGTGCTCGAGCTCGGCTCGTAAACTTTTCACAAAGCTCGGCTCGCTTAAATGAGCCTGATCGAGCTCGCTTTATCTGCTTCACAATCGATACCCAAACAAACCAACATCAACTACAAAATCAAATCGATACTAAAACATCAATATAACAAATCGATACTACATCAACTACAAAATCAAATCGATAGTACATCAACTACATCAACTACATCAACAAATCGATACTACAAAATCGATACGTTTGAGCTTCATTTCACAACAACTGATTCAAATCGATACTACATCAACTACAAAATCACAACTAACCTTAACATCTAACCTAACTCACTCGATCTCATCTTCATTCTTCCTTTATTCGGTTATAACATTAACTGAAAACAACACGAAAATCAAAACCTACCGCAGACCCATCCTAGGATCTTGAAGCCGAAAAGTTAAGATAAATATTCCAAGAGTTCGTCTTTGTTGGTGTTCATATTATTGTTGAAAGAAACCAACAAATAGGTTTTGTGAAAGAAACCAACAAGATGAGTAGCTCGTTTATTTATAAAAATGAGTTTTCCAATCGTTTTAACCTTAGGAGTGGTGAGGGTGGCTCGTTAGTGGTGAAAGGGTGGTGGTGAGATGTTTTTACGGCGCGTGTGGTATAGATAGTTGAAGAGGGAATCAAGGGGTGTCGAATGGTGGTGGCGGTGTAGCTCGGTGAGTGGCGGTAGAGGTGGTGGTGGCGTAGCAGGTTGGCGGCTAGGGTTTGTTGATGGGAAGGAGTATATTATTTGTTAGGGATAGATGGAAAATGAGGATAAGGTGGGTGGGTAGGGTATTTATCCGAATATCCCCACAAGGACCATTCATGCAATTATTTTATAACTTTAGGTTTAGATAAAGTATTGGGCTCGATAAGGCTCGACGAGCCTACTCGAGCTCGATAAGCGAAGCTCGAGCTCGGGCTCGATAAGTGAACGAGTTGATTTTCAGGCTCGAGCTCGGCTCGAGCTCGACAAGGCTCGTCTCGTTTCGAGCTTTTTATCGAGTCGAGCTCGAGTAGCTCGGCTCGTTTGCACCCCTACTTACTGCCACCTCTTAAAACAACAAACATAAATTGTGATATCACGCCACAACAAGAAAACTTCACCACCATTTCTTGTACCCCATTTCAAAGTAATTCCTGATCGATAATTTCTTCAACATAGTCCAACCAATCTTGTAAGCATTCTCAATACCAATAGATTGTGCAACAACATCCCACCATGACAAAGCATCCTCCAGAAGTATGCTTGTGGCATATTTGTCTTTGCAGTCTTCAGCATATTTGTGTTAGCCGGATCGATAGTCTTTGTACTAGCCGGATTGATAGCCAAATGCACCTTATTTGTGTTAGTCGGATCGTTAGTCTTTGTGCTAGCCGGATTGATAGCCAAATACACATTATTCACCCATTTGTGTTAGCCGGATCGATAGCCTTTGTGCTAGCCGGATTGATAGCCAAATGCACATTATTGGAGAACTTCTAGGAAGTTGACAAACTCCTACACAAAGACACCGTTACTTATATCATTTTATGTTATCACACACACACACGTTGACGTTTGAATTCATGAGACATAAAACAATATTTCGAACTACAGTATCACTATTTCAAACATGATTATAATTCACAGGCAATCACAAACTTGTGTTCCAAACTGATTACTATTACAAACTCTATGAACTCACCAACCTTTGTGTTGACACTTTTAGCATGTTTATCTCAGGTCTATAATGAACGAGGATGGCACGGAGGAGCACGAATACATTAAAAGGGCTATAAATTTTATTATCAATTCAAAAACTTATTTTGTAAATCTTACAACTACTGGGACCTCATTTTGTAAACTCTGATATTCTAATGGTAAATCTTTTAAAACGACTCAAGTAGAGATCATTTTCTATCATTATAACTGTCATGCCATGAAGTAACTCCCAGTTTGAATTCCGCTGCGTATCACAAAATTGGGGGTGTTACAATATCATATTTCACAAATTCACAAAAACTTCATCTCCATCTTTATCTCCCCATCGTCATCTTCATAAATTCCTCATCTTCATCTCTATCTTCAAAAATCACACACGAAGCACAAAGACACTAAAAAGCCCAAATCAATTACCTTAACACATAAAAATTTATACACACAACCACCACTAGCAAAACGTCAACCTCCATCACCATGAAACCACCACCACTACCACAAAACAATATAAAAAATAATCAAACATCATTAACAATATATATCTAATGATTCTAAAATCAAAACATCACCATTCAAAATCGTTAATGGAATATGGTTACTAATTGTTTCCATCACATGAACACCATCGTATTCAAAACCAAATATGTGAAAGGATTAATAAATTGAGTAATATAAATACCATTAAATTCAAAACCAAAAGTACAAATTTCGAACATAATCAAACTACAAATGACTCATAAAATCCAAGTCAACCCTAAAGTGCACAAAAGCTTATAATACTCAATTTAGATTCATCTTCAACCACCATTGCTAATCGTACACCACCGACCACCACACAACCATCACTACCTCACGACCAGATCCAGAACTAAAATGAGTTTTGAATATCTAAAATTCATTGACCATATCTGGATTTATAAATTATAAAACTGATGATTCGTGTGTGTCTTTAGAATAAATTTGTGTTTGTTAAAGTTGTGTTTTATGGGGTTCCTAGAAGATGGCCGGAATTAGTAAGAAATTATCAGAAAAAATGGTGGCCGAAATTAAATTGCTAGAGATTAAATTTTGGTAGGTTGCTAATTTATGAAATTTGACTTAATGTATGGTAGGTGTTGTAATTTATAATAAAGTGTTGTTTATAATAATAATAATAATAAGAACAATGTTGACATAAATAAATGCCTAAAAACATTATCAATATTTATTCATATCTCTATGTTTTGATGATCACAAAATGTAAACTCATTAAAACATAAACTTATAAATTAAACAAGTATTTAGTTATAAATATTCACTTCTACAACTAAAATCACTTAAGGTATGAATGAACTAATGCTTAATGTATTATATGATCAAAGGAACATTTTTTTAACAACTAGATTTTTTTATAAAACATCAAAAACATTTTATATATTTTTGAAAAACATTTTTGGTATTAAATAAAAATGTTTAATCTTTTATAAAAATATGAATTCAAATTTTTAACCAAAATCAGTTAAAATGTTTCAGAAAAACCTTCCCCACAAAAGGACAAAATTGGCCAACGTTCAGTAGGGGCCGCCCCCTTAATTTTGCTAGGCGGCCCCCTTAATAATTAAGGGGACCGCTCCCTATTTAAGGGGACCGCCCCCGCTCCAGTAGGCTCCAGCTGTCCAGATTTTTCCCTATAAATACCAGCCTTCCCCTGAATTTTTACTCACCCTTTTGCACTAAAACTTTTTGTTGTAGATCTCATTTCATATCTTAAATAAACCTTTGATCATGTAATCTTAAGCATTGGTTTCCAAGTGATCCAAGCTTCCACCATCCAAGTGCAAAAGAAGAATACTTCTATCAATCAAGATTAGAAGTATTACAACTTAGTATCATTTTGTTACTTAAGTTGTGTGTTTAACAAAGTTTGTAAATCATTCATTCATTTGTATGTAAGGTGTGTGTTGTAGATTAGTGTTGTGTGTAAGTAGTGAAGATGTTGTATAAGTAGTTGTGGTATAGAAGTTGTGAGGTCAAAATGTAGAAGTCGTGAAGCCGTGGTATAGAAGTTGTGAAGCCGTAGCTTAGAAGACATGAAGTCCTTGTGTTGAAGTCATGAAGCCGTAGCATAGAAGCTGTGAAGCGGTCGTGTTAAAGTTGTGATGTCCTAGTCGTGAAGTCCTAGTGTTGAAGTCGTGAAGCCGTAGCATAGAAGTTGTGTAGCGGTCGTGTTGAAGCCGTGAAGTCCTAGTGTTGAAGTCGTGAAGCCGTAGCATAGAAGTTGTGTAGCGGTCGTGTTGAAGCCGTGAAGTCCTAGTCGTGAAGTCCTAGTGTTGAAGTCGTGAAGCCGTAGCATAGAGGTTGTGTAGCGGTCGTGTTGAAGTCGTGAAGAAGTCGTGAAGACGTAGTGTTGAAGTCGTGAAGAAGTCGTGATTAAGTCGTGTAGAAGTTGTGTTGTGAAGTTGTGAGATTGGTTCTAGCTACGATTAGAACTCGACATTTAGCTTTGTGTCGTTAAACCTGTGTAAGCCAAAGTTGTGTACGGTTTTCTCCGCCATAAGGGAGCTTATTGAAGTTGTGAAGAAAACTCTCGAGCAAGGTGTGCTCGGGGAGTGGAGTAGGGCAAGGAAGGTGTCCTTGTAGCCGAACCACTATAAATCTCTCGTGTCTCGGTTAGATCTTTCCATACCTTATTTATTTCTTTACTTGCATCGTCATTACTTTCATACATATAGGCTTATATAATTGCTAGTATTAATTAGAGGTCAACTTCACATAAAGATCAAATTGAAAATCCATTCAAGAAACCAAAACTTTTACAATCAATTTAAAAGAATACATATATAACTAATAATAAGATTTATGTTTTATTTTTCATAACAAACTAGAATCTAAAGTTTTTAAAAGTATAAAACAAAGGTTTCATAATAAAATTAAAAAGACGTAAAACTATTCAACCCCCCTTCTAGTTTTCCACAATTGGTATTAAGAGCCAGGTCAATCAAGATTTTTAAAATATACTGTATTTTAAAACTTGAATCGATCTATGGAATTCGAAAAATATCTAGAAGGGGAATCTTTGTTAAAACCACCATTTTTTTGAAAACCATACTTTTCTTGAATGGTAAAATAAATTTGAAACTTATGTGAAATCAATTAATCTAGATCTTTGGCATGTCATTTCGATTGGTGATTTTGAAAGTCAAACAAAAACATATTTTGAAAGTCAAACAAAAACGAATTTTGAAAGTCAAACAAAAACAGATTTTGAAACTCAAAATGATTATTTAAAAACAAAGAATAACAAAAATAATGAAGCTAAAATAATTATTTACAAAACCTTGCCGAAAGTTGAATATGAAAGAATATCTTTCTGTAAAACGGCAAATGATATTTGGAAAAATCTATTAAACTTTCATCAAGAAAAATGTCAAGCCAAAGATGAGGATTTTGATCTTGTACATGAATTAGTTATCTTAGAAAATTTAATAGATAAACATTTAGATAAAATAGATACATGTGCTACTAGTTCAAATGTTGTTAATGTAGGTATTAACGACGAAGACTACATGAATCAACTCCAAAGTGAACTCAATACAAGATCATGGAGTGACACAGACAAAGGAAGAAGATCATCATCCGACTCACCTATCATTCACACGTCGATCATCATCTGAGACATTACGAAGAAAAGCTAGGACGTGAGGTAAGTTCTCTTTTTAAATTTCATAAGTAATTACTTCATGCACATAATCTTATTAATGCCTTAGGATAAGCTTAGTCTGATAAGGTTGCTTTGCCTTTACACTTTAGGTATATTCGTTCTGTGGCTTAATGAACTAGAAAATCTTTAGTTAGCCCCCCTAAGTATTAGTAAACCAAGCAATCTTCATATTTGGTACTCTTCGATAGGTAAATTTAGGAACTTAATTTCTTCTAAAAAGAGAATGACTACTGGAGAATCTATTGAATAGAAACTCAATTTGACCTAACGGTTGAATTGCTTCTATGTGAGAAGTTGGGTGTGTGTAACCCGTAAAAATGGTCGTGTTTAGCCTGAATTGAGCACCACTAGTAATAGTCTCATACTCATTCTCCAACTTGAATACATTATTCTTCCTAAATATACCTAACGATAGTTTACTATTATGAACTTTGCTTTTCACTAGAGCTTTTCATTCCTAGATGTATGTCATCCTGCATATATAAAATTTCTAGATGTTTGCTTGCTCCTATGTGATTTGACTGCATGCCTTCGTAATTATTTGTTTAGTTGATTGCATTGTCATTATAATAGTTTTTGTTTTTCTCTAACTACTCTGACATGATGTATTTTTGTATTTAGTCATAATACATGCGTAAATGTCATAGGATATGTAGAAAGAGGTAGCATGTGACAATAGACTTGAGCATGAGATCTTTTATAAACCATTATTTTTTAAACCTATAATTAATGGGACTTATTTTTAAATTTGCAAAAACTTCACATTTTGGAAAAATAATTTTTCAAAAGATTATGACACATTTCTATTTTACATATTTCACCATCCTACCTTTCTTCCAAACTTGTGTCCATAATTACGTGTTTATCAAAACCAAAGATTGGAAAAATATGTTTTCTTTCCTCATAAAAATATTTTGAAATAAAACCAAAACTATTTCATTAAAATATTTTTCACATCCACATAAAAACCCACTTTCAAACATTGTTGAATAATGCCAAAAACATTTCTTTAAATCATGCTTGGTGATCTCATATATGTCATATATACTTGTGTATATGACACTTATAAGTGAACTAAATCAAAAATGAAAAATCATGGTTTACTTATTAAAGATCTCACTTGGTACAAGTCTAGAAGTCCATGCTATCACAACTCCACATTCCCTTGTACATAGATAATCAATAGGATTAATTAACTAGCTTATTAATCTTCCTAAATATGATACTATGAATTACTTGGTGCTATGTAGTGTTTTCTTGTCTAACATATATATGTTACATGCTAAATGAGTTGTTTGCATGCTAGATAATAATGAATATGCTTAGCATACATAAGTTATTAAATCCTAAATTGCCTAAAAAGAAGTTGGACTTGCTTGAAACTAAAACCCAAAAACACAACCCTTTCAACAATTTTCTGCCAAAAACCCATTTCCAGTAACCTGGAAATCAGCAGATGGGCGGCCCCCTTAATTCATTAGGCGGCCCCCTTAATATTTAAGGGGACCGGCCCCTTAATTAAGGGGACCGGCCATCTGATGGTCGAAGGTGCTGCTCCCTTTTTCTATTTTTTAGCCCATTTTATCCTATACTTCCCAAAATTCACAAACACATTTTGTCACAAACCACCCTCTAAATACTCTTTTGGAGGAGGAAGCTTGACATTTGCCATAACCCAACAAATGATGTTGTTCAAACTCAACCAACACCTAAACCTCATCCTAATGAACCCTTTCACACACATAACCAATCATCCATATGTCCACCTTCATTCACTCATAATTACCCAAGTTCACAAATGTCTCCACCACCAAAAGTGTCACCACCACTTCCACCAAATAACAACCACTCTCCATCATCATCACCTTCCACTCAACACTTGAAGTTCATTGAAGAACTCAAGGAAGCCCATGAGCTTAATGCTCTCCTTGCTTTGCACCTTGCTCAAAGCAACTTAAACCCATCACCATCCATATCACCATCATTACCATCATCACCACATCACTTGAGTCAAACTGAGAAACATGTCAACAATTGTCCTTGTTGCATCTTTCTCCAAAATCAAACCATCATTACCATCATCACCATCCATCTCACCATCATTACCATCATCACCACATCACTCGAGTCAAATTGAGAAACATGTCAACAATAGTCCTTGTTGCATCTTTCTCCAAAATCAAACCATCACCTTAAATGAGCGTCTCACTTGGATTGAGTATCTTCTCACTAGATCTAATCCAACACCACCACTTGAACAACATCAAAACCCTCATTCAACATGGTCAAGTCCAAGCTCTCCACCTCCAATTCCTCCATCAACACTCTCTCCAACATCCATACACCCAAACTTACAACCCCATTAATCCAATTTTTTTTACCCCCTCTTTACCATCATCCATCCAAAATAATCCAAGTTTTCATGTCTCAAGCAAGTCCAATGGATCTCTTAGGCAATTTAAAATTTTCTACTTATTGTATGCTATAAGCAAAATATGTGTTGTATCAATAATTATGTTTTTAACATAATTATTTTCAACTAATGAATGCTTTATTTCTTGTCTTTAATATATGATTGTTATGCTTATTTCTTGTATACTTGATATCATGATATATATATACATGCTTGATGATTAATAACATGCTTATTCCATAATATGTTTTAAATGTATGGATGCGTATTTAACATGTTTATGCCACTATTTAATCATTCTTGATGTACATGATTCAAATGGAGCTTGCTGCAAAAACACCCTAAAAATGACCCTTTTCTGAAAAATTTTCAAATTTGGTCGCCTGGGAAAACACCAGATGGGCGGCCCCCTTAATTCCCTAGGCGGTCCCCTTAATTTTAAGGGGGCCGGCCTACAATTAAGGGGACCGGCCATCTGGGCAGTAAAATTTACTGTTTTCTTTTGCATCTTGCGACCCCTTTTATCTAGCCTAAACCTTACCTAAATCAACCATCACCTCCATCAAACACCCATTTTCATTCACCATGCTATCACCAAAATTATCTCTAAGACACCAAAACTCCATCACCACCACCTCAATGTTAATCCCCAAGTGCACCAAATGCACCATCAAAAACACCCTTTCATCCATCAATAACTACATCAACTCACACCTTTCATCACCACCATCAAGAGCATCAACTCCACCTCCTACTCAAGAACCTCCATTCACCCAACTTGTCATTTCCATATCACCAATAACACCTCTTGATGCTCATTTCTCATCATCACCAATACCACCACATCCACAACCAAACCACCATCTTTGGTCTTAGAGATTAGATACACTACATGTTTTCATCCCTTGAACACATGCTTAACAACCAACCTCCACCACAACCTCCATCATTTTCACCTACTACACTACCACCACCTTCATTCTCACCAAATTAAGCATATGCAATGCTTAATCAAAAATAATTTTTCAAACCATTTTGTGTGCAAGCCCTATGGAAGATCATGTACTCCTAGAATGATTATGTAGATTGCATTACTTACTAGCTAATGTAGGATTGAATATAATCTTGGATGGTTGTGTATTTATACACAACATTTTTAATGAATGTCTTTATATGCATGCTTATTTTTGCTATATATATGCTTGTGCTTCTAATATTTTTCTTGCAAGTATTCCATATATCGATTCCTTGGTGCCCTCAAACGAGGGGGAGCACACATCAAGGGGGAGTTCTCGTCCCGACAAATTTTGTCTCAAAAACTTGTCGGCATAACCTTTTTGATTCTACAAAAAGGGGGAGAAGTGAATATAAACTCACTAAATACTTGTCCAAAAATAACTTTTTGGATTTAATGAGTTTAGGTTTTATAATCATCAAAAAGGGGGAGATTGTTGACATAAATAAATGCCTAAAAACATTATCAATATTTATTCATATCTCTATGTTTTGATGATCACAAAATGTAAACTCATTAAAACATAAACTTATAAATTAAACAAGTATTTAGTTATAAATATTCACTTCTACAACTAAAATCACTTTAGGTATGAATGAACTAATGCTTAATGCATTATATGATCAAAGGAACATTTTTTTAACAACTAGATTTTTTTATAAAACATCAAAAACATTTTATATATTTTTGAAAAACATTTTTGGTATTAAATAAAAATGTTTAATCTTTTATAAAAATATGAATTCAAATTTTTAACCAAAATCAGTTAAAATGTTCCAGAAAAACCTTCCCCACAAAAGGACAAAATTGGCCAACGTTCAGTAGGGGCGGCCCCCTTAATTTTGCTAGGCGGCCCCCTTAATAATTAAGGGGACCACTCCCTATTTAAGGGGACCGCCCCCGCTCCAGTAGGCTCTAGCTGTCCAGATTTTTCCCTATAAATACCAGCCTTCCCCTGGATTTTTACTCACCCTTTTGCACTAAAACTTTCTGTTGTAGATCTCATTTCATATCTTAAATAAACCTTTGATCATGTAATCTTAAGCATTGGTTTCCAAGTGATCCAAACTTGCACCATCCAAGTGCAAAAGAAGAATACTTCTATCAATCAAGATTAGAAGTATTACAACTTAGTATCATTTTGTTACTTAAGTTGTGTGTTTAACAAAGTTTGTAAATCATTCATTCATTTGTATGTAAGGTGTGTGTTGTAGATTAGTGTTGTGTGTAAGTAGTGAAGATGTTGTATAAGTAGTTGTGGTATAGAAGTTGTGAGGTCAAAATGTAGAAGTCGTGAAGCCGTGGTGTAGAAGTTGTGAAGCCGTAGCTTAGAAGACATGAAGTCCTTGTGTTGAAGTCATGAAGCCGTAGCATAGAAGCTGTGAAGCGGTCGTGTTAAAGTTGTGATGTCCTAGTCGTGAAGTCCTAGTGTTGAAGTCGTGAAGCCGTAGCATAGAAGTTGTATAGCGGTCGTGTTGAAGCCGTGAAGTCCTAGTCGTGAAGTCCTAGTGTTGAAGTCGTGAAGCCGTAGCATAGAAGTTGTGTAGCGGTCGTGTTGAAGCGTGAAGTCCTAGTCGTGAAGTCCTAGTGTTGAAGTCGTGAAGCCGTAGCATAGAGGTTGTGTAGCGGTCATGTTGAAGTCGTGAAGAAGTCGTGAAGACATAGTGTTGAAGTCGTGAAGAAGTCGTGATTAAGTCGTGTAGAAGTTGTGTTGTGAAGTTGTGAGATTGGTTCTAGCTACGATTAGAACTCGACATTTAGCTTTGTGTCGTTAAACCTGTGTAAGCCAAAGTTGTGTACGGTTTTCTCCGCCATAAGGGAGCTTATTGAAGTTGTGAAGAAAACTCTCGAGCAAGGTGTGCTCGGGGAGTGGAGTAGGGCAAGGAAGGTGTCCTTGTAGCCGAACCACTATAAATCTCTCGTGTCTCGGTTAGATCTTTCCATACCTTATTTATTTCTTTACTTGCATCGTCATTACTTTCATACACATAGGCTTATATAATTGCTAGTATTAATTAGAGGTCAACTTCACATAAAGATCAAATTGAAAATCCATTCAAGAAACCAAAACTTTTACAATCAATTTAAAAGAATACATATATAACTAATAATAAGATTTATGATTTATTTTTCATAACAAACTAGAATCTAAAGTTTTTAAAAGTATAAAACAAAGGTTTCATAATAAAATTAAAAAGACGTAAAACTATTCAACCCCCCTTCTAGTTTTCTAATCACAATAATAATAATAATAAATTTGAATTAATTGCGTCCATCACCCAAGTAGTGAATCTGTTTCTCGGTGGCCAATGCCCCAGGGCGTTGGGTGAATACATTGCTAGTGCTCCCCTCACACCGCTGATTAAGCCAGGAGGTGGTATCCGTCCCATTGCTGTGGGTACCATTTGGAGGCGCTTAGTATCCAAGATTGGTGCTTCCTTGATTGGTCATTCTTTAGATGGTTATTTGAACGATATACAGTTCGGCGTTGGGGTGTCTGGAGGAGGGGAGGCTATTCTTCACGCTGTGAATCGGTTCCTTGAAGAATGTGGGGATAAGGTGGGTCTTTCGATGTTGCTGGTGGATTTCAAAAACGCCTTTAATTTGGTGGATCGGGAGGTTATGCTACAGGAGGTTCGCCTTCGTTGCCCTGCTATTTCACGTTGGGTGGAATTCTGCTACTCCAGCCCAGCTAGACTTTATTACGGGGAACACATCTTATGGATGCCGTTGCTAGGCTTAATGATCCTCAATGTGAGTTGCTCCTTCTTCGTGCTTGTGCCGGTATTTCAAAGTTATACTTCTCTATGCGCACATGTTCTCCCCGGGTCTTTGAGGGTGCCCAGACTTCGTTTGATGCGGCGCTTCGTTCCTCTATGGAACGTATTGTCACTGCTTCTGGACCTGGGTTTGGGGATTGGCAATGGAGATTGGCTACGCTTCCGTTTGAGGTTGGGGGGCTTGGCGTATATTCTGCAGGTGATGTCTTGAATTATGCTTTCCTTGCGTCTAGACTCCAATCTGCTAGCTTACAAGCTAAGCTCCTCCAACAGTCTGGCATAGTAAATCATGGATCTTCCTTTAATGACGCTCTGTGTACTTTTAACGCGAAAATGGAGTTCGACCTCTTAAGTAACCCGAATGAGATCGCTGCCCCCAAACTTATGAAGAAAATGGCAGATATATATTTCACACGTGTTACTAAAATGGCTGAATCCACTTTTGGACTATCCGCTCGACAGATGGCGCTTTGGAGATCGCAACGAGAAGACTACACCTCCGATTGGCTTAGGGTGGCCCCAATATCTGGGTTGGGGCAGACTATGAATGCTAGAACTTACCGGTGTGTTTTATGCTACCGCCTGGGTGTCCCCCTATTCTCAGTCTAGATGCCGTGCTCTGCTTGTTCCAGGTTATTTGCGGGAGACATCTACGGGGATCATGCTGTGTCATGTGCTGGTATTATTGGTATTAAGCACCGGCACAACGTGGTGCGCGACACTCTTGCTGATATTTGCTCTCGGTCTGGAATCTCGGCTCGCAAAGAGGTTGACATTGGCCTTTGTGGAGAAAGAGACAAAAGCTTACGCCCAGCTGATGTATTGCTCTATTCTTGGGATGGTGGGCAGGATGTTTGTTTCGATTTGACACGGTCGTCTCCTTTGACGCAATCGAGTATAGTCGATTTTATTCCAGGACGAGTGGTGGTTGAAGCAGCACAGGGCAAGCGTGTCAAATATGAGAGCAAATGTGCTGACATTGGGTATGGGTTTCTTCCCTTCTCATTTTCTTCCTTGGGGGAACTTGGGAAGGATGCAGCAACCCTACTGAAACGGATCAGAAAGTTCTCAGTAACTCAAGACATCAGATCGCGAGTCGCTGCTCATATTTTTAATAGGATTAGCTTTGCAATAGTTAGAGGAGTGGGAGCCCAGTTAGTATCTCGGCTCCCCTCTAATTTCTTGTAAATTCTATTTTCTTCTAATGAAGTGATGTTTATAATAAAAAAAAATAATAATAAAAAAAATAAATAAATAAATAAAATATCTCGACTTCCTACAAATTTCTCTGTAAATCGAATGATTTAATAATAAGGTGATGTTTATCATTAAATAATAATAATAATAATAATAATAATAATAATAATAATAATAATAATAATAATAATAATAATAATAATAATAATAATAATAATAACAACAACTAGAAAAAAATTAAAAAAAAAATTAAGTTCTAGTTGCATAAATCGTACATTTGGTTTAGTATGGACGTAAAAGGACGATAATGCCCTCATGTGCCTAGCACATGACCAGATTTAACAAAAAGAAACTAACGCCCGTTTGGTCAAAGGACCGGTCAATGCAAAATGGACAACCACAAGGATGACTGGTGTTCTAATTGAGAGTTAAGGACGAAAGTTGCAACTGTGTGTCAAGCACAGGGACGACTTATGTAATTAAATCTTATCTTTATAGAAGTTACTAATAAAATTTGAACCATTTATCAGATAAACTTATCTTTCATAAAAGATGCTAAACTAACTTGTTAGTCCACCGCATAGCTAAAATTTTCGTTTATAAACAAAAAAAGACAAGAAACACGATATTTAAATCAAAATAAAGAATGAACTAAAGGGATTACGTGCAAATAACACAACGGCTTTCATAACTAGTCTTCACAGAAATACCAAAGAGTCACACCTATGCACACTAAGTAGAACAAGCAAGCACAAATAAGAAACGAGGTATTAAATAGATTATATGTCAAGATAACTTGTTTGAGCGTTTATCCACGGTGCACCTGATACTTTAAGGAGTTACGTTGTAGTACTTAGTATAGGATCTAAGTCACAATTATTAGTACAAGCATTAAGTCACAAAGATGAGGGATTTTACTTCAGTCTCAATTTGGTCATATTGGGTTGTCTCCATACGTGGTCATCATTATTAGCCGGTTGAATAGATAAGAGGAATTGGTTGGGAATTGATCAGAGGGAATTATATTGTCACACCCCCAAAATATCGCAACGGAATGGTAACATGGCGTGACTTTTATGGGAACAAAGTTATAGTTACATTGAATGACCTATACATGAGTCATTTGAAAATACATATTTGATCTCATCAATAAAGTTTTAACAAGACCATGTTTTTAAGAAATTTCTACCAAACGTATAAAAGTAATATAATGAATCTTCGAAATGATGAGACCGCGAAACTGTAACTCTAGTAATTGTTGGGATCCCTTCTAAATCATTTCACACACATATTAAGTTTAGAGAGAGAAACAATGATATGTTTAGAGAGAGAAAGAACTAGAGAGAAGATAGAGAGAATTTCTCTATTTCATTAACAATAAACTTCCTCTCAAATGAGAGGATACAATATATATAGTCATTACATAAGGGAGAATAAGGAAGTGTGTCGTGTTTACCTATCTCACTCATTCGACATTAACGTAAATACTAAGACTAAACTAGACGGGACACTTCTACTATTACGTAGACTATATTTTTACCATTCTAACAAGCTATTACATGACTATTACAAGACACATTGACTCGACAATGATTGTTACTTCAAGCATTCCCAACAATCTCCCCCTATGGGACGATCATTGAGATCTCTCTTTGATTATATTTATGATCATCACTTTTACGTTTCCAGCAATCTCCCCCTAAAGGGGTGATCATTGAGATCTCTTTTGTGACTTGTGAGTTATGGGTCCATCAATAGAAATGGATGATCATTTAACTTCTTTGATGCTTGTTGTCTTGAACTTTGAGTCTTTGTGTAATAGCTTTGCTAGATTCTTTGTTCCAATCATGCTTTGTGATCTTTGTTCTTCGTTCTTGTTCTTGTGATCTTGTTAGGTCACCAAAATAGTCATCACACAATAATATAAGTAAGATAGAGATGAGAGAAAGAGATAAGGTAGAGAGAGTGGTCGATTATATCATAAGAGAGAATGACAAAGGTTTGATAACATATATGAAATAACCAACAACTATAAGAGTATGTTACATGAAGTATTTATAGGGAAGGAAGCTAGGGCAACACTCCATCTTCCCTCATTGTTCACGAAATGGGCCTTAAGCCTAGGCCCATGGGCTTACTTCATAAGCCTAGACATAATCATAAATATATAAGCCTTATAACTAAGCAACCTATTACAAAACTTAATGACTGATACTTGATATTAATTAAACGTGTTCCTAACAATCTCCCCCTAAGGGTTGGCCATCAAAGGTTGCTTGACGTCTTCTTTGCTTCTTTGGCTTTGACATCTTTCGTATCTTTGTTCTTTGTTCTTGTTATGTGTGATATGATAATGTTGTGGTCTGCCTTTCATCAACATCTTAGTCTTTGGTGTCTTTATGTCTTTTACACCATGCTCATACTTCTTTTGACTTTGATTTTTATACTTCAAGTGATTCTCATTCTTTAGCTTTGATCTTTAACTTTTGAACGTTTGCTTCGATCTTTGATGAGAATTGTCTTTGAACTTTGAATGACTTTCTGATGTAGGTATGAGCATGTAGAGATGGAATGTAGTTGATGATAATGGTGGTAGTGATGGTCTCAGCTGGAACTTCGGTTCTCCATGTGTACCTGCATGAAAACAATTAGCAATAAAGTTTCCAGTACTTACATGTCCGGACTTCAAGATAATTAATAGCATAGTGTGAAAACTCTCTCTAATCCTTACAAAGGCTGTTCCTAAACCGGATACCCCCAAGACGGCTTACACAGATATACCGAAGTATATCAACGATTCAGGGTGAGCCGCTGAAGTATACCGAAGTATCACTCCACAACTATAGACCGTTTGAAACCACCGTGAACACTAAGCGTAACCCACAAGGGATTACCGAAGTGACCTGCTGTCAGGGCTGTTTGATGTTGACCCTGGCAGGAATTTCCATTCAATCACTGAGAATTACATATGTAAATCCTCTCATAAATGTTCATGACAGATTGCTAGGATCTGCGTAGGACTCTAAAATTTACAACTTGTATTCTTAATGTTGAATAGCAAGTGTAGAAATGGTTAAGTGTTCCTAAGAGATCTTTTGATGTATCTCACAGATCTGGACTCGATTAAGTGCGATTTGATTTAAGTCATCGGAGGCATGGAGCAGATTACCTCATTTTCAATATCAACACATTTCGGAGTGAAAGGTTGATAGATTAAGAAGGGTTGTCCGTGAGAAATGAAACAAGTATCTTTTGAGAGATACTTGAGTGGCTAGAAGGTTTAGTACAATGCGTCACTAGGTCCTTGACGGCTTGTCTTCAATACCGGTGTCACCGTAGTAACATCCAGTAGCATATGAATTGAACCCGGTTTCTGCCCTAAGATTGAACATTTGGAGGGCTATTTCCTTTGACCCTTTCATTTACTTTTCTTTTTAATTCTTCAACCCCTTCTTTCTCCTTTCATTTCTTTACTCCATTCTTCAACCATACCTAAGGACTTCTAGTACTAAACTATTGTTATTGTCTTTCTGGCGGATCATAGGACGTATTTCCTAACCTTAGTCACCTTATAACTCCATGACTATCCTATGTTGCCATAAACCATTCATTTGAAAATATCTCAAAGTGTTTATGATTATAAAACATATTTTGTTAACACCTTGAGAGTTTTGCTTTTTCTGAAATACTCCCCCTTCGCATCTGCTCATAAGTTTTTAAGATAAATTCGCACATGTTGGATGGAGTTCACACTTTTTGAATTGATTTATTTTCAGTGAATATGACCGATTCGAGACACGCTTACATCACTGGTTAGACCAGCTTGAAATTATTACCCGTCCTGGTCATATTCAAGGAAAATTTATCGAAACGGTACACTCTACTCAGACAAGTCCTATTCGAGACACGTTTACATCACTAGTTAGACTAGCTTGAAATTATTACCCGTCCAGGACAAGTCCTTTCGATTATTGACATTTGAAGTTCCGTCAATTCTTGGGTAAAATCTGAGTCGAGCTCATGCGAGATTCCATACTTCACATACATATTTTAATCACATTTTTTCTTCTCCCCCTAAAAAATTAGCATATTGATGTTGTTTTTGAAGAAACGTTTGAATAAAATATGGTTTTTGAGGTTTGTGGTAAGAATTTCAACAAGAACGTTTCCATTAGAACAAAGATATTTCAAATACTCCCCCTCAACAAGTGAAATAACTTTTTGAGGTTTTAATTACGAGAAGGAATACTTGTTCTTTTGAGCAGAATTATGTTTTTTTTTTTTTTTTTTTTTTTTTTTTTTTTTTTTTTTTAATTTGATTAATTCTACTCAAAAGTAAGAAGCCTTTGTTCCTTATATTAGGATTGAGGTACTGAAGCGTACCTCAGGGTCCTTTCTTTACAAAGTATGGGTTGTGCACTGTTATGTGTGCACAAGCCATTGTTTTAGTACAAATTTTGTTTTCTTTTAACAAAATACTCCCCCTCAAATAATAAAGTTTATTCGAGAGATAGTCTTCTTGAGCAGAATTTTGAATCGTATTAAAAAAAAATACTTTTTAAAAATTTGTGAGATGATTCTGCTCAAGGTTTTAGAAAACACAATCAATTATTATACAACAAAGAATGCTTGAATATCAGATTAGACAACAACCTCGGGAACCCATTTAAGCATGGCGCCAACGGGTTTACCAAAATTTGAAATCCATTTGTAGGTTGTGTCAATCCAATCAAAAGATGTTGAATTCCAACGAGTACTGAAAAACTTTGTTTCATTTTTAAATGACACTTGTGGAATCAATGGAAATTTAAAACTCTTTTTCTGTTGAAAGTTGTTTGAGAAACCCGGTGTCTCTCTTTGAGTTTTAAAATCTGAAGAAGAAGATTTCCATCTAGAGTTGAACCTCATGGGTTCTTTTTGAAGAGTTGTTTTTGTGATAAATGGAAATCTTCCGGTATTTGGGATGTTCAAAGCAGAGTCATTCTTATATTGCAGCCAAAAGTATTCCAGATTTTGAAAATTTGAAAGGTTTTGAACGACTTTGCTTTGGTCTCCACTCTTGCTTTACCGGTGTAAAACGAGAGTGTAGAGTTTGAAAAACACATTTCTCATCATTTGAATCCTTTTTCAAGTTTGGCCGTCTGACACATTTAGCGCTTTGACCTTTCTCATTTGAGCCTTAAGACCTCAAACACCACACGATAATATCTAGTTATTTTATACTTTGAAAAATACTCAGGAGAGATTGGTGCAGCAGAGATCATGAGCATCACAAGTTATTAGCGATTTGAAAAATTTACAATACATGAATGAAATAGTTTTGTAACAGTTGACCATTTTTCTCTCCCTCAAAATATGTTCCATAAGAAACATTTTGACAATTGTTGAAATTTTGATGAAACATATTTTGACTTTAAATGGGATGACATGTACTTGCACACATAAAATGCATCAGGCACAAACAAGCATACAGATGAATCAAAAACTCATTATAAATCTTCCAAAGTGCTCAGAATTCTCAAATTAACACACAAGATCACAGATTAATTCATTCTTTCACTCGAAATTTTTCGATTATTATCATGGTTTGGGGTTATGATTTGAGACTTTGCACACATGTTAGCATTATAATGCATGAATATTGTACAAACAAACGTCCTAGTAGTAGCAGCAAAGACATCGACATCTTAAACCCTAAATCACTTGATTTCAAACCTATGTTGTTTCAAATCGTGCAAACACACCAATCGAGCATTCTTTAGTGTTCTTTAAAAATATATGAACTGATTAATTAGACTAAAACACATCAAAAGAAATGCCCCAATCGATAATTACATAATCCCTAGTTTCTGATTATCCCATTTTTTGACGTTGAAATCAATTTGAAACATTTAGGGAATGATTAGACAACAACCATGAAGAAATTAGAAACTCATAATCGTGAAAAAAAAGATTGAGGATAAAAAATCGTTAGTCTGAATCGTTGAGGTTTTTGATTATATGTGATACTTTTGAGAATATTTGTGGAAAAAATTGATTAGTGTCACTAAGTGTAGAGTAAAGTTTGACTGTTTAACGCTTGCAGTCCCTGAGCCCGTTTTATTTTCCATGCAAGTTCCTTTTACCTAAGTTTAAGACTTTTGTGTAATTTACTCATTAAAGGTTAGTTACTTTTCCATTTGAAGTGCAAACATGGTTAATTGGGATCATTGCAGAAAAATTTCTTTTCTCCCCCTCGAATTAGCATTTATTTTGTGAAACCTTTTTGCACATTTTAATTCAAAAGATCATAGAGCTTTTGAAAATGAGTTTTTAATCCGAATGATTAAGAAACATTTTTTCTTGAAGACTTATGATAAGGTGTGCAAACTTCATGATGTTGTGAAAATTTTCTCCCCCTCAAAACATGTTCTATTTTGACAATGTAAAGTAAAATTTTTTTTAATGGAGGAACATAGTTTTGAAGATAAGAAGTTTGTACACGGAGAAAGAAGATTTTTTTGTAGTTTTTGAAAGTTTTATATTTTTGTATTTTGTTTTTGATAAAATATTTACAAAATGTTTTGGTGTTTGACTTTCTCAGTTGTGTTTAAGAAAGTTTTTCAGATCATCTGGAGGCAAACACCGCATACCAATTTGGTGAACTAATTCCACAAAACTTGCATGGGGCAAGGCTTTGGTGAATAAGTCCGCTAATTGGTATTCAGTACCCACAAAGTATAATTCAATTGTACCCTTTTCCACGTCTCTTTGATGAAATGATATCGAAGCGCGATATGTTTTGACTTCGAATGTTGAACCGTGTTGCATGAGATGGCAATGGCACTCTTGGAGTCGCAGTACATGGGAATCTTGTTGTAAATGTAGCCGTAGTCCATCAGTTGTGATCGCATCCAAATGACTTGAGCACAACATGCTGACATAGCTACATATTCCGATTCTGTTGATGATAGTGAAGTGCAATCTGCTTCTTTGACTGCCATGATACAAGTTTGTCTCCTAGAAACTGCACTCCACCAGATGTACTTTTGCGAGTGCCTAAACATCCTGCATGATCAGCATCTGAAAAGGCTATTAGTTCAAAACCAGAATCCTTTGGATACTAGATCCCCAAATGGATGGTTCCCTTTATGTATCGAAAGATTCTTTTAACCTCAGAGAGGTGTCTTTCAGTTGGGCGAGACTGATAATGGGAGCATAGATATACAACAAATACAATATCTGGACGGCTGGCTGTTAGATACATGAGTGACCCAATCATATTCCGTTATTTGGTAGGGTCAACGGGTGTCCCATGTAAATCAGCATCCAGCTTTGGTGATGAGGCAGACATAGGGGTATTATAAGTATCACAACTTGTCATGCCATGTTTCTTCAAAATCTCAAGAGCATATTTGGACTGGTTTAGAAAAATACCACGGGGGGATTGATGAACTTGAAGTCCTAAGAAGAAATTTAGTTCACCCATCATGGACATTTCAAAGTTTTGTTTCATTAGTTTTGCAAAAGCATTTGAGTACTTTTTATGTGTTGAACCAAAAATGATGTCATACAACATAAATTTGAACAATTAAGATGTCCTCCCCGTGTCTTTGAATAAACAATATGGGATCAACTGATCCTTTGGTAAAGTGATTAGCAAGTAAAAATGCGGACAGTTTATCGTACCATGCCCTCAGGGCTTGTTTAAGGTCATAAAAGGCTTTCTTGAGTCTGTACACATGATTAGGATGATGTGGATCGATGAAGCCCTTTGGTTGAGTGACATACACTTCTTAACGGAGTTGTTCATTTTGAAATGTAGTTTTCACGTCCATTTGATAAACGATGATGTTCTTGTGGGCAACATACGCCAGAAAAATTCGGACAGCTTCAAGTCTAGCTACCGGTGCAAAGGATTCTTCAAAATCAATACCTTCTTCTTGGCTGAAGCCTTTGGCAACCAGACGCGATTTGTTACGAATTACTGTTCCATCCGCATCAAGTTTGTTTTTCCAAATCCATTTAAGTCCGACAACATAGACTCCATCTGGTCTTTCTACCAATTCCTGGACTTCAAGATGTTTGAATTAATCGAGTTCTTCTTGCATTGATTCAATCCAATTGTCATAAGTCAATGCTTCTTTAATGTTCTTTTCTTCAGCTTGACTGATGGTAAGAGCATAAATGTATGTTTCACCATCCGAGTGAAGTCTTTGTCGTTTCATGACTGGATTATATGGATTACCAATCACACTTATTAAGGGATGATCTGTTGTCCATTTGTGTGTTGAAGGGTAATGTTGAAAAAGAGTGTGTATATTAGACGGATCCAAGTTGCGTGTAGACGACTCTGCAATATCAGGAATGGTTGGAGCCAGAGAAAATGGATTGAAGAAGGCATTTCTATCATAATTTGTAGGTGCGGGTACTTCTTGTTGTTGTTGTAGATCTTCAGCTGTATTTTCAGTGTTGGAAGCAGTTTGTTCAGCTGTTGATGTAGATTCAATTAGAGGTGCATTTGTTACAATGATTGTTGTTGTAGGAGCAGGTGTATCAGGTATTGGAACATTATCAGGTTGTGCAGCGGAACTAGTAGATACATCTGGTGCACGACTTGCAAAAGAATCATCAAACAGTGGAGCAAACAATGTTTTCAATTCTTTACGGTTGAGTGAAAGAGGTGCAGCTGATTGATCTGGAAAGTTAAGACAGCTGGTTGCGAGTCCTAAGTTGTTGTGCTCAGAAGCCATTGTTATAAGCTCGGGTCCGAAACTGAGTTGTTCCGAAGCCATTACTGTTGTATCTGTAAAGAAAGTAGGAGGAGACAAGATAGAAAACATGGATCCCCAAGTGTAACTGGGTTCCAGATGTCAGAAGTATAAAGTTGTAGTGTCAATTATCTTCTTGACACCTGAACACACGATTTTGATGGTTTTCTTTCTCGCCTCATGGATAGATGCTATGGAGTTCACATTTGTTTTGGTGCAAATGTCTAAAATCTTTCAAGTAGGAATCCACCTAAGACCAATCGTTTTGAAAATTCTACCCGTGGGTACCCACCTAAGGTTAGACCTAGGAGATGTTTTCTTTTTAGGTGCAGTGGAATGAGATGTGGGAGCATTAATTGGTTGAGAAAACCAACGTCCTATATTGATCCACTTCTTAGGTTTCTGAATCTTGTCTTTTGGTTCAACGGGTTTGTTTGGTTTACTTGTCTTAGTCGATTGTGCCTTTGCACGTGAATTCACTTCTTGAAGATATTTTGAAACACAGACATCATGATTAGCTTGAAAGATGCATTTCTGACATGTAGGACATACAAATTCAGCATTTTGGTTGAAAATAGGAAGTTTAGTTGTGTCCTTACACGCGATTGAAAACTGTTTTGTTTTTGAAAAAGACTTTGAATTCCAAGATTGGGTTTCTCTGTGCACATCATGATTGTTTACGCAACTACTCTTAGATGGTAGCCAAATCCTATTTGTTTGTTGAGTGCTCCTAGGTTTTGGTTTGCTACTACTAGCAGTGTTCTGTAATACAGTGAAAGGCATCACACGAGGTTTTGAACCTAGAATTCCGTCCTTTTGAAGTAGTGCATTTTTTCTAGCTTTTTCTAGATCATAGTTCTTGTACATGTCATTTATGCCATAAGACTCTTTACTTTTAATGCTCGGTTTAGACACTGTTTTCGAACTAATCCTAGATGAGCCAGGTATAATCACGTGTTGAGGTTTAGCAGAGACAGATGCATTTTCCTTAGGCCAAGTATGTAGAGTGACTGGTTTTGTCAAATCATTTTTCTCAACAACTTGGGAGGCAAACCGAGATTTTGAAAATTTAGGTTGTTCATATTTAAATGCAGTTGGTTGTCTAATCACTGATTGTTTTCTGATAGGTTGTAGAGGCGGTTTCCCCAAGATTGATGGTTTTGCAAACTTAGTATCCACACTTTGGCCAGTCAATCTTCTAAATTTGTTTTGCAATGCAGCATGTGCAAACACCTTTGCTTGAATTTGACCTTTTAAAAGCTCATTTTCCTTAACTAATGTATCCACACGTTTACTTTGTTCATTCAAAAATTGACCATTGTTGCCCGAAGTTAGAGATTCGTTTTGCAATTTAAGTTCAAGTGAGATGCAATGTGCCTCTAGTTTTGAGAAATCTTTTTGAAACTGGGCAATGATCTTTCTGAGACAAGTATTTTCAAACTCGAGAGTTTGGTTTGATGGTACATTTGTTATTTTTTCATTTAATGGATCAAACAAAGGTTGTTTGACAAGATGTTGGTCAACATTCTGATCAACCCGTCCTTCATTTCTGAATTCAGGTTGTTCAGTAAGTTGGCGATCATGAGCGGATATATTATTATTGACAATTGATTGTACCTCGGCCATTGGCTCTTTGTCAAATATGGGCTCCGTGTCATAAGTGGGTCTGATATCTGCACAATCAACATCTGTATCATTCCCCGATCTGCTGTTGTCATCATCAGCCATTGGCTCTTTGTCAAATATGGGCTCTATGTCATAGGTGAGTCTGACATCTGCACAATCAACATCTGTATCATTCCTCGATCTGCTGCAGTCATCCTGCTTTTCTGATTCTGTCCCACTGCTTTCTGTAACAACCAAATTAGCTTCCAATGCTTTAACCGTATTGCTCGAATTACCGACATTTGTAGTATTCTCAACATTCCCAACAATCCTTTGAGCATTCCTTCCTTGTATATCAACTCTTTCACCTTGCGCGACTGCTTGATTTCGGGGGTTAGATGAAGTCTGACTCTTTGAATTCTTAATTTGTGAGTACATCTTAGTCAGTAACATCATTCCTTTGTTCATTTTCACAAACGGATCTTCAGGATCATCAGTAGCTTGTGTGAAGTACATTTGTTCTTGAGATCCTTGAAAAGCAAAGTTTGGTGATGAAGGATTAGATGAAGGTTTTGATCTGTTGTTGGTAGGTGTGGAGATTTGTGACATCTGTTCATTCATTTGCGACATTGATTTATACATTCCCCCCCCCCCCTGATTGTTGCGATGTAATCGGAAGAATCAAACTAAAATGTGTAAAGTTGATATGTCACACATGAGGTCGATATAGTGATTTCTTATTTCCCTCCAAAAATTGAATTTGAAAAAAATTTCTCTCCCAGAATTTGAAATTCACCATAAAATGCAATTCTAAGGTTACTAGAAAAATTTGAGATTTAAAAATTTTGACGCCAAATTTCACCGTTAAAATTCGAATTTTGGGCCAAAATTTTCACTGTTATACCAAAATTTGAATTTCGCGTAAAAATTGAACGTTTAATCTCCCCTAAAAATTATTATTATTATTATTATTGTTGTTATTATTATTATTATTATTATTATTATTATTATTATTATTATTATTATTATTATTATTATTATTATTATTATTATTATTATTATTTTTTTTTTTTTTAAAAACATCACTTTATTAAAAACAAAAAGGATTTACAAGAAGTTAGTAGGGAGCCGAGATACTAATTGGGCTCCCACTCCTCTAGCTATAGAAAAGCTAATCCTACTAAAAATATGGGCAGCGGCACGTGCTCCAATGTCTTGAGTCATTGAAAACTTTCGAATACGCTTCAGCAAAGACACAGCGTCCTTTTCAAGTTCCCCAAAGGAAGAGAAAGAGAAGGGAAGGAACCCATATCCCATACCTGCGCACTTAGCCTCATACTTGACGCGTTTACGTTGAGCAGCCTCAATCACCACACGACCCGACACGAAATCAACCATACCAGTTATTTGCGTATTATTATTATTATTATTATTATTATTATTATTATTATTATTTATTATTATTTTTTAAGAAAGTTACTTAAAGATTAACTTGTGTATTTGTGATGGATCTTTTGAAGATAATTATGAAGTGTGTTGAAGTAGATGAAGTTTGGTTTTGGTTAAGTTGGAATTTAGATAATTACTTTTCACATTCAATTTCGATGAGCACTGTTCACTGACGAATTGCGATGACTTATAATCAATTGCGATGGGACTTGGCAATTTCGTTGAGTTATCTGAATTGCGATAGAACTTGTCAATTTCGATGAGTTATCTGAATTGCGATAGAACCTGGCAATTTCGATGAGTTATTTGAATTGCGATAGAACTTGGAAATTTCGATAAGTTATCTGAATTGCGATGGAATTTGGCAATTTCGATAAGTTATCTGAATTGCGATGGATCTTTGCAATTCCGATGTTATCTCACTAACTTATACAAGATAGGAGATTTCCACAAATTCGAAGTATTTTCACAAGCTTGTACAAGCAAGGAAGCTACTGAGTAAACCGTGAATCGTGAAGAAAACCTAGGATGAATTGCGATGAACCCTGAAATTCCAATTCCGATGAACCCTTATGGTGAATTCCGATAAACCCTTAAGTCAATTCTGATAAACCCTTAAGTCAATTTCGATAAACCCTCAGTTGTCAATTCCGATAAACCCTTAATGTGAATTCCGATGAAGGACAATTTTATCAAAAACACTTACTTTCTATCAAAAAATGATGTTTAAAAAGGATTCTTTTGGATAAAAACGTTTAAAAAACACTTAAATGATAAGAAAGTTTCAAGCTTTAACTTAAAAGATGAAATTTGAGTAATTTTGATAGATGGTAACTTAATAAAATTACGATCCTAACTATTTTAAAGCAAAAAAAAATAAAAAAATCCTAACTTTCGACTACAAATCAAACTCCTAAACACTATAGACTTCTACACACTTTACAAGCGTGAGAAAAAAGTGCTAGAAAGAAGATTTCGTCACAAAGTAAAACACAAAACCAAACGAAATAAATAGTAAATGGTACGTAACACTTCACAACTATCTTTTGGCTCTGATACCACTTGTTAGGTCATCAAAATAGTTATCACACAATAATATAAGTAAGATAGAGATGAGAGAAAGAGATAACGTAGAGAGAGTGGTCGATTATATCATAAGAGAGAATGACAAAGGTTTGATAACATATATGAAATAACCAACAACTATAAGAGTATGTTAGATGAAGTATTTATAGGGAAGGAGGCTAGGGCAACACTCCCTCTTCCTTCCTTGTTCACGAAATGGGCCTTAAGCCTAAGCCCATGTGCTTACTTCATAAGCCTAGACATAATCATAAACATATAAGCCTTATAACTAAGCAACCTATTACAAAACTTAATGACAAACACTTGATATTAGTTAAACGTGTTCCTAACAGTAATGATGCTCCAGTTGTAAACCATGCAAACGCGACTAAGCACCTGAGAAATGCATGCTAAAAAGGTCAACAATAATGTTGGCGAGTTGATAGATTTATGTAAATAAAATGAAAGCCTTTATAAGTAAATTGACATAGCAATTATCATATCAATCCTCATATTACAAGTCCCGCCCACGCAAGACTTGTAATACTTAGATTCACACATAATTCCGTGTAAACAAAGTAGATGTAAATGTCATGTGCGGACCACAAGATTTCAATAAGTATGACCATTATAACGAATACAATATCATAGAAAGGTGTTACAATTTCCTTAAGCTCATGACACCGAAGCTCGACGAAATGTGTATGCGATTTGCATAAATAAATAATTGCCCCTGTAGGTGTCTAGTTAAATACCCAATGTGTTCCAAATGGTATGCGTCCGTTTACCAGGTTGGGGGGACCACCTCGGACGGAGTGTCAACTCAATAGATCTATTCACAACACTTGCGCTTACGAATAATTAATGGTTCATGATAAGTGGGGACCTTGTGGCTAATGTGGTAACTTAGGCAATATGTAAATGTTTATGTACTTGTGTCCGTGAAAAGTAATTGAGTAAGTAATGAGTATTGAGTAATGTGTTCTCCATAATGGAACAAATATTTATATGACTCAAATAAAATATTTGAGTAAACAATCATGTATTTGTACAAAAATAAATAATAGCTTTGAATAACGAACATGTATTCAAATAAATTAAGTAAGGTATTTGCGTAATCAATCATGTATTTCAATACAGAAAGTGTTGGATTTAAATAATCCAACAAGTATTTAAATAACCCAAGTAAGGTATTTGAGTAACAACACTCATGTATTTAAATAAGTAAAGTATTTGAGAAATCGACCATGTATTTGAATAAAGCAAGTAAGGGTTTAAATAAACAAACATGTATTCTCACCCCAAAGAAATTCCAAAATAAGTGAAATAGGGGCTATGAAACTCACCTCAAGCAATATGCAATATGATACATGAAAGTGTGCATGGAAATCGAGGCGCGATAACTCTAACCGCAACCTAAATTAGTAATGTGTCTTAGGTTGTGCAATGATACGTAGTGTATGCATTTTTATAAAATATTATATCACCCGTACATGTTTGCATTAAGGTGTGGTAATTAAAATATAGTTTACATCAAAGTGTGTCATTATTTGCCTCAATATACTTAATAATATTTCCCAAGTATTTCTCGTAATCAAGTTGTAGTTGCTTTGTGAATAATTATTTTGAAAACCTTCTAACTCGTTTATAAGGTATATACAAAATGCTACACATTTGTTTAGGTAGTTTTAGCTAGTTTGGAATTTAAGATGCGGCAAGTTATTTGGACCCCCCATAGGGCGGGTTTTCAATCATTGGACGCATCGTCGGGTTGTACGTGTACATCGCGGGTTGTACGGTTTGACCAAACCCCCCTGATGTGACAACATAGGGAGGGTTTGTATAACACAACCCCTTTAAGATGCTCAAAATCAATCCCGAAGTTTTAAAATCAGCATATTATTACAGAAAAGCTGTCAAAATATTTATAGTATATTTTCAGCATGAACTTTGAATGACCATAACTTCCTTGTTATTAAGAGTTATGACATGCGCGAGTACTACTTTTAAAGGTAAAAACATGATTTACGAAAAGTCTTTTATAAGTATTCCCTGTCTTGTATTAAAAACGGTTCAAAAAGCGGTCGGAAAATCCTGACAGAACACTAATTTGTTTTATAAAAGCTGTCAAAATATAGTATAGTGTATATTACGACCAAAACTTTGACGAGCCGTAACTCCTTCGTTATATAACTCCGTTTTTATCCGTTCAAGCGACCACGTTTTTGTTGTAAAGTCTATTTTCTATTGTTTTAGTCAAATCTTATAAAATCCAACCTATTTTTCTGTTTTTTACAAAATGGGACAGCCCTTAATTAATAGTGCCAAAACCTTGTTTTTCCTAGTTTCTAATTCAAAAATCAACTCAATATCAACTCCAAATCTATTCCTAACTCTTCCACCAATTCTTCACCAATCAAAATAATGATATAACAACATAATAAAAATAATAAGAGTCAAACTCATCACAAAATAAATAAATACCAAGTCTAAATAATTTTAATCACTTACTAGTTTGTTTATGTAGATTTAGTTTTTACAAATAAATCAAGTGTGGCATATAACTTATATGTACATGGTAAAATCAAGAATATAACCTTATTAAATAGTTATTAACTAGTTGTGATCATAAAAATTACAAACATGTATAAAGGGTGATATATGTGTATGCAAAAATTGAAAGAAGCACTTGTAAATATAAAAAACACATAAATAGATTGTGTAAATATTATGGAAGTAACTTGGTGACTTACTTGAGATTAAAGACTAGATGAGATGCACTAGAACACAATAATACCTGTTAATACAAATAATGTCAAAAATGTTATTCGTATTATTCGGTCTCTATACGTTTTGATAATCACAAATTATAAAAACACATTACGTAAAACTACGCTTAACAAGTTTTAATTGAGAAAGCTCGTTTCGACAACGTCTCGACTACAACGTCACTTAAGGTATGAACAAATACTATACCAATTAAGTTAAGTGGTCAAAGAAAATATTTTTCTTAAAACCTCACATTATTATGTGACAAAACATTTTTACAAAATATTTTTGTAATTATTAAGAAATATTTTAATAAGAAAATATATTTGAATTTCAAAATCTCTAACAGCTAGTTTTCCTGCCTAAAATCAGATAAAATTTTCACCAGATAAACTTTCACCACACGAGGACAAAAATAGGAGCGTATGTCGGGACGGTCCCGTAAACATGGCGACGGTCGCTTATATACGCGGGACCATCCAAGGTTTAAAGGACCGTCCCCGCTCCTCCTGGTGCCTATAAATACTGCATTATTCCTGTAGAAAAATTAATCCCTCTTGGCACAAAAAGTTTTTGTTCTTTCTTTCTTCTTCTTTGATCACTATAACATATTGATATGTGTTTATAAGTGATCCCGTCATCCTCTATATCAAAGTGCAAGAGAAGAACGCTCGTATTTGTCAAGAAACAAGTGTTATAGATTAGTCATCACACACACGTAACTTGTGTTACGATTCTCTTTTCCTCCAAACTCTCTCATTTGTGTATATTGTATATTTGTGTATCCGACTTGTGTGTGAGTCGAGATTAGGTGTGTTAGTGTAGATTTGGACTTGCTGTGAGTCCGTGTTTAGGTGTGTGAATACTAGGACTTGGTGTGAGTCCTTATATTGGTGTGTGAAGACTAGGACTTAGTGTGAGTCCGTGTATTGGTGTAGAC
Organism: Artemisia tridentata subsp. tridentata; assembly: GCA_021014915.2. NCBI lineage: Eukaryota > Viridiplantae > Streptophyta > Magnoliopsida > Asterales > Asteraceae > Artemisia > Artemisia tridentata. Next base: position 203,866,501 of record CP139502.1, read on the forward strand.
TAGGTGAAAGTCCATAAAGTGAAGTGTGAAGACTTGGACTTGTGAAAGTTCAAGTGGACGATGTGTACTTTGTGTGAAGACTTGGATTGTGTGTAAATCCAAGTGGACAAGGTGTATGTCAGTGTAGAGCCGTGTGTTGTTGTGTAAATTGGTTATAGCTAGGATTAGGACTCGACATTCCGCTTAGTGTAGTAAATAGGTTAAGCGTTGGTGTATGGTTTGCTCCACCTGAAGGGAGTGTGTTGACATAGTGATTGCGAACTCTCGAGTGTGATACTCGGGGAGTGGAGTAGGGCGAAGAGTGAGCTTCATACCGAATCACTATAAATCTCCGTGTCTCGGTTTGGTTGTTTTATTCCTTTATCTCTTTTCTTTACTTTGTTTACTTTACGCATTATTATTGTGTTCATATACATTCGATAGATACTACATAATTGCGAATCAAACGTTTTTCAAAAGAAACAAAAAGGAACTAAAAGTCTTAAAACGTAATTGTAAACGGTGAAACTATTCAACCCCCCTTCTAGTTTCTACAATTGGTATCAGAAAGGGTCACTCAAGAGCTTTAAAATATACTGTATTTTAAAACTTGAATCGATCTATGGAGTATGAAAGGTATTTAGAAGGAATTTGTAATAACTCACAAATTTCATCTATGTTATCCACACTCATGATATATATAAAGATCATTTTCACGGGTAAAATTTTTGCTTCATTTCATTCCAACTATGTAAAGTAACTTACATAGCCCACTAGACGTGCTCACGCAACTACCAATGCCAAATATCTCTATGTTTACATCATGTAAACCTCCTAATATGTCAAGTCTATGTTTCAAAAATCATTTTATCAAGTATACTATCAATCTAACTTACTATTTCCAACCTTATACCAAAACAAGCCCTATACGTTTACGGTTATTTCAAAAACCCTAATTTCAAGTTGAAACTAGTTTGAAAGTGTTCAAGGCTTATGTATAAGTTATTTAGCTATATTTTCCTTCCTAAACTCTAGTACAACTACTTAAAGCACAGTGTACAAGTCTTTTAAGCATAGAATCCTAATTAGGTCATTTAAGTTCCTAAACCATGTTTAAACCCTACCATTACTTTAGCATAAGTTACAAACACTTAATGCATGACTCCTAAACCCTAAACCTAATCCCTAATTACTTTCTAAACCCTAATCCTAGTACTAAACCCTAATCTAAACCCTAAACAAACCCTAATCCTAAACTAAGCCCTAAATCTTAAAAACTAGACAAACTAGCACCCTAGCACCACCAACTGACCCTACCTAGCAGCCTACCACCTCCATCACCACATTGTCACCGCCAAGCTACCTACCAACCACCTCCATCACCACCTCGTTACCACCTTGTGGTCAAAACACCACCGCGACCACACAAACACCCTACACCACCCTAGCTACTACCATAGCCCCTCCTAGTCACCTAGTAGCTGCCATTAGTCATCCCCCCTCCACCCTTGGCCACCACTCCAAGCAACTTGGGCTCCAAGTCCCATTCGACCCTATAAATAGCGAGCAAACCCTAACCATTCAAACACATCCCAAAAACCCTCACCACCTCCAATCTCTGCTCTCACTTATTCCTAGCATAGCATAAGGTCCATAGGAAGCCATTGGAAGCCAAGAATCAAGCCTTGAAGCCCTTGTTAAGTCGTGTAAGCTGAGAACCCTAAAAACCCTATTTCGACCCATTTTAAATCGTGTAAGCTATCTTACTCGTTCAATAAGCTATTTTATGGTTTTAGAATGTTTATAAGCTTTATTAATTCATATGAGAATCCTTGTTTAAGCCTTGATCATAAAAACCTAGGCGTTTTCTATTAAAACCCTAAAAATCATGTCGAATTGATTATTTTGGTCATAAGCCCTTTCCATAAGCTATAAGCTCGTAAAAGCTACTTATCTTCGCTTATTCTAATAAGCCATAAGCTATAAAACCCTTTTGTATTCTAAAAATACACTTTGCATGGTTTTTGGACTAGTTTTAAAACGTATTCCATGCATAGGGGTATATATTGTAACTTTTGGAAATTTATAAGTATAAGGGTTATTTCTATCATTTTTATAAAGTTATAAGTATAAGGACCTATTTTGTATAGTTTTAAGGTTAAAGGGTTAGTATATATATATTTATTATATGAAGGACTAATTTTTTAAAAGTTTATAAATCAAGGGTATTTATTGCCAATTTGCAAACTTAAAAATATAAATTAAATATCTTTATATAAATTAAAAACCTATCTTTTTAACTTAACAACGTATCACGTTACTAGGAAATTTCATGTGAGGGGTTTCATTTGGGTATACGTTTCGACGAGTTTGCTGGGTTTACGAGTTAAAGTGCCCTGGCTCCTCAAACGTTTACTACATGACCTCTGAATTATGATAGCCCGAACAGTGTTACGTTATATCTAAATCTAGTGAATCAAAGAAACATTTACTTCAGAAACAAAGTTTTGAAACATAAACAAACCAACTAAGACTTGACATACACTACCTCAGGTTGCGTTAGTAAGCCGTCTAATATTGAGTCACTTTTGACATCAATCAGATTTCCCTGAACTAAGGTGAGTTCATAGACTCACTTTTAAATGCTTTATAAACCTGTGAGGGGGATACATGCTATAAACCTGAATACAAGTATTTTCTCCTGATTGATTATTGCACGAGTACCACCTTTTGCCATTATTACTTAAATTTCATGAACCATAATCACTTGCGAGTGAACGCGAATATGGTGGATAGATCTATCTGGAGTTTGACAACTCCCGTTGGTGTGCCCCTACGGGTACCAATTAGCACTATATTTGAGAACAAAAGAGGTTAACCTTGGCAAGTTAACCTTACATCTAGTCACTGATTGGTCTGCAGTGCCATCATTGGACTTGGACATGTTAACGTGGGGTGTCATGAGCTTAGATGCAATAATATTACTTTATCTTTGGGTGCAACAACGATGCCCACACGAACTTGTATTCAAACTATTACCATCTAAACCTACGAATTTCACTTAACCTTTGTGTTGACCTTTAAGCATGTTATCCCAGATAACTGAGCACTTATGGCCTTACTGCACGGAGTGTGTTGATATAAATAATGCCTAAACACGTTATTAATATTTTTCGATATCTCTACGTTTTGATAATCACAAAATGTAAAATCATTAAACGGAAAATTATGACGTAAACAAGTATTTAGTTGTAAATATCTATTTCTACAACTCAAATCACTTAAGGTATGAATGAACTAATGCTTAATGCATTATATGATCAAAGGAACATTTTCTTAATCACTAGATTTTTTATAAAATGTCAAAAACATTTTATATCTTTTAGAAAAACATTTTTGGTAATAAGTAAAAAGGTTTAATCCATTATAAATTTATGAATTCAAAATTTCAACCAAAAATGGCAAAAATGTTCCAGAAAAACCTTCCCCACAAAAAGACAAAACTGGGCAACGGTTATGCTGGGCGGCCCCCTTAATTTTAAGGGGACCACCCCCCTATTTAAGGGGGCCGACACGCTCCTCCAGCTGTCCAATTTTTGCCTATAAATACTGGCTTTCCCCTGGACATTTTCTCACCTTTTGCACCTCAAACTTTCTGTTCTAAATCTCTTCTTCTATCTCTCTAAATCCTTTGATCATATACTCTTAAGCTTTTGTTTCAAGTGATCCAAAGCTTCAACCTCTCAAGTGCAAAAGAAGAATACTTCTATCCTTCAAGACAAGAAGTATTACAACTTGGTGTATCTCTTCCATCCAAGTTGTTGGTGTATCATTTTGTAAATCATTCATTTATTTGTATAAGTTGTGAATACTTGTTAGATTAGTGTGAGTATAGTTGGTTAGGCTAGATTAGTGTGTAAGTAGTGAAGGTGTGAAGAAGTTAAGGTGTGTAAGTAGTGAAGGTGTGAAGAAGTAGAAAAGTACATAAGTAGTGTAGAAGTTGTGAAGCCGTCGTGAAGAAGTTGTGAAGCCGGTGTGAAAAAGTTGTGAATTAGTTGTGTGAAGTTGTGAGATTGGTTCTAGCTACGATTAGAACTCGACATTTAGCTTTGTGTCGTTAAACCGGTGTAAGCGAAAGTTGTGTAAGGTTTTCTCCGCCATAAGGGAGCTTGTTGATATAGTGAAGAAAACTCTCGAGTTAGGTGCTCGGGGAGTGGAGTAGGGCAAGGAAGGTGTCCTTGTAGCCGAACCACTATAAATCCTTTGTCTCGCGGTTAGATCTTTCCATCTCTCTCTTTCATTTCACTTCATTACTTTACTTGCATTGTTAATTTAGATCTACTTATATTTGTTCATATTGTTCAAGAGTTGAGTTCACATAAAGTCGAATCTAAGTCTTCAAAAATAAACAAAGTTTTTAATAAAAATTAAAAAGACGTAAAACTATTCAACCCCCCTTCTAGTTTTCCACAATTGGTATCAAGAGCCACGTCAAACAAGATTTTTAAAATAAACTGTATTTTAAAACTTGAAACGATCTATGGAATCTGAAAAATATTTAGAAGGGCAATCGATGCAAAGACCACCACTATTTGAGAGTGATGGTTTTCTTTATTGGAAAAATAGATTCGAAACTTATGTGAAATCAAAAGATCTTGATCTTTGGCATGTTATTACCTATGGTGACTTTCCCCCTATTCAAATTAATCCTTTAACTAAAATAGATGAAATTGTACCTTTTGAAAAACAAAATGATGATTTGAAAAAGAAACTAGCAAAAAATAATGAGGCTAAAATGGTAATTTATAACGCGTTACCACGTAAAGAATATGAACGAATTTTTATGTGTCAAACCGCAAAAGAAATTTGGGATTCTTTACTAATCACTCACCAAGGTAATAGTCAAGTCAAAGATAACAAAATAGATCTTCTTGTTCAACAATATGAACAATTTACAATTCCTGACGAGGAATCTATTGATAATGCATTCGCTAAATTTAACACTATCATCACAAGTTTAAAAGCACTTGATGAGACTTTTTCTAGCAAAAATTGTGTAAGGAAATTTCTTAGGGCATTACATCCAAAATGGCGCGCAAAGGTCACGGCTATTGAAGAATCGAAGAACTTGATGACGTTATCGCTTGATGAACTTATCGGCAACTTGAAGGTTCATGAAGAAATTATAAAGAGAGACTCGGAAACGGTCAAGAGCAAGAAAGATCAAATAAAATCACTTGCACTAAAAGTCAAAAAGGAAATTAGTGATGATGACAATTCAAGTGACGATAGTGAAGACGAAGAATATGCAATGGCCGTAAGAGAGTTCAAGAAATTCTTTAAGAGACGAGGAAGATTCACAAGACAACCACGAGATGAAAGAAGATCGCTTCAAAGAAGTAGGAATGATAACTACGAGAAAAGAAAGTGCTTTAGATGTGGAAGTCCAAACCATTCATTGGCGAATGTCCGAAGCCACCGGTTTATGATTACCAAAGCGCCTTTGTTAGTGGAGCATGGAGTGATAGCGATAAAGACGAAGCGGACAAAGCAAATGACGAAAAATGTCTTGTAGCTCAAGCTACCGATGAAATATGCCTAGGAATAAATTTGGAGCCTGACGAATTGATTAAGGATAGTGGATTCTCGAAGCACATGACGGGGAATCGCAAGCTATTCTCCTCTTACAAGCCTTACAACAGAGGTAACATTATTTTCGGTAGTGACTTTCGTGGTAAAATCATTGGCAAAGGTACGATTTCTCAAGACTCTCTAACTATTGAAAATGTTGAGCATGTAGATAACTTAACATACAACTTGCTTAGTATAGGAAAAATATGTGATAATAAGTGTAAGTTACATTTACCGATAGAGATAGCGAAGTAGTTAAGGACGGTAAGATCATAGGTAGAGGAATTAGGAAAGGTGGCGTATATGTCATGAAACTAGGAAATAAACCGGAAGATAAAATATGTCTAGCAACCTTAGATGAAAACTCTACATTGTGGCATAGGAGATTGGGTCACGCTAATATGCAAAAAATACAATCCCTAGCCTCTAAGGAATTAGTTAGAAATTTGTCAAACCTAAGATATGACCAACACTTTTGCGATGCTTGCAAAATGGGAAAACAAGCACACGCTAGTCACAAAGCTAAGAATATAGTCTCCACTACTAGATGTCTAGAATTATTACACATGGACCTTTTTGGTCCATCCGCAGTGCGGAGTTACGGAGGTAACCGATATACCTTGGTAATTGTAGACGACTATTCACGATACACGTGGACTAGATTTTTAAGTGATAAAACCGAAGCCTTTAATAAGTTTGAAATATTTAGTAAAATGATTCAAAACAAACTAGGATGTTCCATAGTATCTATTAGGACGGACCATGGTCGGGAATTTGATAACGAAGTGCAGTTCGGAAAATATTGTGATTTGAATGGAATATCTCACAATTTCTCCGCTCCTCGCACTCCACAATCAAATGGGTAGTAGAAAGAAAGAATGGTTCCTTACAAGAAATGAGTAGAACAATGCTAAATGAACAATCTATCCCACAAAAATTTTGGTGTCACGCCGTAGATACGTCAACATACATAATAAATAGAGTCTCAATTAGGCGAATATTAGGAAAAACCCCATATGAATTGTTAAGAGGTAGAAAACCTAATCTAAATTACTTTAGGGTATTCGGGAGCAAATGTTTTGTTCTCAATACAAAAGATTACCTTACTAAGTTTGATCCTAAGTCGTACGAAGGAATCTTTCTAGGGTATTCGCAAAATAGTAAAGCTTATATAATACTTAATAAACACACTATGAAAGTAGAAGAATCTTTGAATGTAACATTTGATGAAACTCCACCACCACCTAAAACATTGCCTCTAGAAGATGATGACCTAGTTGAAGAAGAAGCTATTGAGGTTAGTAAAACTAAACCCTTAGGTGATGATAATATAACACTAGGAGAAAACGAAATAGTAAATATTAAGGAATCAAAATCACACCCAATAGATAATATAATAGGAAGCCTAAATCAAAGAACCCTTAGATCACAAGCTCAAGATAAAAATAATTTCTTTTGTTTCCTCTCAACAATAGAACCTAAAAATATAAATGAAGCCTTAAAAGATGAAAGTTGGGTTATGGCTATGCAAGAAGAACTAAATCAATTTAAGACAAATGATGTTTGGGAACTAGTCCCAAATCCCATGAACATGACCATCATAGGAACTAAATGGGTATATAAAAATAAGTTGGATGAAAATGGAATTGTTACTAGGAACAAAGCTAGGTTAGTCGCCCAAGGTTATAATCAACAAGAAGGAATTGATTATGACGAAACTTATGCCCCCGTAGCTAGATTAGAATCTATAAGAATACTCCTTTCCTATGCATGCGCCCTAGACTTTAAGTTATTTCAAATGGACGTGAAAAGTGCATTCCTTAACGGTTTTATCAATGAGGAGGTATACGTGGCACAACCTCCAGGATTCATTGACTTCGCAAAACCTGATTATGTTTATAGACTCAAGAAAGCTTTATATGGACTCAAACAAGCTCCTAAGGCTTGGTATGATCGATTAAAAGCTTTTCTCATTAAACATGATTATTCCATGGGAATGGTAGATAACACTCTTTTCACGAAAAAGAAAAGCCCAAATCTCATCATTGTTCAAATATATGTCGACGACATTATATTTGGATCTACTTGTCAGGATATGTGTGATGAATTCGCCAAAATCATGCATGATGAGTTTGAGATGAGTATGATGGGTGAACTTAATTTCTTCCTAGGATTACAAATAAAACAATTAGAAGATGGAATATTTTTTAATCAATCTAAGTACATTAAGGAGATGCTTAAGAAATTTGGATTAGAAGACTCTAAGCCTATGAAGACACCGATGTCTACGAAAGTAAAACTCACAAGAGATGAAGAAGGTGAGTCCGTAGAAAACACTAAGTATAGAGGGATGATAGGTAGTTTACTATACTTAACGGCAAGTAGACCGGATATCATGTTTAGTGTCTGCCTTTGTGCTCGCTTTCAAGAGGATCCCAAAACCTCTCACCTAGAAGCGGTTAAACGTATTTTCCGATACATTAAAGGCACTATACACTTAGGATTATGGTATCCTAAGGGATCCGGCATAGAAACCATTGTCTATGCGGATTCGGATCATGCGGGAGACTACGTGGATAGAAAGAGCACTAGCGGTATTTGCACGTTTATGGGATGTTGCCTAACATCTTGGTTTTCGAAGAAGCAAACCACTCTTGCTATTTCTACTACAGAAGCCGAATACGTAAGCGCTGGAAAGGCATGTCAACAAGCACTATGGATGAAACAAGCTCTCGTAGATTATGGCATTAGGTTAGATAATGTCCCAATTATGTGTGATAATGATGAGTGTGTAAATACTCATCATTTTACACCCATTTAAGACACAAAAATAACCAAAAACACCCAAATATCAGATATCCTTGGTTTTGTGTTTTTATGTGTTTCAGGTACAAAGGATTGAAAACGGAGCGAAAACGGGCATTTTTGGAGCAATTCGACAGCGATTGTGCATTTGGTCAAGAAAAGTCAAACGAAGTCAAAGTCAACTAAAAAACACAAGTGACCCTTGGATCATTCTCATTTGGCAACATTAGTCCCTTGGTTTAACTTTGGAAATATGGCAGATTTGGTCCCCATAAATTACAACAATTGCACTTTTGGTCCTTGGTTAAATCCATCTAACTAAACACAACCAAACCTTTACCTTAAAAACCACGAACCCATCATCAACAAACCAACCCAACCCTTTTCTTAAACAACCCCAGCCCATAACAAATGATAAAACAAAAGCCCAAAATAAAAACCTAAAAATAAACCCAATCCGGCTTTGTTATCTTAGATAACAGTTGACCCGGTCAACCCTTCTCCTTCTCCTTTCCCGCCCAACAAAAGCACCCAACACCATCATCACCCCTACCCTGCTATCTCCTCTTACACACTCAACCTCCCCCTACTAATCACATGTCCTCTCCCCTACCCTTCACGAGATACCACTCTTCACGTGTGACCATGCCAGGTTGGCAATCCACAACTCTATTTGGGCGCCAAAGTGATATCTAGGGCTGTGATGACTTCTACTTTAATCCAATGGATGGGATTGGCTCCAAAGAAGCACAAGTTGATGTGAAGCTGCTATATCTCATAGAAGAAACACAATAGTGAAGACCTAAGTTTTATTTTTTTTAGTATAAATAGGTTAGAAGTTCTCAGTTGTAAGGTTAGGTTTTATTTAGCATTTTAATTAAGGTACTTGTCTTTTATTCTTCTCTGTATTGTAATTCTCAATCATAGTTAATGAAAGTTTAATTTTTGTTTGGTCAACTTAAGTCAATTCACTGTTCGTATGCTTAATAAATTGCTTATTCCAATGTTTCTGTGCTTAACTTAGCTTATGGATGTTAGAATGAAGTGAATGTCAGTTCTTTTAGTTTCATGTTCAGTTTTCCTTAAAAAGTTGAAAAATAGCAAAAAAAAAAAAAAAAAAAAAAAAAAAAAAAAAAAATAGCTTAATTGAAACTTAGCTTGTTTTAGATCTTATCTTCTGTTGAGATTTGCTTTTTATCACTAAAGTCAACTTAATTAAGGCTTGCCTTATCAAGTTTTGGTCTAAAATCAGCTGCTCCATTGTTGAAATCAAAACAGCAGCCCCATAAGGGGTGTTTGGCTAGAACTTGCAGACCTGTGTTTAAGTCTGTGTTTAGGGCCAAATTTGGTTTAGTTGTCTCATATTAGGTCACTTTAGAGTATTTATGCAGTCAAATTCATAGGTTATTAGTTTAAAAGTCAAAATCATTTTCAATCCTGAATTTCTACATACACAGTTAGGTATTTAGGTTGCAAAATCATTCACATAGGTGCATTAGTTGCCAAGTTAGCTTAATCTAGTTTCATTATAGCTTAAAACTTCAAAATCAGTCATCTAGGATCATTAGAATTTCATTTTAGTCAACCTTTTGCATAAACTGAAAAGTAAAAAAAGAATTTACTAAAAACAGTTCAAGTAGGTTTTTAATAGATCAAATTTAAGTGAGTTTAAGCTTTTCAAAATTCATAAAAAGTGGTATTAAGCCTCAATTGATTGCTCATCTTTAGTTTTCATCAGTTTTTACACACTTATCTTCTAATTTACTAGCTTAAAAATCAGCTTGAATAAGCCTATTTAGTCTGCATAGTGCCCTGCACCACCATCAGTGGTCCATCTCAGCTATTTGATTGCTACTTATCTGCTTATTAACTGGATGCCCTTGCATGAAATTTGTTTTGATAATAGCTTGTAGTGCTGGCTTCATAGTTCTGAGATTAGTTTCCATCTTGTAGCTTATAAAATTAGCTTTAACTGGTCTGCAAATAAGCCCCTTAACCTGTTCTGCCCTGCACTCAGTTTTTTTGATTTATGGCATCTGATCTAGGGCAGATTTAGGGTAGCAATTGAGGTTAAAATTTGGGCATATTTGGGTTATAAGAAGCTTGTAGTATAAGCTTTCAGTTTCTGCTTTTGGATTTCCAAAATTAGCTTTTGCTCAGCTTATTATTAAGCTGCAAGTTGGCTGTTTTATCTCTGTTCTGCCTCTTAAATGTGCAACTGTTCAAATTGCTTCTCTGCTTATTTTGAAGTGCTTAATTGTGCTTATCAGTTGATTTAAGCTTTATATATGTGTTAAGTAGTTGTTGAACATTGGATTATTTTTAGAGCTGTTTTGCTTATTTTTAAGCTTATTTGAAACTGCTTATCTGCCCAAACTGCTTATTAGGGTTGAATGAGTTCTGAGTTTATTTTTCCTAGCTTTAGAATATCATTTAAGATTTTTCTGCAAAATTACATATTTTTTCCAAAGTCATTTACTATTTTTAAATCATTTAAATAGTTTCTTGTAGTTTTTAATTCATAATAATTAATTTAAAAGTCAGAAAATTATAATTCTTTTTTTTTAAATTTTCTTTTGTCATTTAGCATGTAGGAAAAATAATTTGGAAATTGTAGGATTAGTTTTTGAAAGATTTTACTTTTAAGCTCGTTTTTAGATTTCCCGATTCGCGTTTTCTAGTTTGTGCTTAATTTTGCTTTATAGTTTACATGTTTAAGTTTCCCGTAGCCTATTTATGCTTCCCGTAGTTGTAGGATATTTAATCAAACACCAAAAATCAAAAATCCAATCATCAAGCATTTTAATTCCGAACCAAAAACAAAATCCTCGATTCACACCTCGCTGGGACACGACCCGGGTATTCACTTATCCGGTATCTCACACATCACACTCACGGGTTTTACAAGTTGGTCTTTTTCTAAAGGATTGACTTGTCATTTCCCACGTATCACGTGTGCACGATACTATATTTATATATATACTCACACACGGATCAAATTTTGATCCCCCACACTAAGCTATTGCTAGTCCCTAGCAATCCGATCATATGAAGTAATGAAAGGAACCAAGTATACCCCGTTTTGACTTTTTTATTCAATGCGAGAAATTTAAACTAGAACAAAATAGATAACATGCTTGATTTTCAAAAATGGTATCATGGAACGGGATTCACACAAACTGGGTGTCTCCAGGGAATTGTTATCGTCATCCTCTTTTTAATACTCCCAACTAAGCTTAAACTCATTGTGCAAATGTTTTTAGTAAAATGCTAATACTACTTATACTAATAATCTATGTAATCCGAAACTTAACTTTTCACTCCCATATTCATTTAAGTTAGGTGAATGTGCTTGATTTTCAAAATTTTAATCACAAAAATCGACGTTTTTATAAAACTTTGACTAATACTAGCTGAAAGATAGATTTAAAATTCACAACAAGCAAGCTTCAAAATTCATTGCATTTTGCAATATCATTCCATTTTATTTTATTTTTATTTTCTCATTTTTTTTTCATTTTTCATTTTCATTTTCATTTTTTTTTTTTTTTTTTTTTTTTTTTACTTGTGCAACATAAACTATCGGAGTTTCACGGGATCCAAGACCTTACACCTTCCTGGAATAAAGGATCCAAGGGCCGTTACAACGGAGAGTTCCAAGACCTTAACGCCTTTCAGAATTAAGGGTCCAAGGGCCGGTGTAAGAGGGTAGCCAAGACCTAAACGCCTTCCGGAAATAAGGATCCAAGGGCCGATCTTGAACCTTAGCTTTTTAGCACATTTATTTATTATTTAACTTTTTGCAACTTTCAAGCAACGTCTCACTTTCATTTTGCATTATTCTGACATATGCTTGTTCCGAAGTTTAAATAAAGCCTTGAACTAGTATTTTTCAAAATCGTATGAAAAAAATGATTTTGTGTGTTCAAACGTTTGAAAATAAGCACTTATTAAGTCAGATTTAGGAGCTACTGGGAGGAAAAGCCATAGATTACTTTTATAAGCTCTAAAGAGAACCAACTACTCTACGCTTAGCATTTTCATTTGCACAAATCGTAAAACCTTAGTCTAGTCGTTAAGGAAGCTGCTAGATCAACACTCTAGCAGAGTCGGGATTCCCTTTGTTCTAACCTAATCAAGACTAACACACTTTTTATTGCAATTTCTTATCTAAAAACGACAAAAATTTTAAATTTTTTGGCCAAAAACGGGGGTACTAGGGCACTAGATGGTACAAATGTGACAAAATACGAGAGAATTCCCCCCCCACACTTAGAATTGAATATTGCCCTCAATATTCAAAGTACCGGCTATTATGCCGACACTTAGAACGTAAAAAGGTAATATTAATAGCCAAGTGTGGAACAGAAATATCTATTTTTCACAAACAAGATTAAAAAGATATCCCTAGATAAACGTTAGCAAAAGGATAGGATATTGAGCGGCTGGATTGAAAACAGGCGCGTCAATCAACACTATCCAAGGGAAACCTGAAAATCAGAGCAAACAACACACAAAAGAGAGCACAACAGAGGAATTCCCCCACACTTAGTTGTTAGAAAATAGGAAGAAATCAGAAACATGGGTTGTCACCCATGCAATGCTAATGTTTTTGTTAACCGAGTCACTAGCTTGACTCGACCCCGAATTCATTGGTCCATGGGGAAAGTTTGGAGATCCGGGACAACCATGGATGGTATGTCCCCTCCAAAATAATGCTTCAACCTATGACCGTTCACCTTGAAGTTTGGTCCGTCATTTTGAGATAACTCGACGGTACCATAAGGAAAAACTTTGGCAACGGTGAATGGTCCAGTCCAACGGGTTTTGAGCTTACCCGAGAATATCTTTAATCTAGAATTGAAAAGATGGACTCGATCACCAATGTTAAAAACGCGGTTTTTGATCTTGGAGTCGTGGATCTTCTTTGTCTTTTCTTTGTAGATCAAAGAGTTCTCGTAGGCTTGATCACGAAGTTCATTTAGTTCATTGAGTTGAACTTTGCGGTGATCACCCGCGGACTTTAGGTCGAAGTTTGAATGCTTCAAGGCCCAATAAGCTTTGTGATCGAGCTCGATCGGTAGATGGCACGCCTTTCCGTACACAAGCTTGTAAGGAGTACACCCGATGGGTGTTTTATAAGCTGTACGGAAGGCTCAAAGTGCATCATCCAATTTATCCGACCAAGACGCACGGTTTTCACCTACGGTCCTTTCCAAAATTCTTTTTAAACCACGGTTTGAAACTTCCACTTGTCCACTTGTTTGTGGATGATATGCGGTAGAAAGACGGTGAGTAATACCGTACTTAAGCATGACCTTTGCAAATTGGTCATTGCAAAAGTGCGTACCGCGATCACTAATGATAGCACGGGGAGTTCCAAACCGAGCAAAGAGAGTTTTCAAAAATTTTCACACTACTCGGGCGTCGTTGGTGGGGAGTGCTTTCGCCTCAACCCATTTAGACAAGTAATCGACAGCCACGAGTATATACTTGTTCCCTCGTGAAGACGGGAACGGCCCCATAAAGTCAATGCCCCAAACGTCAAAGATTTCACAAACTTGAACGACGTTTTGTGGCATTTCATCTTTTTGAGAGATCTTCCCGTGACGTTGACAAGAGTCACAAGATTTGACTAAGTCATGGGCATCACGGTAGATTGTGGGCCAATAGAACCCGGAATCAAACACTTTCTTGGCGGTGTAGTTGGCACCATGATGTCCCCCCGTGGGTCCATTGTGGCAAGCCTTAAGAATTTCAACGGCTTCTTGGCTGTGAACACACCGCCGAATGACTTGATCCACACATACTTTAAACAAGTAGGGGTCGTCCCAAAAGTAATGCTTCACATCTTTGAAGAATTTGTTCTTTTGTTGGGACGACATCCCTTTCACAACAAAGTTACCAGCATGGTAATTTGCAAAATCGGCAAACCATGGGGTACTAGAATCACCACGAGAAGATACCACGTTAAGTGTCTCGAGAGGAAATGTTTCATTTATTTCCTTTTTCTCGAGCACACTTTGGTGAGGATTCTCTAATCGGGACAAATGATTAGCAGCAAGGTTCTCGGCTCCTTTTTTTTTTATCACGGATGGTGATATCAAATTCTTGTAGGAGGAGAACCCAACGGAGCAATCTCGGCTTTGCATCTTGTTTTGCAAAGAGATATTTGAGAGCCGAGTGGTCCGTATACACTATGCTTTTAGACAAGATTAAGTATGGCCGAAACTTTTCGAAAGCATACACCACGGCTAATAATTCTTTTTCCGTCGTGGTGTAATGTGCTTGAGCTTCGGTCATAGTTTTGCTAGCATAGTGTATAGGCTGAAAATGTTTTGCTTTTCGTTGCCCCAAGACCGCACCTATGGCAAAATCACTTGCATCACACATAAGTTCAAAAGGTAGGTCCCAATCGGGGGCAACTAAGATCGGTGCTTCAGTAAGCTTTTTCTTTAGAGTTTGAAAAGCTTCAATGCACTCTTGTGAGAAAATGAACGGAGTTTCCTTTTCAAGGAGACGAGTCATCGGCCGGGCAATTTTGGAGAAATCTTGAATGAATCTACGATAGAAACTGGCGTGACCAAGGAAACTCCGAATACCCTTGACGGTAGTGGGATGAGGTAGTTTAGCGATAACATCAACTTTGGCCTTATCGACCTCAATCCCACTCTTAGTAATCTTATGGCCGAGGACAATGCCCTCTTTGACCATGAAATAACTTTTCTCCCAATTTAGACAAAGATTAGTGTCTTCACAACGTTGAAGCATTTTGTCCAAATGGGAGAGACATGTGGTGAAAGAATCCCCAAAGACCGAGAAATCATCCATAAAGACTTCCATAGTTTTCTCGACCATGTCATGAAAAATGGCCAACATTCACCTTTGGAACGTGCCCGGAGCATTACATAAGCCAAAAGGCATGCGTCGGTAGGCAAACGTTCCATAAGGGCACGTGAAAGTGGTCTTTTCTTGATCTTGCGGGTCAATGGGAATTTGGAAGTAACCCGAGAAACCGTGGAGAAAACAATAGTATTCGTTTCCCGCTAGTCTTTCGAGCATTTGGTCCATGAATGGAAGAGGAAAGTGGTCTTTACGGGTGGCGTCATTTAACTTTCGGTAGTCAATGCATACGCGCCATCCCGTCACCAATTGAGTAGGAATCAACTCGTTTTCATCGTTTGTAACAACGGTAATGCCACCTTTTTTAGGCACGCAATGAACGGGGCTCACCCAAGGACTATCCGAGATAGGGTAAATCAAGCCGGCATCAAGGAGTTTAAGAACTTCCTTTTTGATAACCTCATGAATTTTAGGATTAACCCTTCTTTGATGTTGAACCGCTGGTTTAAAGTCATCTTCCATTAAAATCTTGTGTGTACAAAATTCCGGGTTAACACCCTTAATGTCGGAAAGCTTCCAAGCGATGGCTCGCTTGTGTGACTTTAGAACCTTTATGAGAGCGGTTTTCTCCTCATCATTTAAATCTTTAGCAATTATGATGGGTAATTTATCGGTACCCTCCAAAAATGCATATTCGAGATGAGGCGGTAAGTCCTTAAGTTCGACCTCCGGAGGATCATCAGAATTTTCAACAGATTTGATTTCCTCATTATGAAGTTCTATCGGAGGGAGGGATGATGGATCTTCATTAAGTAACTTCTCAATTAGAAGAATGTATCCCTCCATGTCAAATACACCATCATCAAATGGAGTTGAATCACAAGACAACCAAGCTTCAATCTCTTCCAAGATGAAGTCACCTCCCTCAAACAGAGTGAGAGAGGGGGAAGAGAGAGCAACGGCATGGTCTAAAGAAGTGGGATTGCCACTTAGTGCTTCATGAAAATATTCCTCACATGTAGCATCAATGATATCAATTTGGTTAATTGACTCGCTATCACGCTTGAGAGGATATTTTGAAGTACTCTCAATATTAATGACCAATTTTTCATCACCGACTCTAAGAGTCATTTCACCTTCGTAGACGTCGATTAATGCACGAGCCATTTTCAAGAATGGTCGTCCCAAGATAAGGGGGACACGAGGATCGGCATCAAAATCGACCACTAAGAAGTCAGCAGGGAAATGGAACTTGCCAACCTTCACGAAGACATCTTCGGCAATACCTTTCAGAACAGTAACCGATCGATTTGCAAGCTCTAGTGTCATTCGTGTATCAGTAAGTTCCAGTAGAGAAAGCTTTGCCCATACGGAAAGAGGCATGAGATTGATGCTTGCGCCAAGATCGGCCAAGGCTAAGCATTCATCAAGCTTTTGGAAGTCACAAGGAATGAGAAATTTTCCGGGGTCTCCTAGTTTTTCGGGTAACTTCTTAAGAATCACCGCCGAACAATTCTCATTCAATGGAGTCTTTGCCAATTCCAACAATTTCTCCTTATTGCTAAGGAGACTCTTGAATGTTGAAGCAAACTTTGGCATGTAGAGAAGAGCATCCGCAAAACTAATATCGAAGTGTATCTTTTGAAAGATTTCAAGAAACTTCATCATTTGACTATTAGTTTTGTCACGGAGCTTTTGTTCATTAAGCCTCGAAGGATAAGGAATCGAGGGCTTAGAATTTGTCTTCGGAACATCGGGTTCCGGAATTGGAGTTTGGACGACCGAAGGTTAGACGTTTGCGGTACTTTGTGGGCTAGTAAGTTGCACTTTGTCCTTTGTCACCTTGGTTTCTAGTTCCACTTCCTTCACCGGAGAAGGAGTAGGAATCGAGGGTCCATCAATTGTCTTACCACTACGAGTGGTAATAGCTTTCAACTCACCCTTCGGGTTTGGAATGGTATTTCCCGGGAGGGTTCCCGAAGTTGAAGGTTGATTCAATTGGCACATGAGACTAGCAAACATGTTCTCAATTTTACTTTGAGATTGATCAATCTTTTGATTTGTATTCTTAAGTTCATTTTTAAGTTCATGACCTTGCTTCGAAATTGAAGTTTGAAAATCATTTTTCAAGGTGGTGATTTGATTTTGCATTGACCTCATATTTGCTTCATTTGACTTGATGTAATTAGCAAGTTCGTTTGAGGGAGCAATTGAGGCTTGGTAATTCGAAGCTTGAAAGCCTTGATTGAAATTACCACCTTGATTTGGGTATTGATTGATCGGGGCTTGAAATTGATTTTGAACATTTTGCCCTCTCGGTTGGTTTTGATTGAATCTATTTGGATTGTTGGGTTGAGAAAATCCGGGTGGTCCATTTTGATTGCTAGCACGATAGTTCGGGTCAACTTGAGGACGGTATTGATTACCTCCTTGGTTGAAAGACCCGGCTACCGCATTAACTTCACAACGACTACCATCGGTGGCAATACAATTGTAGTATGCATGAGGACCACCACAAGTGACACAAGTTTCTTCCACCGCTTTGACTTGAGTGGGTGAAGAAGTTTGTGGGGAAGATTGTTTCTTTTGCTTGGAAAGAACCAAAGCTTGAATAGCCTCCGTGAGTTTTTCAATCTTAGCATCGGTGCTAGAAGAACTCACGGGAGATGAAGTAGAAGGTGAAGCATTCACTTTAGAAACAACTTGCTTGCTTCGTGAAGTACGAACCTTGGACTTATTTTCAATGATGGCTAAAGCATCTTTAGTCGTCCGATACAAGAGATTACCACCGGCGGCGGCATTTAGAGAGTCTTGATCGGAATGGTTCAAACCATTATAGAAGGTATCGAGTTGATGTAACTCGGAGAAACCATGGTGAGGACATTTGCGAAGTAATTCTTTAAAACGGTCCCACGCTTCACTAAAGGATTCATCAAATTTTTGAGTGAATTTGGTGATTTCATTTTTAAGGCTTGTGGTTTTTGATGGAGGAAAGAATTCATTCACAAATTTCGACACCAAATCTTCCCATGTTTCAATAGAACGAGGGGGTTGTTTTTCGAGCCAAATTCGGGCGGCCCCCTCGAGAGAAAAAGTAAAAAGAAGCAATTTGATTGCCTCTTGAGGAACATTTCGGTATTTGATGGTAGAGGTGATCTTGTTAAACCATCGAATGTGGGAATGAGGATCGTCCCTCTCAAATCCGAAATATTGACTCGCGGTTACTAAGGATAGCAACCCGGTCTTAAGCTCAAAGCTATCGGCAACGATTGCCGGAACAACGATAGCATCTCCGTAACCCTCGGTGGGTGCTTGGAGAAGCTCACACATGGTACGTTCCTCCGCCATTGTGACAATGGGAGGAACGGGGTTAGGAATAGCACGAACTTCGAGTTCGTCTATTGAGGCGGAATGCCTTCGATTACGTCTTCCCGTAGTATGCACGAGTTCACGTAAAGGACTTGTTGACGGAGAAGAACGAGTGCGCATGCACTAAAAACAATTCAATTAAAACAAGACCGAGGCAAAACACAAGTGAACTTAAACCTTAAATCAAACAAGCGTACGGTAGCTCTTTGAAAGAAAAACGCACAGGGTGGCGGAGGAGCAAAGGTGGGCAATAAATGCTCCTTAAAAACCCGCTCCTTTCGGTTCGTCAATTTAATGACAAACCTCCTGAAACCTCCTTTATAGTTTGTTAATCAATCAAAGGTGAGCCGAATTCGCAAGCGACATAAAGGCAAGTTTTATATCTTTTGTTTGGGAACTTAATATGATAATACTCCAAGTTGAGGAATATTATATTGAGATTGCTTTTATCTTTTATTTTAACACAATAAAACGGAAAATGTTTTTGTATTTTTGTTTTTATATGATAATATATATACAAAAGAAAAGAAAAATATTTTTGTATTTTATGGGGTTTATGGAAAACGGGAACTTCACAAGGAAGGATCTCAAGTCACTAATCGTTAAAACCTTTAACAATATTGTCGCAACACAACCTCCCCGGCAGCGGCGCCAAAATTTGATCCGTGTGTGAGTATATATATAAATATAGTATCGTGCACACGTGATACGTGGGAAATGACAAGTCAATCCTTTAGAAAAAGACCAACTTGTAAAACCCGTGAGTGTGATGTGTGAGATACCGGATAAGTGATTACCCAGTTCTGTCCTGCACTCAGTTTTTTCTGATTTCTGGCATCTGATCTAGGGGAGATTTAGAGTAGCGATTGATGTTAGAATTTGGGCGTTTTCAGTTTGTAGGTAGCTTGTAGTACTAGCTTTCCATATCTGCTTTTTGTTTCTCCTGAAAAGCTCTTGCCTGGCTTTTAAATCAGATGCAAATTGACTGCTCTGTCCATTTTGCTTCTGTCTCACCCATGTACTGATTAGCTGCTTATCAGCTTATTCTAAGTAGTTTCTTTGAGCTTATTTAGTTGTGTTAAGCTTTTGTTAGTATGTTTTTCATTTCCTGAGCTTTTGGTGATTTTTGGTAATTTTTAGCTTATTTTTGGCTTATTTACAATCTGCTTATTTGGCTGTTCAGCTTATTTAAGCTGAATTATTTTTCATTTTATTTTTCCTAGCTTTTAAATTTAATTTTAGATTTACTCAGAATTTTCCAGATTTTTCTGTTTTCATTTTCTATTTTTAAATCATTTAAATAGTTTAATTTAGTTTTTAATTCATAATAAATAATTAAAAAGTCAAAAAAATATATTTCTTTTTTGTAAAATTTTCTTTTATCATTTAGGACGTAGAAAAATTGTTTTCATGCCCGTAGGATTAGTTGTGTTTCAATTTCACTTTTTATTTTGCGCGTTTACGTTTATTTTTATTCAAACTCTCGTTTTTAGTTTTTCTTTTACGTTTTTAATCACATTTGTTTTTCTTAAATTGTTTTTCTCGCCTTTTAAGTCGTTTTTAATTTATGTTCACATATCGTAGCTTAGAAAACCAAAATCCCTTTTTATTCACCATTCACTGCACGCAATCATGATTCGAGAACACGAATTCCATTCACGCCTTCGTTGGGGATAAAGACCCGGGAATACAACTTCCATTGTATTCCTTGGATATATTTATGCATTGATTCCAGCGAATCAGATAACAAAGGTGCTATAGATTTAAGTAAGAACCCGTTCAACACTCTAGGACTAAACATATAGAGATACGTCACCATTTCCTTCGTGACAACGTTCAAAAAGGAAACATATCTATAGAAAAGGTTGCATCGGAAGATAACATAGCGGACATATTTACTAAAACCCTTAAGCGTGAACTCTTGAACCACTTACGTTTAGGCTTAGGAATGATGGAACAAATTGACTGAATTTTCCGCATTTTTGGTCCATCAGATAGGCGGCCCCCTTAATGTTATAAAGGGGACCGGCCCCCTTAATTATTAAGGGGACCGGCCTCTCATTAAGGGGACCGGCCATCTGATGACATTTATTTTATTTTCTTTCTTCTTTCTGCCTTCCTCTCATCTGTGTCTAGGAATCTGTTTTGCACAAACCTAAAGATTGGGAAACATTTTTTTTGCATAAACATATTTATATACAAAACTCAATCTATTTTATTCAAATCATTCTCACTTTTAGGAAAACACATGAAAACCATTTTCTTTGCATTGTTGAATAATACTAAAAACACTTTTCTTTCATACATGAATTGTCAAAATGTATAATCTAATATATATCTTTGATATTCTTATATTGAGCAAAATCAAATCAAGGAGACTTTGGATTGTTTCTTAGGAAATTTTTGCATTTAGGAGTCGAAACAATCACATATCCACATTTGTTGCATATAGGCACACACTAGAACAACATTGCAAATCACATCTCCACTTTTGTTCCATCATCTTCCTGTTAGTTTCTGGTGCCTTTAGTATGTTACCCCCTTGCCTTATGTGATTAATAGTTTCAGTATTCTTGATTGCTAGATATAATTGCTTGCTTATTTGCTTAATTGATATGTCTTGCATGCATAATTATTAATATGTTACATACTTTCTTGCCTCAAAGAGTGGGACTTGCCTAAAACCAAAAGCTTCAAACATAGCCCTCCTTACCTATTTCTGTAGAAAAACTCATTTCTTGAACTCAGAATGACACCAGATGGGCGGCCCCCTTAATTATTAAGGGGTCCGGCCCTAATTAAGGGGACCGGCCATCTGCAGGACGAGTTCACAGAATCTTTTTCTGCTTTTTAGCCAATTTCATCCTACACTTCCCTAAATTCACAAACATATTCTGTCATGATCACCCCAACAAGTTTATCCATCCTTAATCACATCAATCCTCCACTATAAATAACCCCATTCCTCACCATATTCACTCATCCCATCATGTCTTCTCCCATCAACCCAAAACCAAAAACCTCAAAGCTAGCAAGGATGACCATGAAACCCGGGTGGAAAAGAAAACCTCACCCTTACAACAAGTCCATCACTAATGGTGTGACTAGACAACCAACACCTCCATCCACTTTCATTCCCAACTACTCTCCAAGAACTCAACATCATTCTATTAAACCATTTCACAATCCCTATCATGTTGGCCAAACATCCACATTCATTCCAAACTACACTTCTAAACCTCAAACCAACTTCCATGAAACCTTCGAAAATCCTCATCATTTTGGTCAACCATCACCCAAATTTTATCCATTCCGACCAAATGATCAAATCCACATTCCCTCGGAAAGGCAAAAGTTTCATGAAGAGCTTAACCAAATCCACGATCTTAGTGATCTCCTTGCTATGCATCTTGCACAACGCAACAAGGGACAACCTCCATCCTCACCCTACTCAAATTGCTTACCCCACTCTCTCAACTTAGATCAAGTCACAAACCACACCCACTATTGCCCTTGTTGCATCTTCCTTCAAAAACAAAGTCTCCACTTAAGTGAAGATATTTCTTGGATCGAATATCTACTCACTCGTCCTCATCCTATTCCTCCCCTAAACCGATACAACATTGTTAGATCCACTTCATCCGCTCCATTTCCCTCACCATCAAATAACTAAGCCCTATTCCCATGCTTTCCGCCCCAAAATAAAAACCCTCACCCTTTTGTGTCGCAAGCAAGTCCAATCGCTCTCTTTGGCAATATTAGGACCATTAGTATTTTTTTTGTAACCTTTATGTTTTAAGCATATTGTGTGATGTAATGATGATTCATGTGATCATCTTGAATGAATGAATAAGATTAGTTGTTTGTTCTAAATATTTTTGCTATGCATATATATGTCTTGTGTTCTTAACTTGTTTTTGCAGCCAAGATCTCCATAGCTCGTCTCATTGGTGCCCTCAAACGAGGGGGAGCACACATCAAGGGGGAGTTCCCATTCCGACAATTTTACACTTAAAACTTGCCGGCTAAACCTTTTTGATTCTACAAAAAGGGGGAGAAGTAGATATAAACTCACTAAATACTTGTCTAAAAATTAATTTTACAATTTAATGAGTTTAGATTTTGTAATCATCAAAAAGGGGGAGATTGTTGATATAAATAATGCCTAAACACGTTATTAATATTTTTCGATATCTCTACGTTTTGATAATCACAAAATGTAAAATCATTAAATGGAAAATTATGAGGTAAACAAGTATTTAGTTGTAAATATCTATTTCTACAACTCAAATCGCTTAAGGTATGAATGAACTAATGCTTAATGCATTATATGATCAAAGGAACATTTTCTTAATCACTAGATTTTTTATAAAATGTCAAAAACATTTTATATCTTTTAGAAAAACATTTTTGGTAATAAATAGAAAGGTTTAATCCATTATAAATTTAAGAATTCAAATTTTTAACCAAAAATGGCAAAAATGTTCCAGAAAAACCTTCCCCACAAAAAGACAAAATTGGGCAACGGTTATGCTGGGCGCCCCCATTAATTATATAAGGCGGCCCCCTTAATTTTAAGGGGACCGCCCCCCTATTTAAGGGGGCCGGCACGCTCCTCCAGCTGTCCAGTTTTTGCCTATAAATACTGGCTTTCCCCTGGACATTTTCTCACCTTTTGCACCTCAAACTTTCTGTTCTAAATCTCTTCTTCTATCTCTCTAAATCCTTTGATCATATACTCTTAAGCTTTTGTTTCAAGTGATCCAAAGCTTCAACCTCTCAAGTGCAAAAGAAGAATACTTCTATCCTTCAAGACAAGAAGTATTACAACTTGGTGTATCTCTTTCATCCAAGTTGTTGGCGCATCATTATTGTAAATCATTCATTTATTTGTACAAGTTGTGAATACTTGTTAGATTAGTGTGAGTATAGTTGGTTAGGCTAGATTAAGGTGTGTAAGTAGTGAAGGTGTGAAGAAGTAGAAGAGTACATAAGTAGTGTAGAAGTTGTGAAGCCGTCGTGAAGAAGTTGTGAAGCCGGTGTGAAGAAGTTGTGAATTAGTTGTGTGAAGTTGTGAGATTGGTTCTAGCTACGATTAGAACTCGACATTTAGCTTTGTGTCGTTAAACCGGTGTAAGCGAAAGTTGTGTAAGGTTTGCTGTAACAACCCAACCCGACAAGGGTAAAGATATCACAACAATGGTGGCATATCAGAAGTCACAGAACATTCAATAATTAAAAACATCAAAAGTCTTAACATTAAATCCAAGATAAGTCAACATGACTTAAATCAAAATGCAAGACAAAATAACTGAAGTACAAAATCCAATATTCAAATGCCTAAACAATGGCATATCAAAATAAATAGAGTTCAAATGGTGAAGCTAAGTAACTAAGGTCAAAACTCCAAAATAGATTGCTCTCATCCCAAAGCTAAAAACCCAGCTCCTAGCTTAAGTACCTGCCGCAGGAAAAGAAATGCGGCTGAGCTTCAAAAGCTCAGTGAACAGATATATAGATAAACAAAGCAGTAACAGGTAGCAGTACAAAAACAATTCAGGAATACAAATCATACTGATACAAAATCAAAAGGAAAGGAATAAGAAATGGAACAAGAACAAAGAAAAGAAAATGAATAATGAATAAGATTTAAGGAAAACAGGAACACAGCAATCCATCACGAGCCCAGATGACCGATAATACCATAGCGTACTAATATAATAAAACAAACCTGTGTAGAGTGATCAGCTCTCAGACAAAGTGAAAGACGTGTATCGCACACACAATCAGTCACCAGATATAATAACCATAAACATATAACATATACAGATAACAGGTCAAATCTAGGATGCACCCATACGCCCCCGCAGACAAATCAATAATAATAATCATAATGGCCATAGCAGATAATAAATAAGGGACGGAACATGTCATCACTCTCCTGCCCTAGAGTCATGTCAGAGGTGCGTCAATGACATGGACATGAAACCCTCATGCCTAGTGATTGACTCGGATATCAAACTGTAGATCAAAAGTCAGGTGTACTATCAAATAATAAAAAGTCATATCTTAAGGGTACATGGCAAAAGGTTCAAACAAGATCATATCAAAAGTTCACAAACAGGAGGGAACATAGCAATGGTATAGGGAATCCTAATAAGGAAAATGGAAAGCTGAAAGAAAAAGGAATGAAAACCCTTACTAAAAAAAAAGGGCAGAATATCTGTACCTTATTAGCACAGCAGAAAGACATGAAAGCAAACACGAAGCAGAAATCAGGGCTTCTCCTTCTTCACACCTAAAGAAGTAGAAGACGGAATTACGAAATATTCAAACTCAGATTATTACTTTTAATTTATCTTTCCATTTTAAGTAACTTTCTATTTTTAGTAACCTTCTAGATTTAGTAACAGATTTCCATATTTAGTAAGATATCAGTATCCCAGATTGGGTTAAGTCCTTATTTCAAGATTATTATGGAATTAAGGTACATTTTATCAGTTACAAAAGTTTAGGGTTAATTATGACAAGTATACATAGTTTAGGGTTATAATTGTAAATTCATTAGATTCAAAGGTTTAACATGAAAATACTTTAAGTTACTGATTTAATACACACTTTATTCAGAATGACATTTTAATCTCTTAAGTTTCACAATTTACATTTTATACCCCTTAGTTATATAATTTACAAAATAAACCCTACATTTACATAATTCATGATTTAATCCTAATAATATTCATATTTACCAAACAAGCACCTTATTTTATAAAGTTACAGAAAATAACCTCATAATTATATGAAATACGAATTAGACCCCTCAGAATTTAGTAATTACACAATTGGTCCCTTAACTTTACAAAACTTACAATTTAAATCATAATTTATTTATAATTACATATCAAGCCCATAAATACTCAAATTTACACATTACACCCTTAATGACATTATTTACTCAGAATAACTTCAAGTTTCCCAAATTTACACTTTTAGTCCCTCTATTTTAAATAATTACAATTCGTACCTTGCAAATACAATTAATTCATTTTCTTGCAATATTTACACTTAGGACCCTCAAGTTATATTTTTCCCACATTCCTAATGACTTATATAATATTATAAAAATATCCCAGAAGTTTCAAAGTTGTCAAAACATACCCTTATACTTTTAAAAACCAATCGGATTGCACTTTTTATTCTAAAACCAAACCCTAATTTGTCCCAATCATTAAACCATCATTATTCAATCATTATTAGCATTAATTACACCAGATATAACAACATAAACCCTAACCCTAATTCGTTCTAGGGTTTCTTCCTAATTTTTCTTTATTTTTCATATAATCTGATTTAAAACAATTCATGATCAATTATTCTGAGCTTTTACAAATCACATGGTTATTTTTCTAGGCTTATATTATCATTATAGAACATGTAAAAATTATGGTTACAACCCAGGAAAATCGTATAGCAATATTTGGAAATTAAGTGTGTTTATCCCTTTAATTTTCGTACGCATGATTAATCTTGCATGATTCATGTTTATCATTTTTCCTGAGTTATATTCGACCCAAGGATCATTAGAAAAATGCTAGATTAATTTTAGAACGTAAGAATTAGTCGTGTGAATTGTTACCTATCGTACGCAATGAACCGAACAAACAAATGTGCCACGATCGAACGAAGCCTTCCACAAGCCAACTCTTATTTTTCCTAGCTAGATTACACCTTGAAGAACTCCAGAAAATTGCTTGATCAGGTCCAGAAAGTCGTATGGAGGTTTGGTCGATTTTTGTTTAGTCGATTTAGGGTTTCGGCTATTTAGGGTTTTACAAAATAATATGGTTTGTTGTTATGCTTATCAAACCGACTAGGAGGGGGGATAGGGTCCAGAAATTTGGCCCAAGGTTATCACAATATCACAATTTTATTTTGTGTATAATTCCTTAAATTAGTTTTGTATTTATCCTAGTTTAAATGATTTAGTAAATATATTAACTTTAATTATATAATTTTCGGATTACATATATATATGTATATGTGAGTTTAATATTTTTGGACGTTCAAATTAATGTGATGTTGTCCCAGAAATTAATTTACTTGATATGTAGCTCGTTTTCAGAAGTTTGGAATTGTTTCGGAATTTTATAAGTTATTTATTTAGGTTTTATGGTTTCAGGGGTAATTTGGTCATTTTACAGGTTATCTGAATTTCAGGTATTACAACTTCTTCCCCACTAACAAAAAAAATTTCGTCCTCGAAATTTGCAAAAAGCTGAAAGAAAAGAGAGCGGAAAACAAAACGAGACATACCAGATTAAAACGAGAAGTGCGGATAACTAGCTCGTATTGATTCCTCGGTCTCCCAGGTAGCCTCACGCTCCGGGTGGTTCTTCCAAAGAATCTTTACGAACGGGATAACTTTATTTCTCATGACTCGTTCCTGACGGTCCCGAACCGCTTCCGGTTCTTCAGACAACGACATATCAGGCCGGATCTGATCGAGCGGATAAGATACCACATGTAGTGGATGATAATTGTATCCCCTCAGAAGAGATACATGGAAAAAATTATGCACATGAGATAGCTGAGGAGGTAGAGCTAGACGATAAGAAACCTCCCCAATGCGCTCTAGAATTTCAAACGGTCCAATAAATCGGGGACTCAACTTGCCCTTTATTCCAAAACGCTTGACA
Organism: Artemisia tridentata subsp. tridentata; assembly: GCA_021014915.2. NCBI lineage: Eukaryota > Viridiplantae > Streptophyta > Magnoliopsida > Asterales > Asteraceae > Artemisia > Artemisia tridentata. Next base: position 203,893,824 of record CP139502.1, read on the forward strand.
CCACGGAAAGGAGATACTTTCAGGAATACCCGATCACCTACATTAAATTCTAGATCGCGACGGTGCTTATCAGCATAACTCTTCTGACGAGCACGCACTTCCTTCAATTTCTCCCTAGCAACAGCTACCTTTTCATTCGTGATCTCGATCATCTCAGGTCCCTCAATTAGACGTTCACCCACTTCATTCCAACAAACAGGAGCCCTACATTTCCTACCATACAACATCTCGAAGGGAGCCATTCGAATACTCGCATGCCAACTATTATTATACGCAAACTCTACCAAACACAAGTACTCATCCCAACTACCGGTCCATTCCAATGCACACGCCCGTAACATATCTTCCAAAGTCTGAATGGTCCTCTCAGACTGACCATCAGTTTGGGGATGAAATGCCGTACTAAACTTAAGGCGAGCGCCCCAAGCTTTATGAAGTCCCTTCCAAAAACGTGAAGTGAAACGAGGATCACGATCAGAAACAATAGACGAAGGCATACCATGCAATCGAACAATCTCTTGTTGGAAAAACTCTGCTAACTTACTGATATTATAGGTCATACGAATTGGTAAGAAATGAGCAGACTTAGTTAGCCGATCAACGACCACCCAAATCGCATCATGTCTTTTTCGAGTCGTAGGCAGACCGGAAACGAAGTCCATGGAAATCTCATCCCATTTCCATGTAGGAATCTCCAAAGGTTGTAACAGTCCACTAGCTCGCTGATGCTCAATCTTAACTTGCTGGCAGGTCATACATCTAGCAACAAATAACGCTACATCATGCTTCATGCCGTTCCACCAAAAATGTTGCTTAAGATCCCGATACATCTTGGTAGAACCAGGATGAATAGAGAAAAGAGAACTGTGAGCCTCAGTCAACACAGCCTCACGCAAGTCAGAATCATTAGGCACGCATAAACGATCCTCATACCAGACAACTCCATCATCATCAACTCTAAACTCAGTTTGCTTACCCTCTTCAATATTCTGAACAATGGCCCAAAGCTCACCATCATCCTTCTGAGCCTCTTTAATACGCAACATCAGATTTGACTCAATCTTTAAACTAGCCCAGTAACCAACATCACGCCGAACACACAACTCAACATCCAAACGCTCCAAGTCCGAGAGGATACGTGGATCGATCTCCAAACTAGCAATCATTCCAGATTTCCGACTAAGTGCATCAGCAACCACATTAGCCTTACCTGGATGATACTGGATGTTCGTGTCATAATCCTTCAGAAGCTCTAGCCATCGCCTCTGTCTCATATTAAGCTCCTTCTGAGTAAAGATGTATTTGAGACTCTTGTGATCAATGAAGATATCACATGATTCGCCATACAAGTAATGTCTCCAGATTTTCAATGCAAAAACAACAGCTGCTAACTCCAAATCATGAGTTGGATAATTTTCCTCATAGGGTTTCAATTGCCTCGAAGCATAGGCAATCACCTTGCCGTTTTGCATAAGCATACAGCCCAAACCCTTCTTAGAAGCATCACTATAGATTTGGAAACCTCCAGAACCCGATGGTAAAGTTAGAATAGGTGCAGACACCAATCGTCGTTTCAACTCTTCAAAACTTTGCTCACGTTCATCCGTCCATACAAACTTTTCACCCTTCCGCATCAATTGAGTCAACGGTAAGGCCAACTTTGAAAATCCTTCAACAAAACGCCTGTAGTAGCCAGCTAATCCTATAAAACTCCTGACTTCAGTCACAGTGGTAGGTCTCGGCCACTTGGTGATAGCCTCAACTTTAGATGGATCCATGGTGATACCATCTGCAGACACAATGTGACCAAGGAAAGCTACTTGGTTCAGCCAGAACTCACACTTAGAAAATTTCGCGAATAATTTCTGCTGCCTCAGGATACCCAGCACAATACGCAAATGTTGCTCGTGCTCCTCGGACGATTTAGAATATACCAGGATATCATCGATGAAAACGATGACGAATTTATCAAGAAATTCATGGAAAACCCGATTCATTAAATCCATAAACACAGCAGGAGCATTTGTTAAGCCAAAAGGCATAACCAGAAACTCATAGTGTCCATAACGGGTGCGGAAAGCAGTCTTAGATACATCCTGCTCTTTAACTCGCAATTGGTGATAACCAGATCGCAAGTCGATTTTGGAGAAGACTTTAGCTCCTTGCAACTGATCAAACAAGTCATCAATGCGAGGAAGCGGATAACGGTTTCGAATGGTAATGCGATTAAGCTCACGATAATCAATACACAGACGCATAGACCCATCCATCTTCTTCTTTACGAAAAGCACAGGAGCACCCCATGGCGAAACACTAGGTCGAATGAATCCACAGTCCAGCAACTCTTCCAGTTGCTCCTTCAACTCTTTCAGTTCAACAGGTGCCATCCGGTACGGAGCCTTAGAGATAGGTTCGGCACCGGGAATTAGATCAATAGAAAATTCCACTTCTCTAACCGGAGGAAGACCAGGAAGTACTTCAGGAAAAACGTCAGCAAAATCCCGAACAATGGGGACACTAGAAATATCCGGACTCTCAACAGACGAATCCTTAACCGAGGCTAGATAACCTTGGCAACCATGAGACATCAAGGTTCGAGCTTTCAAGGCAGAAATGATTTTAACAGTTTTAAGAGGACGAGATTCATGGTAAATGAATTCAGGATTATTCAGATCACCAAAAATCACATTTCTGGCGTAGCAGTCAATGGTTGCTCGATGAGAAGCCAACCAATCCATACCCAGAATGACATCAAAGTCAATCATGTCCAGAGGGAGTAAATTTTCCGGACGAATCTGATCATCGAAGCGTAACGGACAGTTCAAATATTCATGGTTGATAAGAATATGGTTTTTCATGGGGGTAGATATAGCAATTGGGTTATTTAGTGGTGTTGAAGGTATGTTCAGTTTCTTAGCCAATTTCGTAGATATGATGGAATGTGTTGCTCCAGTGTCAAATAACGCGAAAACAGTAAAATCACCAATATACAAAAAGCCGGTAATGGTACCTGTAGCCTTAGCCGCCTGATCCCGCGTAGTAGAAAACACACGCCCAGTATTCGGAGGTGGAGGAGGAGGAGGAAAAAGATAGTTCCCGGCAGATGCAGGATTCTGCTTTGGGCAGTCCTTCACCCGATGTTCAGAAGACCCACATCGGAAACACGCACCAGATGCTCTACGACACTCTCCTGGATGACTTTTCCCACAAGTAGTACATATAGGAGGTGGAGGTAAGTTCCCAGATGAACCCTTCTGAGAACTCGATCCAGAACCACGAGACTGCTGCTGATAACCCTTAGAAGGCTGATCCTTCCACTGCTTCTGACCATTATTGCGCCCCTGGCGCTCATCACCCTGCCTAGAAATCGAACCAGAATCCTGACTCCTAGAATCTGGTCTCCGCTGATCATAGCTCCTACCTGGCTGACCCTGATAATCACGACCACGATCTGACTGACCCGCTGTTCAAAGCCCTTACCAGAAAACCCCTTGTTGTCCCGATTCTGACTCTGCTGCTGAATCCTGTCGCCATCACGTTTTCGCTTGTAACCCACCTTCTCATGAAAAATCTCGATGTTGCGAGCTGCGTCGCAACATGCTGACGGATCAGCGAACTCCTGATTAAGAAGACGATCTAAAACCCAACTCTTCAGTGCCCACTTATAATGCTTAGCCTGATGCTCAGCATCCCCAGCAACTGGACCCACAAAGCTAACCAATCTCTGGAATCGCTCCAGAAATTCCCCTGCATTCTCAGAATCTAGCTGGGCAATTGTGTTATACTCCCGAATAAATCTCTGCTGCTCAGACACAGGGAAGTACCTATTATAGAACGTAGTACGAAAGTTAGCCCAAGTACAACCAAGAACATAAGTATCACCTCCCTTAGCTTCCTTGTGCGCCTTCCACCAGTTAAGCGCATCACCCTCAAGCTTAAACGCAGCCAGACGAGTCTTAAACTCGTCCTCACAACCCAGTACCTCAAACAGCTTCTCCATGTGAGTAATCCAGTCCTCTGCAGCGTGAGGAGTAGAAACAGTACTGAAAGACAACGGTTTGAGTTTATTGAAACTCTCAAGCCAACCATTAATGGTAGTGGGTCGGCCCCCACCACCAGTACCACCAGAACCACCGGCACCACCAGAACCACTAGCACCACCAGAACCACCAGAGGGACCAGCTCCATTACGGAAATCATTGATCATCCGAGTGATCACCTCGTTAGCATTAAGCCCAGGTAGCAAATTGTTGATAGCATTAGCCACCAACTCCTCCAGGTTAGGGATTTGCTCCTCCCCATCGGAATAGTCACCACGACGAGTAACAACCATCTACAGGATTTTCAAACGATTAGAAAGATCGAACAGGAAATGATAGAGCAAAAGAAAAACATAGTAGAGCAGGACAGGAAAAGAGAGTGCGCGAAAGGAAACCTAATGTCTACCCAATCCTCACAGGTCGATAGCCTAAGCTCTAAGGTTTCCATGAATGCCTATCTCTGATACCATAAATTGTAACACCCCAACCCGACAAGGGTAAAGATATCACAACAATGGTGGCATATCAGAAGTCACAGAACATTCAATAATTAAAAACATCAAAAGTCTTAACATTAAATCCAAGATAAGTCAACATGACTTAAATCAAAATGCAAGACAAAATAACTGAAGTACAAAATCCAATATTCAAATGCCTAAACAATGGCATATCAAAATAAATAGAGTTCAAATGGTGAAGCTAAGTAACTAAGGTCAAAACTCCAAAATAGATTGCTCTCATCCCAAAGCTAAAAACCCAGCTCCTAGCTTAAGTACCTGCCGCAGGAAAAGAAATGCGGTTGAGCTTCAAAAGCTCAGTGAACAGATATATAGATAAACAAAGCAGTAACAGGTAGCAGTAAAAAACAATTTAGGAATACAAATCATACTGATACAAAATCAAAAGGAAAGGAATAAGAAATGAAACAAGAACAAAGAAAAGAAAATGAATAATGAATAAGATTTAAGGAAAACAGGAACACAGCAATCCATCACGAGCCCAGATGACCGATAATACCATAGCATACTAATATAATAAAACAAACCTGTGTAGAGTGATCAGCTCTCAGACAAAGTGAAAGACGTGTATCGCACACACAATCAGTCACCAGATATAATAACCATAAACATATAACATATACAGATAACAGGTCAAATCTAGGATGCACCCATACGCCCACGCAGATAAATCAATAATAATAATCATAATGGCCATAGCAGATAATAAATAAGGGACGGAACAGGTCATCACTCTCCTGCCCTAGAGTCATGTCAGAGGTGCGTCAATGACATGGACATGAAACCCTCATGCCTAGTGATTGGCTCGGATATCAAACTGTAGATCAAAAGTCAGGCGTACTATCAAATAATCAAAAGTCATATCTTAATGGTACATGGCAAAAGGTTCAAACAAGATCATATCAAAAGTTCACAAACAGGAGGGAACATAGCAATGGTATAGGGAATCCTAATAAGGAAAATGGAAAGCTGAAAGAAAAAGGAATGAAAACCCTTACTAAAAAAAAAGGGCAGAATATCTGTACCTTATTAGCACATCAGAAAGACAAGAAAGCAAACACGAAGCAGAAATCAGGGCTTCTCCTTCTTCACACCTAAAGAAGTAGAAGACGGAATTACGAAATATTCAAACTCAGATTATTACTTTTAATTTATCTTTCCATTTTAAGTAACTTTCTATTTTTAGTAACCTTCTAGATTTAGTAACAGATTTCCATATTTAGTAAGATATCAGTATCCCAGATTGGGTTAAGTCCTTATTTCAAGATTATTATGGAATTAAGGTACATTTTATCAGTTACAAAAGTTTAGGGTTAATTATGACAAGTATACATAGTTTAGGGTTATAATTGTAAATTCATTAGATTTAAAGGTTTAACATGAAAATACTTTAAGTTACTAATTTAATACACACTTTATTCAGAATGACATTTTAATCTCTTAAGTTTCACAATTTACATTTTATACCCCTTAGTTATATAATTTACAAAATAAACCCTACATTTACATAATTCATGATTTAATCCTAATAATATTCATATTTACCAAACAAGCACCTTATTTTATAAAGTTACAGAAAATAACCTCATAATTATATGAAATACGAATTAGACCCCTCAGAATTTAGTAATTACACAATTGGTCCCTTAACTTTACAAAACTTACAATTTAAATCATAATTTATTTATAATTACATATCAAGCCCATAAATACTCAAATTTACACATTACACCCTTAATGACATTATTTACTCAGAATAACTTCAAGTTTCCCAAATTTACACTTTTAGTCCCTCTATTTTAATTAATTACAATTCGTACCTTGCAAATACAATTAATTCATTTTCTTGCAATATTTACACTTAGGACCCTCAATTTATATTTTTCCCACATTCCTACTGACTTATATAATATTACAAAAATATCACAGAAGTTTCAAAGTTGGCAAAACATACCCTTATACTTTTAAAAACCAATCGGATTGCACTTTTTATTCTAAAACCAAACCCTAATTTGTCCCAATCATTAAACCATCATTATTCAATCATTATTAGCATTAATTACACCAGATATAACAACATAAACCCTAACCCTAATTTGTTCTAGGGTTTCTTCCTAATTTTTCTTTATTTTTCATATAATCTGATTTAAAACAATTCACGATCAATTATTATGAGCTTTTACAAATCACATGGTTATTTTTCTAGGCTTATATTATCATCATAGAACATGTAAAAATTATGGTTACAACCCAGAAAAATCGTATAGCAATATTTGGAAATTAAGTGTGTTTATCCCTTTAATTTTCGTACGCATGATTAATCTTGCATGATTCATGTTTATCATTTTTCCTGAGTTATATTCGACCCAAGGATCATTAGAAAAATGCTACATTAATTTTAGAACGTAAGAATTAGTCGTGTGAATTGTTACCTATCGTACGCAATGAACCGAACAAACAAATGTGCCACGATCGAACGAAGCCTTCCACAAGCCAACTCTTATTTTTCCTAGCTAGATTACACCTTGAAGAACTCCATAAAATTGCTTGATCAGGTCCAGAAAGTCGTATGGAGGTTTGGTCGATTTTTGTTTAGTCGATTTAGGGTTTCGGCTATTTAAGGTTTTACAAAATAATATGGTTTGTTGTTATGCTTATCAAACCGACTAGGAGGGGGGATAGGGTCCAGAAATTTGGCCCAAGGTTATCACATTATCACAATTTTATTTTGTGTATAATTCCTTAAATTAGTTTTGTATTTATCCTAGTTTAAATGATTTAGTAAATATATTAACTTTAATTATATAATTTCCGGATTACATATATATATGTATATGTGAGTTTAATATTTTTGGACGTTCAAATTAATGTGATGTTGTCCCAGAAATTAATTTACTTGATATGTAGCTCGTTTTCAGAGGTTTGGAATTGTTTCGGAATTTTATAAGTTATTTATTTAGGTTTTATGGTTTCAGGGGTAATTTGGTCATTTTACAGGTTATCTGAATTTCAGGTATTACATTTTCTCCGCCATAAGGGAGCTTGTTGATATAGTGAATAAAACTCTCGAGTTAGGTGCTCGGGGAGTGGAGTAGGGCATGGAAGGTGTCCTTGTAGCCGAACCACTATAAATCCTTTGTCTCGCAGTTAGATCTTTCCATCTCTCTCTTTCATTTCACTTCATTACTTTACTTGCATTGTTAATTTAGATCTATTTATATTTGTTCATATTGTTCAAGAGTTGAGTTCACATAAAGTCGAATCTAAGTCTTCAAAAATAAACAAAGTTTTTAATAAAAATTAAAAAGACGAAAAACTATTCAACCCCCCCTTCTAGTTTTCCACAGAGTGGCATTGGACATGAGGACGTCCAAACCTGTTATCATTCATCTTTGTGTTTTAAAAACATATCTTTGGGACATCTGTTTTCAAAAGTCTCTCTTTTGCTGTAAAAACTCTGATGAATAAATGAATGATAACTTATCTTTTAAAAACGTCTCTTTTTGAGTTATTTTCTTTTATTGTGACTGTGTATCAATGAGGTAATACCCCAGATTTAGCTTCCGCTGCTATCTGTGAAAATGGGGGTGTTATAGATTGGTACCAGAGCCACGGTTATAGATTACAAGGTTTTTACCTAAACTATAACTACTTATCTATTTTCGAGAAAGTCCTCCGTACCACTGCGTTCCCCGAATAGTATATATAGAATAATAACATAAGTTATTATTATAATAAGTACGTATGTACTTATATTATTTTCTACCGGGTTATTACAGAACCATGTCTTCCACTCACCCTATCATCGTATATGATACCGATGATGAGAATTCCTTTTCTACATCAAATAGTTCCGACTTTGTCTCGGATTCACTAAGCTATTCCTCTGATTTTGATTCTAGTTCTTCGGAAGAATTAACTCAGAATCTTTTAGCTTCGCTAGCTATTGAACTGTTCCCAGGTGACCCTTATATGCAAACATATAATCGTTATATGCAAGCATATAATGGTGAAATTCCTATCGTTCCCTCTTCATTTCCAATTCCCCCGTCACCACTCTTTGATCCCCGAGATTTCTATGTTCCGGAAGTAGTTTCCCCACCTCGTAAAAGAATTCGTTTTCTACCACCTTCCACTCCTCCCGTATTCGAGACTGGAAATAATTCTTATAAGACGCCTTTAGAAAGGCATGAAGAACAAATTAAAGACATTTTGAATCACTTAGATAAGCTATCTCTAGAGCGTATCAAGGAAGTAGAAGATAAGATTTATGATCTTGGAAAGGGTCGAGTCATCATCCAAAGAGATTTTGATAGGTTAGAGACCGAACTAGAAGAAGCTCGTACCCAGATTGCAGGCTTACAAAAGAAACAAGAAGGACATGCTGATGAAGTTTTTCTAGCTCGTGTTAGGATTTCTACTCTTGAAATGATCATTGAGGACATCCAAGTTAGTCATCGATCAGATATAAGGAGTCTTCTAGATGCATTCCATGAACTTAAGAATAACAAATGAACAACACTAGACTAGCAGACTACCGGACTTACTAGCCTGGAATCCTTAAGTATTTACAGCTTTTGTACCAAATCTAGTTACGGGATGTGTAACATAAATAATGGTACTTGTCAAATTTTCACCTTGTAAGATAAATGGCAAGTCGTTTATGATCTAATGAAGTTATAGTTTCCCATACCTTGTTTAATAGTTGTCTATCCCATATTAAGATTTCTCAAATACTATATCTTCGTAAACTCAGGAATTTTGATGGATTTTACACCACCCGGTTATCCCGAACCTTTATACCTAGGTCTCATGGTTGCAATTCATAATCAAGATATTAAGCAAGTGACTTTACCTAGACACACTGAAGCTTCTGTTGAATCTCTATCCGTAGGATCTTCTCCACCGTTTAGTCTATCATCATCTGTAGGATCTTCATCACCGTTTAGTCCATCATCCTCCGTAGGATCTTCTTCACCGGTTAGACCAACTACACCACCACCAGACTATTCCTTCGATGAATCTATGTTTGCAGAATTAGATAATTCCTTATGAATTATACTGAGACCTTTAGGAGGTGAACCAGCTCCCGAGAAATGAATCCAATGCTTATTAGAATATCCATATCTAGTTTTAGATTTCAAAATCTTCCGTTGTACCCTACAATGTTCTAAATGTTAGAACTTGTATCAAAATCTTCCGTTGTATCCTACAATGTTCTAAATGTTAGAACTTGTATCAAATAAAATATCTATGTCGGAATTTTCATAATTTTCATTATGACCGACTTGTGATATCTTTCTTATCCCGTGCTATCTGTCAAATGTTGATAGAATGGCACCCACGAGATCGTCAACGTCTGCTGCTCCAGCCATGACTTAGGATGCCATCTGGAAACTAGTTGCTGACAGTGTGATTGCGGCACTAGAAACCTGAGCTACTAACATGACTAACGCAAATAGAAACCCTGAGCCGAGAGAAGTTCCGGTAGCAAAGAAGAGTAGCTATAAGGAGTTCATGAGCTGCCAACCTTTCAATTTCAAAGGTACAAAAGGCGCTGTTGGACTAATCCACTAGTTCGAACGAAGCGAATCAGTATTCTCTCGTAGTAACTGTATTGAAGATTGCAAAGTGAAGTTTGCTACCAGTACACTTACTGAAGAAGCTCTATCCTGGTGGAACTCATTTTCCCAACCTATGGGAATTGAGGATGCTTATGAAACCACCTGGACCGAATTCAAAAAGCTTATGATTAAGAAGTACTGTCCCCAAATTGAAGTCAAGAAGATGGAAGATGAATTCTACAACTTGACTGTGAAGGGGAATGATATCAAAACTTACATTAGGAGATTTCAGGAATTGGCAACTCTATGTCCTACCATGGTGCCAACTGCTGAAAAGAAAATGAAAGTTTTCTTCGGGGGTTTGCCTCGAAGTATCGAAGGGAATGTTACTGCCTCTAAACCTCAAACTTTAGAGGAAGCCATTACCATCACTCAAAGGTTAATGGATCAAGTAACAAAGCACAACTCTGTGCCAGGGCCTAACGATAATAAACGAAAGTTCGACGACAGAAGAACTTTCAACAACTACCGTAACACCAACACCAATACCCGTACCACAAATCCTTACCCACGCCAGAACCAAAGGCAAGAAGCTACTAGATCTTATGCTGCCACTCCAGCTAAGGAGAGTGGTTATGCTAGAAATCTCCCACTATGTAGAAGATGTGCTCTACATCACACAGGACCTAGCAATGCTAAGTGTAATACTTGCAACAAGGTGGGCCATCAGACCAAAGATTGCAGACATAAGGGACCAGCCACTGGAAGCAATCAGCTACCAGTGACGGTTACTTGTCATGCCTGTTGAGAGAAAAGGCATTATGCAAATCAGTGAAAAAAGAAGAATGATGATGCCCAGGGGAGAGCCTACATGTTAAGGGATATGAATGCTCAGCAAGACCCGAACGTAGTTACGGGTATGTTCCTTCTAAATCATCATCTAGCTAGAGTATTATTTGATTCTGGAGCCGATAAAAGCTTCATGTCTATATCTATTGCTTCTAAACTTAAGATTCCACCCCTTACCTTAGATACTTATTATGATATAGAAATGGTCGATGGTAACCTAGTTAGTACAAACACTGTTATCCAGGGTTGTACCCTAACTTTGTTAAACCAACCTTTTGAAATCGATCTCATGCCGATTAAACTCGGTATTTTTGATGTTGTCATGTATGGATTGGTTGTCCAAGAATCATGCTAAGATTCTCTGTGACGAGAAAATCATCCATATTCCTGTCAACGGTGAAACTTTAATCACCCGAGGAGATCGGAGTAAAACACTACTAAATCTCGTCTCCTGTATCAAAACCGAGAGGTATATATCCCGAGGTTGTCAAGATTTTGTAGTTCAAGTGATAGAGAAGAAGCTAGACAAAAAACGACTAGAAGATATCCCTGTAGTTAGGGAATTCCCGGAAGTTTTCCCTAAGGATCTACCTGGTCTTCCTCCTGTTCGTCAAGTAGAACTCTAAATCGATTTGATTCCCGGAGCGGCACCCATAGCCCGATCACCCTACAGATTAGCTCCTTCAGAGATGAAGGAACTATCTGATCAACTCCAAGAATTAGCCGACCGAGGTTTCATTCGTCCAAGTACATCACCTTGGGGAGCTCTTGTCTTATTCGTTAAGAAGAAAGACGGATCTTTTAGAATGTGTATCGATTATCGAGGGTTGAATAAACTCACCATAAAGAATCGTTACCCATTACCCATGATTGATGACTTATTTGATCAACTTCAAGGTTCAAGAGTCTACTCGAAACTCGACTTACGATCTTGTTATCATCAACTAAGAGTGAGGGATGAAGATATTTCTAAGGCCGCTTTCAGAACGAGATATGGACACTATGAATTTCAAGTGATGCCATTTGGTTTGACTAACGCACCTGCGGTATTCATGGACCTCATGAACCGTGTGTGTAAACCATATTTGGATAAATTTGTAATTGTGTTCATTGATGATATTCTCATCTATTCTCGTAACGAGGAAGAGCACGCCAATCATCTGAGAATAATTCTTGAATTACTCAAGAAAGAGAAGCTTTATGCAAAGTTCTCTAAGTGTGATTTTCGGATTAGTGTCGTGCAATTCCTCGGACATATGATTGATAATCAAGGAATTCATGCTGATCCCGCCAAAATCGAAGCAGTTAAGAATTGGGCATCTCCTACTACACACACGGAAATACGCCAATTCTTAGGACTCACTGGTTATTATACAAGGTTTTTCAAAGATTGCAAAGCCTTTGACTGAACTAACCCAGAAAAACATGAAGTTTATCTAGGGAAATGACCAAGAGTCAGCTTTCAAACTCTTGAAAAAGAAGTTGGGTGAAGCTCCAATATTGGCATTACCAGAAGGAAACGACGATTTCGTTGTTTACTTTGATGCTTCTCACCAAGGTCTAGGAGTTGTGTTGATGCAAAGAGAAAGGTTATTGCCTATGCATCTCGACAACTCAAGACTCATGAGAAAAACTATACCACACACGATCTCGAATTAGGAGCAGTCGTGTTCGCTCTTAGATTATGGAGACACTATTTGTATGACACAAAATATACGGTATTCACCGATCATAAAAGCCTACAACATATTCTTAATAAAAAAGAGTTGAACATGAGACAACGACGTTGGATTGAATTGCTCGCTGACTACGATTGTGAGATTCGTTGTCACCCTGGCAAGGCTAATGTTGTAGCAGATGCCTTGAGCCGAAAGGAATGAATCAAACCACTTCGAGTCAGATCATTAGTTATGACTCTTCATCCTAATTTACCTTCACAAATCCTCGAAGCCCAAAACGAAGCACTCAAAGAAGAAAATATCAAATTCGAAAACTTACGTGGAATGGAAAAAGCTTTTGAAGTACGTCCAAGTACTATATTCATCCGGATTCTGATAAGATGTATCAGGATCTGAAGAAACACTATTGGTGGCCTAACATGAAGGCAATTATTGCTGAATATGTGGGCAAGTGTTTAACATGCTCCAGAGTGAAGGCTGAATGTCAGAAGCCATCCGGCTTACTGATACAACCAGAGATTCCCATATGGAAGTGGGAAATAATCACTATGGACTTCGTTACAAAACTCCCTACGACATCGAACGGACATGACACCATTTGGGTCATTTTCGATCGTCTTACAAAATCTGCTCATTTAACCCCTATCCGAGAAACTGATAGTATGGAAACCCTTACAAGGTTGTACCTAAAGGAAATAGTTTCCCGGCATGGAGTGCCAATATCTATCATATCGGATCGTGGCACTCGTTGCACATCCAGATTCTGGCAATCAATGCAAAGTGCCTTGGGTACTCAGATGGACATGAGTACGGCATATCATCCTCAAACTGATGGTCAAAGTGAAAGAACTATCCAAACACTCGAAGATATGCTTCGAGCTTGTGTGATAGATTTCGCAAAAGGATGGGAGAGACACTTACCATTGATCGAATTCTCTTACAATAATAGTTATCACGCCAGTATTAAGGCGGCTCCATTCGAAGCACTTTATGGTCGAAAGTGCAGATTACCTGTCTGCTGGGCTGAAGTTGGAGATGTTCAACTTACCTGTCCAGAGATAATCCATGAAACCACCGAGAAAATCGTTCAAATTCGTAAATGCTTTCAAGCTGCAAGAGATCGGCAGAGAAGTTATGCCAATATAAGACAAAAGCCTTTAGAATTCCAAGTCGGAGATCGCGTTATATTAAAAGTATCACCTCGGAAAGGTGTCTTTCGTTTCAGAAAGCAAGGAAAGCTTAATCCACGATACATTGGACCATTTAAAATCCTTGAACGGATTGGCCCAGTGGCGTACAGAATTGAGCTTCTGGAAGAGCTCAGTAATGTGCACAATACTTTCCACGTTTCTAATCTTAAGAAATGCCTTTTCGACGAATCTCTTGTCATTCCAATGAAAGAGCTTCATCTTGACGATAAGCTCAATTTCGTAGAAGAACTCGTAGAAATCATGGACAGTGAGGTCAAACAGCTGAAACAAATTCGTATCCCTATCGTCAAGGTACGCTGGAACTCTAAGAGAGGACCAGAGTATACCTGGGAACGCGAAGATTAAATTCGTGCTAAATACCCTCATCTATTCTCAAGCAGCACAGAGCCTTTTGTAAGTCCAAAACAGAGAAATCAATAAGTCAGCCTTTACATATGTTGCACATGGATTTATTTGGACCAACATTTGTGAAAAGTTTAATGAAAAAGATGTATTGCCTAGTTGTCACAGATGATTTTAGTAGGTTTACTTGGGTTTTCTTTTTAGCAACTAAGGATGAAACTAGTGGCATTCTTAAGTCTTTCATAACCAGGATAGAGAACCTAATAAATCATAAAGTTAAAGTGATAAGATGTGACAATGGAACTGAGTTCAAGAATAGGGATATGAACCACTTTTGTGAGATGAAAGGTATTATGATCAATATAGTGTAGCTAGAACTCCTCAACAAAATGGTGTTAATGAGAGGAGGAATAGGACACAAATTGAGGCTGCTAGGACTATGTTAGCAGATTCAAAATTGCCAACTACCTTTTGGGCAAAACCAGTTAATACTGCTTGCTATGTGTAAAATAGAAGTTTAGTAGTTAAGCCTCATAAAAAGACCCCTTATGAAATTTTACATGGTAGAACACCAATGTTAAGTTTTTTAAGACCATTTGGGTGTCCTATTACTATCCTCAATACCATAGATCACTTAGGCAAGTTTGATGGCAAGGCTGATGAAGGATTCTTTGTTGGATACTCCTTGAATAGAAAGGCATTTAGGGTATTCAATATTAGAACTAGGATTGTTGAAGATAATCTACATATTAGATTCAGTGAGAGTACACCTAATGCTGTACGTAGTGGTCCAGTTGGCTGTTTGATATTGATGCATTAATAAAAACAATGAATTATGAGCCAATTGCTGCAGGTACACAGTCTAATGGTTTTGCAAGTACAAAAGCTAGTAATGATGCAGGTCAGACTAGAAAGGAGACAAGACCTGGAAAAGATTTCATTTTTGTACCATTATGGACTGCTGATCTACTATTCTCTCAAAGTTCAAAGAGTTCTCAAGATGATAAGAAGGATGATTCTCAAGGATCAAAGAGTTCTCAGGATCATGGATCAAAACCTTCTAATGCTAATGAAGAGAAGGATAAAGAGGATCCAAGAAAAGACAGTGAAAACGTTGATCAAGAGAAGGAAAATAATGTTAGGAGTTCTAATGATGTTAATGCTGCTAGTGATGGTAACAACACTAACAACGCTAGCAAAGATAAAATTGTTAATACTACTGACAAGGAAGGCATTGCTGTTAATGAGGATGAATATCCATTTGCCTCTTTTGGAAAATATATATACTGATACTGATGATGAAGGAGATGGTGCAGAGGCTGACATAAACAACATGGATGATTCTATCCTTGTTAGTCCTATTCCAACTACCAGAATTCACAAGAATCATCCTCAAGAACAAATCATTGGAGATGTGAAGTCTGTTGTTCAAACAAGAAGAATGACAAAGGATTTGAAGGAACAAGGTTTCTTTGCTAGATCCCTTAAACAAAGAAACAGTCATAAAGACCTTCAAAATTGTTTGTTTGCTTGTTTTCTATCACAAGTAAAACCCAAGAATGCACTTAAAGCATTGCAGGATCCAAGCAGGGTGGAGGCTATGCAAGAAGAGCTTCTACAATTCAAGCTACTAGAAGTTTGGACTCTGGTAGATTTGCCTAATGGTAAAAAGGCTATTGGTACTAAATGGGTTTTCATATGTAAAAAGGATGAAAGAGGTATTGTGATAAGGAACAAGGCAAGGTTAGTAGCTCAGGGATACACACAAGAAGAAGGGATTGACTATGATGAAGTCCTTGCCCCAGTTGCTAGAATTGAAGCTATAAGGTTGTTCTTAGCTTATGCTTCATACAAAGATTTTGTGGTGTATCAGATGGATATGAAAATTGCTTTTCTATATGGGACAATTGAAGAAGAAGTATATGTTTGACAACCACCATGGTTTAAAGATCCTAATTTTCCTGATAAAGTATACAAGGTATGAAACATTGTCAACATACCTGTTGGACAATGGATTTCATAGAGGGAAGTGATAGGATCTAAACACACTCCTTGTGTTAGAGATACTTTGAGTAATACTAACTAGCACGCGAAATTTACTAGTTAATACTTAGAAGATATTGTGTATTGTATATATGAATGGAACAGTAAAGTATTTGTATGAACAATGAAGACAATGAGAATAACCAAAACGATTCAATATTATTGATGAATAATACGAGTGATCTATGTTATCACTAGGGTTATACAACCTTGAATCTCTCTAAAACAGCCGTACATAAACTCTAACCTAGGACATCCTTTTATAGAACAAGGAGTCCTTTACAAGATAACTATAATATCCGTATAACTCTAACTAAATAGGATATTCACTAAATCTTTTCTATACTTATCATATTATACGTTTTCAGAACATAAGCAGTACAAATTGTTTGTACTGGCAGTTTGTACTGCTTGTGTTATTCTCCAACGGTTGAAACATTTAGCCTGGCAGTACTAAGTGTTGGTTTAATTCCCAACAATCCTCCCTTAAACTTATGATTTCTCTCTAAATCACTAAGTTTTTCTTGAATTAAACTCTGTAGATGATGGGGGTATTCTTCCAAACACTTCATCTTCTATTCTTCCTCAGAGCTTCATACTGATCATATATCCTCTGTATCAGATTTTGCACTACTTCAGTATTTTCTTCACATCTGAGCCTTGTAGAAATCATCACTGCTAACACTTCATAACTCAATGGATACTCCAATTCTGCTAACATAAAGATATCTACTCCACTCTGTGTTGACAAATGATGTACATTGCAAGTACTATAAAACTCCCACGATGTAGTCAGATTATAATAAGGAAAATTCCAATAAACATCTGTAGGATCTGGCTCATATAGTCTCGTAAATTCAACCCATCTGTCTTCTTCTTTGTACTAAGCTTTTCTTGAACTAATCTCCACAATGTGTCCAAATCTTCTCTATCACAAGTTCTCACCACATTTTCAAAGTTCTTGCAGACTGTTGACTCTCCACCAACTCTAGTAAACTTCCAAGCTTTTCCAAATTTGTCTCTGTAGATCTCCCAATCCATGATAGGATGTCTTGCTTGAAGTGGATCAACATGTAGAACTTCAGGCACTGTGACTAACATGTTGCTCATCTGTTCTGGTGACAATTCAACTCTCTCTCTATGTGCTTCCACTTTCTCAGTTGGTTTTGTCTCAGCAGTCTTGAGTCTTTTTGAAGGTCTTCTTTCTAAATCCATAGGAATATAATTGTGAGCTCTTCTGTAAGAAGTGTTGTACAAATACTCAATCTCTTCATTTGATTTTCCCTTCAACTGATATGCCTTCCAACCTGCTTGATTTCTCAGATACATCTTCATTCCACTTATAATCTGAGCCTTTGTTGGTTTCCTCTTTCTCTTCTGACCAGATCTAATACTCTCCATGATGTCATCTAAAGCCACTTCTTCATTCCTAGAGTAAATGAAATCTACAAGCTTGGCTGACCTTTCTTCTACACTTAGTCTTTCATTGCAAGTAGTTCCAAAGCTCTTTCTCTCACAACTGATCAATTCTATCAAATGTTGTATCGCTCTTCAAGTGACTCTTGAGCAATAATGGCATCTGATCTAATTTTTTCTTTCTCCATTCTCTGAGCTTCCATCCAGTTTGCTACTTCTTCTTCATGAGCTTTTCTTGCTACTTCTTCATCAAAATCAATCTGTGCTTGTGTTCTGGGCTTGATCTTCAACTGTTTTGGGTCATCTTCAATTAGAATAACTTTTCCTTTGTCTTTAGCAGTTTGTACTGCTACCTCAACAGTTTGTAATGCTCCTTCAACTCCAGCAGTACCTTGTTGTTGTTGATCAGTACCACTTTGTTCACTTTGCTCACCCATATCCATATCTTCATTACCACCACCAGTACCTTCTTGTTCATAATCCAAATTCCTCCCCTGAGTTTCTGAACCTGATTTCCTTTGAGTATCTTTCCCTGATTTCCTCCCCTGTTTGGGAGAATCACCATCATCATCAGACTCAGAACTTGAAGAACTTGTAGACACCACCAACTTTGACCTTTTACTCTTGTACTTCTTAACTTGAGCTTCCAATTTCTTTATTCTCATCAGCATTTTTGTATACACTAGGGCAGAGTTTCTTTTGTGGCTTTTAAGCTTATCCTCCAGAGATACCACCTTTTTAGACAGATTTGTACAAAGAACCATCAATTCATTAAGTGTAGAGCTGCCCTCATCACTTCTAGTTGTGTTACCTACTAGGAGAGGTGAATCAAGGGGCATAGATTTAGTTTCTACCCTAGTTGAACTAGGATGTACTCCTGAACCACCCATAAAGTCCATTTGGCCTGGGATTTCATCACCTGTGACAAGTATTTGAGGACTTGGCACATTAGATGTTGCCATGGTAGGGGTCTTAGTTATGTTGACACTGGCCTGCCCAGCTACTAAGCCAGAAGCAGTAGTGTTAGCCCCACCCATACTATCAAAAATGATATCCTCCTCTACTATAATTGGTTTAGTAGGAGGACTAGGCTGAGGACCCACAGTCTCCTTTCTGGTTCTTCTCCTATAGGTTGTGGTGACTGGGGGTGTATGAGTTGTATCTGGAACCACAATGGGTGTGTGTTGGGGATCAGTTGGGTGTACTGACCCTTTACCCTGAACAATCTGTAGCATCTCAGGAAAAAGAGGTATCTCTACCCCATTAAAAAGTCTACTTGCCATAGCCATGTTTTGAAAGAGTTTTTGCTGAAGGCAAGGTGTTGGAAAAGTTTCTTTATATTTCTTTAGCAGATTCTTTTTATTGTTCAAAAAGGTTTGCACAAATCTTGGAAACATTAGAAATTTAGTTTTACTTTTCACATTATTAACCATACTCTCAAATATGAATTTAGAAAAATTAAAAACTCTGTTTGTTGATAAACGTATGAGATTGCTCCCATGATGTTCTTTTGGGACTCAAACAATGCACGAGAGTATGGATTAGAAATCTCCATTGTGGGGAGAAACATCCTTTTTGAAAAGTTAATTTATGGTTGGATGTATCATACCCCATTTTAGCAATTTCTTGCCAAATTTCTGTGTTTGGCAAGTCATTAATACCATCAGAATCTTCTAACTTAAGATGTCTCCTAATAGTAGATTCAGTAATAATGAATGATATGCCATCCACTTTAGAATGAATTTCTATGTCTCCATCTTCACTCGTTATGACAGTAGCAGTCTACCAAAACTGTGTGATTTGAGAGACAAAAAGAGTAGGGTTAACAGTTAAAGCATACCTTATATGAGATGCATTTAGAAAGTCTACAATCTCATAAAAGAGTGGTCCATCACCCTGCTCTATTTTCTCCAAATAGCCAACCTGATTGTGCGTCTTAAAAAATTCCAACACAGCCATGATTATTTGTGCAAATTATAACAGAAAGTTGATCGTTTGAGGTTCAATTGAAGGTGTGAAAAGCCAATTGGGTTTTTATAGAGGTACTGTTAGGGTTTGAGAATTTTGCGTAAGGAATAATTATTATCTTTAGAATGATTTAGAGTAAAATATGGAAAGAAAATAATTATCCAAACAAAAACCCTATATATATGGTAGATAACGGTTTTTACCCAACGGCTAGTTAAAAAAAATCTGTTACTGACACAACAGTTCCAACGGCTAGTTCAGCAGTACAAAGTTTACACTAGCAGTATAAACTTTGCACAAGCAGTACTAATTTTTAAGAAAAATTTTAATGAGCAGTATAAAGTTATTAATGATTTAAAAACAATACCGCCCACTTATAGTTTTTAGAAAACTATCAGCTATCAACGGATTTGATGTGTCTTTACCAATAGCTGTTTGCTTTGGACTAGCCAACTCTTCACTGTGAGATATGGTGAGTTGATAACCATATAGTTTTTGGTAAACTATCAACCATAAACGGATTTGAGAAGTCTTTACCAGAAACCGTTTACTCTAGACTAGCTGGTTCTTGATGTGGGTTAGACATGGTGAACCAATAAACAGTTGTTGTGTGCAAAGATCACACACTTTGAACTCCAGAGCACCATTCAATCCAAAACATAAAGCACTTGTAACTCCTTTGTTCTTATCATCCATACCTGCAATTGTTAGTCCAAAACCAAGAAAACAAAGTGCAAAGCACTTGTCTCATAACATATAAGCATATGACTAACATTGCTAACAAAAAGGAATTAATTTTCTTGGGGAACCCAAACCATTAGTGACTTAGGTTTGCCTCTTGCATCAATATAATTAAACCTTTTTAGAATAGTTGATGCACCATTGGATTGAAGTGGTCTCCAAACCCAAGATGCTGATGCATTAATATCATTGCCCATCTTTCCCTTAGCAGTGTTTTTAAAACTACCAGTATTAACTGCTTGCCTATCAGTATGAACTGCTGGTTTTGCAATTCTAACCTTAGGTTTCCAAATTTGTTTATTTATCACTGCATTGTTATGAAATGGCTTTTTAACAGTTGTTGGTGCAGATTTAAAAGTTGTTTTTGCACCTTGAACTGTTGGTCTTGGGTAAACAAATCAAATTGGTCTGACAGAATGAACTGTTGGTCTAGCAGTATGAACTGGTCTTTGGCCAGACTTTAAAAGAACTGATCTTGGTATCATTCTAGAATTGGAAGGGTGAGTTGTAAGTCTTTTTGAGTTCACCCTATTGTTTGAATACCTAGTTACCCTATTGTTGCAATAAGCTGCAAGATGGTCAAACTCTCCACAATTAAAACAAGATTTTCTATAAAAGACAAAGTGTAACACCCCAACCCGCCAAGGGTAGGGATGCCACAATGATGGTGTCAACTCAAAGCAAACATACATAATACACAGCGGAAGTCTTAAACAAATTCATTAAAGAAATTCAGCCAAACACGACTTAAAACCAACATGAGTTCAATGATAATAAATAATCCAAAGGAAATAAAGAAGAAATGAAATCCAGTCTAATAAGGGTGGTAACTAAGGTAGAATCTTCTTCTAATCTCTATCTATATACGTCAAAGGCAAAGAATATAATAAGAATGATCCAGTCTAATAAGGGTGGTAACTAAGGTGAATCTTCTTCTAATGAAATCCAAGTTAATGAAGGGTTGGTACTAATGGAATATATATACGTCAAAGGCAAAGAATATAATAAGAATGAAATGAAAAGAAAAGAAATAAAAGAAAGATCAGTAATCCCCCACGAGCCCAAACAAACCAAATAATAAACCAGAGAGGGGAGTCCTCTCAAATGTGAAGGACGTGTATTGCACACAGCATCAATCACCGAACAATATAATCATTAATACAAACTCGAACCTAGGATGCATCCATACGCCCCCCAGACAATAATATAGGCCAATAATAAATATAATGCGCATGTTACAAACAATATAGGGACGGTGTGTAACATCACTCGAACACACTGGAGTCATGCCATTGGTGCATCAATGACACGGCCATGTTACCTTCATGGCTAGGTAACGAACTTGGCTCGGGTATCACACTGAAAGTCAAAGTCTAGGTCAAAGCAAAGGTCCAACTAGTCTAAGTCCAACTATCAAAGATTCATAGCAAAGGGTATTTATCTAATCAAGTCAAAAGATCAAAGAATAGGGAACATAGCAATGGCTTTGGGAAAACCTAAACGAATCAAGATAAGAAATCAAGAGAACGAAGGCACCTTACTGAAAAGGGCAGAATATCTGTACCTTATTTCGAATGCAACAAACAAGAACTGAAAGTACTGAACGGATTAAGACTTCTCCTTCTTCACACCTAAGGAGTAGAAGAGAGTTACAATTGGTTCTTAAGTATTCTTTTTAACTTGCCTTTCCATTTTAAGTAACTTTCTATTTTTAGCAGATTTCCATATTTAGTAAGTTTCCTTATTTAGTAAGTTTCCATAATTAGGAAAATTCAAGTATTATAACTTAGGTTAAGTCATACTTTAAGAATATTATGGACATAGGGTACATTTTAACAATTTATGATAGTTCAGGGTTAATTATGACAAGTTTCCATAACTTAGGGTTTTAAATATAAATATATCAAAGTTAAGGGTTTAAAATGAAACTATTACAAATTACTAGTTTTAAACACATAATGGATTCAGAATCACACTTTAGTCCTTTAAGTTTCATTATTTACACTTTACACCCCTTTAGTTATTAAAGTTACAAAATAAACCTTATAGTTACATAATTTACAATTTAACCCTCACTATATTCATAATTACATCACAAGCCCTTATAATTACTAAGTTACAGAATATAACCTCATAATTTACATATGGTACGAATTACACCCCATGTTTTACATATTTACGCAATTAGTCCCTTTAGTTTATTTAATTTGTAATTCGAACCAATAATTAATAAATAATTCATGTTCTTGCGAATTTTACACATAAGGACCTCATCTTATAATTTTTACACATTTGTACTGACCTAATTAACATTATAAAAATAACCTTTAAGTTTCAAAGTTGACAAAACTAGTCCTTCTTATTTATTTCTCAATTCGTATAACATGTTTAATAACCAAATCAAAACCCTAACACATCTAACTATTCCACAATCATTATCTCATGATTAGTTTGCATTTAATGACCTGTTTTCAATTACTAAACCCTAACCCTAATGTGTTCTAGGGTTTCTTTTTATTTTAAATCCATTCGATACATATACATACGATATAAAGAATAATTAGCTACGATCCACATGAGCTTCTATAAATCAAAAAAGTATTTTTACCAGATCATATATGTCGTATAGTGTTCAAAATAAATAATTACCAGCCCTGAATAATTCGTATTACGCGTTACGGATTTTAGTTACGTTTTTTATCTCAAAAATTGGTTCGACTTATTTAGCATGCATGATTCGAGTTATATAATTTATCTGAGTCTTATATGATCATAATAACATAAGAAAAATATAACATGCACAATCGAACATACAAAAGGGATAAAAGGAATTTATACCTCTCGCTATAGCTTAATTCGACACACGATTGTCTAACGATCGAACCAACTAATATCATGACTTCCAATTAATTTTCTAAGCTTCTTTAGGTTACGTAGAACTCCAAAAAAATAAGCTACGAATTGTATTGGATCGAATGAAGGCTGTACGATTTTGTGTAAAGGGTTTTTAGGGTTTCGGCAATATGTTTATATATACATAAATTATAAAAACGTGTTTACATGATAAGGATTCATATATTTCAGCCCAAGCAAACTTAATTAAGGTCAAATACTGATTGTAATCTTTTCTTAAATTTATTAGCATTTATCTTGTATTTATTTAATTTATTTTGTATTTTTAAATCATAATTATATATGAATATATATATACTCGGCCAAAATAAATACTTAGTGTATTTTTTTACTTTTCTAAATATTAAAATGTAATCACAAAAATTATTTTGATTCATATCTAGTTTATTCCCGAAGGTTTGGAATTTATTTGGCGATTTTTAAGCTTTTAAATAAATTTTTAAGATTGTAGGGGTATTTTGGTCATTTTGCACATTTTGGATTTTTAGGTATTACACAAAGTCATTACCTAGTTGGTGAGACTTGAGGTTGTTTTAATTCCTTTGGTTTCCTCTGGGCTTGTGTGTGGTTCTATACATTTCTCAATATCTTACTGGTTGCCTAACATGTTTAACATTGTTTTTAGGCCTAACATTGTTAACCTTGACCACCTTAGGAACTCTTGTTCCTTTTACCTTAGCAACATCAGGTTTAGCCTTAACCTGATCATTTTCATCATCATCAGAAGTCCAATCCTCTATGGTTGAAGCATCTGAGTCCCTAGCAGAGGACACCTTGTCCTCAGAGAGTGAGGCATCACTTGCACTTTCAAAGGGTGCACTACTTTCTACAGGTTTCTCAACTACTTCTTTTTTTGTTGGCGTAGGACCATATTCTAGCTTGGGTAGTTGAAATTGAGGCAAACCTGTGTGTTCTAGGTCTATACCTGGAGGTGCAAGTATTCCTCTATGAGGAGGTGGAACAGAGTTATAACCTAGACCTGATATAGCCTTGTTGATTATTTGACATTCAATTAATTTCTGAACTCCTTTTGATATGTATTCAAGAGTGTCAACACTTAGCTGAATGTTTTCATTAGCTTTCTTAATCCTATCCAATTCAGCTCTTAACATACTAATTTCAGCATCTCTAAAAGACAAGTCGCTTTTAAGCAATCCTATAGTATCAAAAAAACTAGACTCATTGCTTTTATAATGAACAATTTGCTCTTCTAAGACAGCTAAACCCCTTTTATGATTTGCCAAATTAAAACTGGTCTTGTTTAGCTCTATTCTATGTTCATCATAATATTTCCTAAGAGTTTCTAGTTCTTTTAAAGCATCACATGATTTAGAACATTTAGCAACTTGTACCTCAGAATCAGAGAAAGTCATGAGTGCCATCTCAGTAGGTGCTGCATCCTCCTCTTCCATAAAGCTCCAGTCAAATCTTAAGCCATCAATGGCCACCATAGCCTTTGAGCTTGAGTCAGTGATCTCCACTTCCTTGGTCTTGCTTCCATAGCTTCTGTTCTTGCCATCTTGTTGTCTTGGCCTTCTGCACTCCCTTGAAAAATGACCCATCTTATGGCAATTATAGCATTCAGTCTTTGACTTATCATAACCAGAAGTATCATTGCTGTTTATGGTAATCTTCTTTCCTGTCCTCAGATGGAATTTCCTAGCCCTCATGCTAAGAAGAGATATTTGCCATTTAATATCCATCTCCTCTAGATCTTCATCATTGATCTCTTGAAGATCTTCATATGTCAACATGGATCCATTATGCTGGGTTGTTAGGAATGCACAGCAAGTTGTCTCATCCATAATGCCTTTAGTACTGCTTGATGTACTAGCAGTACCAATATTTGAACTAGCAGTACCAACTGCTGAACCAACCTTCACTTCTTCAGAACTTAAGTTACTAGGAGTTGACACAAATGCCGTATTCCCAGTACTTGAGCTTGTTCCAGCAACCTTCTTCACATCTTGCTCCATTATCTTGAAGTTGCTATACAAATCCATCAGACTCATAGAATCATTGTCTGGCTTGTTCTTCCAGACAACAACATGCATAGCTTATTCTGATGGTAAACTTCTTAGAAATTTAGAGTTGAGATCTTCCTGAGGTATTTCAATTCCAAGAATAGCAAGTTGGCTCACAAGCTTCTGTAACCTGTTGAACATATGATCCAGTGATTCATTGCTAGTTGCTGAAAAGTTCTCAAAATTTTGCTTGAGGAGTGTCTTCTGAGTCTTTTTGGTGGCTTCGTTCCCACCAAATCTAGCAACAATGGCCTCAAATAATGACTTGGCATCTTTGAACTTGCTGAAGTTCAAGATTTGATCATTAGGTATTGTCATCATTAGCATACTCCTTGCTTTGATGTCATTCTTTATCTGAATTCTTTCTTCTGCTGTCACTGGCTTTGTCTGCACAGTTGTCACAACTTTACCATCTTCAGTTGATGTTGTGGTTGTAGGCTTGAATGAATTCCCTTCTTCTATAATTTCTCAGAGTGCATAATCTTGCACCTGGAAGTATTGCCCAATACTTAACCTCCACATGTCGAATTCATTGGGCTTGAGTATTGGCAACTTTGCAGCAACATTGGTTTGGGTTGTCTCCATGTCCATCTTCCTCATTGAAAGAGTTCTTCTGGATCTTCTAATTCAAAGTATCAGAACCTGTCTCTGATACCACTTGACAGGATCTTGTTAGGAAATTAAGCTTAAGCAGTTAAGACTGTTGAAGGTAACAGTTAGGACTGTTGAAGGTGGAAGTTAAGACTGCTGAAGAGTTTTGAAGACATAAGCAGTTAAGACTGCTGAGTGAAGAAGTTTGTACGGTTTATGATTTGTGTAAGTAGATAAATATGGAAAAGATATTGTGTATATCGTCTAGAATTAGATTGATAGTTATCTTATAAAGGAATCCTTAGTCTATAAAAGGATTGCCTAGGTTAAGGTTTATACACACGATAGAGTTCATACGTATTAGAAAGATTCAAGGTTGTAAACCCTAGTGATAGGAGATCACTCGTATTATTTTCTAATAATATTGAATCGTTGAAGGTTATTATTCTGTGTTCTTTGTTTTATTCAAATCATACAAAACACATAAAGTCTTCTAAGTGCTAGCTAGTAAATTCCGCGTGCTAGACTAAGCATAATTCTTAGTATCACATCTAACACAAGGAGTGTGTGTAGATCCGGTCAAGTGGTATCAGAGACAGGTCGCTGATACATAGATTTAGAAGATCCGAGAAGAACAAGATGGACATGGAAACAACACCATCCACAACCAACATTGCTGCTAAGCTTCCTATGCTTAAACCGAATGAATTTGACATGTGGAGACTTCGTATTGAGCAGTTTTTCCAAGTGCAAGACTATGCACTATGGGAGATCATTGAAGATGGAAACTCTTTTACCCCTGTAGAAACAACAACTGTTGTTGATGGAAAATCTGAGAGTACTGTGCAGGTAAAGCCAACCACTAATGAAGAGAAGGCAAGATACAAGAATGATGTTAAGGCTAGAAGTTTGCTTCTCATGACTATTCCCAATGATCAGTTACTGAATTTTAGTAAGTTCAAGTGTGCTAAATCTCTTTTTGAAGCTATTGTTGCAAGATATGGTGGGAATGAAGCCACCAAGAAAACCCAGAAGACCCTTCTCAAGCATCAGTTTGAGAACTTTACTGCAACAAGCAATGAGTCGTTGGATCATATGTTCAATAGGCTTCAAAAACTGGTGAGTCAATTGGCTGTTTTAGGGATTGAGATGCCTCAGGAAGATCTCAACTCAAAGTTTCTGAGAAGTCTACCTTCTGAATGGGCTATGCATGTGGTAGTATGGAAAAACAAGCCTGATATAGATTCCATGAGCTTAATGGATCTATATAGCAACTTCAAGATAGTTGAACATGAGATTAAGAAGTCTGCTTAATCAAGTTCAAGCTCAAGCTCAGGGAATTTGGCCTTTGTATCAACTCCCAGTTCCTTAGGTCCAGATGAAGAAGTGCAAGTTGGTGGAGCAGTTGGTACTGCTAGTGCAAACCTTGGTACTGCTAGCACCTCAAGCAGTACTAGTGGACTCTTGAATGATGATACTTATTGTGCTTTCTTGACTACTCAGCACAATGGAAGTATGTTGACTCATTCAGATCTTCAAGAGATTGATGAAGATGATATTGAAGAAATGGATATTAAGTGGCAGCTCTCTCTTCTCAGTTTGAGAGCTAGGAGATTCTTGAAGAAGACTGGCAAGAAGATTGTCATAAACAGTAATGATGTTGTAGGATATGACAAGTCCAAGATTGAGTGCTTCAATTGCCACAAGAAAGGTCATTACTCAAGGGAGTGCAGATTGCCAAGCCAACAAGATGGAAAGAGTAGAGCATATGGAAACAAGTCAAGAGTTGTAGAGGTTACTGATTCAAGCTCAAAAGCCATGGTTGCCATTGATGGCTTATGATTTGACTGGAGATATATTGCAGAGGAGGAAGCAGAAGCATCTACAGAGGTTGCTCTCATGGCATTTTCTGATTCTGAGGTACAAGTTTCAAAATGTTCTAAATCTTGTGAACCTTTAAAAGAACTAGAAACACTTAAAACAAGATATGAGAAACAGAGAAAAGAATTAAAAGAAACTGCTTTTAGCTTAGCAAATCATAAGAGAGCTTTAGCTGTGTTAGAAGAAAAAATTATTCATTATCAAAACAATGAGTCTAAGTTTTCTGATGATATGATTATTGTTAAGAGAGACTTAATGTTTAGAGAGAATGAGATCACTGTTTTAAAACATGAACTAGAACAGGTTAAGAAAGCTAAGGAGAACATTCAGATGAGTGTAGACACACTTGAATACACATCAAAAGGTGTTCAAAAGATAATTGAGACTCAGATTCTAAATAAAGTTAAGTCAGGCCTAGGATATAAGTCAGTTCCACCTACCTATAGAGGAATTCCATCACCCAAAGGTATAGACTTAGAACACACAGGACTCCCTGAATTTCAATTACCTGTGCTTAACTATGGTCCTCAACCCAAGAAGGATGTAGTTGATAAACCTGTGTTTGAAAGTGCAAGTGATAAATCACTATCTGAGGACAAGGTGTCTTCTGATAGGTCCTCACCCAAGGACTCAGATGCTCCAACCATTGAGGAATGGACTTCTAATGATGAGGATGATCAGGATGTGGTTAAGCCTGTTAGTGCTAAAGTAGAGGAACCAAAAGTTCCAAAGATGGTTAAACCTGAGACTGTTAGGCCTAGATCAAATGCCAAACCTTTTAGATCAACAGTTAGGTATGCAGAAATGTATAGAACCACAAACAAGCCAAGAGGTAACCAGAGGAATTGGAATGACCTCAAATCCCACCAATTAGGAAAGGATTTTGTTTGCTATAGGAAAGCTTGTTACTCTTGTGGTAGCTTTGATCATCTTGCAGCTTTTTGTGATAAGTATGTTAGAGGGTATTCAAACAAAAGCATGTGTCTAGAGAGACCTAAAACTCTTCCTAGGAATGATAAGATGATACCCAGATAAGTTCTTTTGAGGTCTGGACCTAAAGCAGTTCAAACTGCTAGACCAGCAGTTCAGACTGTCAGACCTATGAGACCAATTCACCCAAGGCCACCAGTTCAAAATCCAATAAATGTTTTTAAACCATCATACAAAACTGGTAAAAGAACTTTTTATGAGAAAGCAGTGGTGAAAAACCAAGTTTGGAAACCTAAGGTAACAACTGCCAAGCCAGCAGTTCCAACTGCTAGCAGGATAATTGGTACTGGTGTGCATAAAAACACTGCTAAGGGAAACATGGGTAATGGAGTGAATGCTTCAGCATGTTGGGTATGGAGACCAATTAAACCCAATGGTGCTAAGACTGTTTTGAAAAGAATGAATTATGTTGATGCTAGAGGAAAGCCTAAGTCTGTTTTGGCTTGGGTTCCACAAGGAAATTAATTTTTCTTGTTATATGCATTGTTAGTCATATGCTTGTATCTTGTTTCTTTTTTTTTGGACTAACAATTGCAGGATTGGAGAAAACACCAAGGGATTAAGAATGCTTGATGTTTTGGACTAAATGGTGTTCTGGAGATTAGTATGTGATCTTTACATACAACAAATGGTAATTGGTTCACCATGTCTTATCCACTTAAGAACCAACTAGTCCAGAGCAAACGGTTTCTGGTAAAGACTAATCAAATCCGTTGATGGTTGACAATTTACCAAAAATTGTATGGTTATCAGCTCACCATATCTAAATGTGAAGAGTTGGCTAGTCCAAAGCAAACGGCTATTGGTAAAGACATATCAAATCCGTTGATAGCTGATAGTTTGCTAAAAACTATGTTTGAGCCTTGTTATTTTAAAATTTTATTTCAAAAAGTTGGTACGGCTCAACAAAATTTTTTCAATAGTTGGGACGGTTAGTACAAAATATTGGTACGGTTCAACTAGCCGTTATGACTGACATGTCAGTAATTAATTTTGGGGTAAAAACTAGCCGTTGGCGGTTTGTTGCAATTTTTACTGGATGAATTACGGATTTCGAGGGATCCTCTTATAGATATTTTAACTTTTATTTTATTATATTCTTATACTAAAATAAATAGTTACCATATTCTTTAAGTCGGTCAACTTGAAACCCTACAACTCTCTCCATAAACTCTCAATATTGCTTTCATCTTCTATCTTTTCACTCAAAATTATTACTATTCACGGCTGTTAACTAATATTTACTGCAAAGAATGGATGTTTTGAAATTTGTTAAGCGTCACAACCAGGTTGCGTTTTTAGAGAAGACAGAGCAAGGAGATGGGCCAAAATTTTATGAGGTTGTGGACTTTCTCAACCACTCTCACATAAGGTATGCTCTAACTGTTTCTCCTACTCTTTATGTTTCGCACATCACACAGTTCTGGCAGAATTCATCTATCTTGACAAGTGATGACGGTGACTTAGAAATTCATACTAAAGTAGATGGCATTAAATTTGTTGTTACCGAGTCTATACTTAGGAGACATCTTAAATTAAATGACTCAGATGGTATCCACACTATGCTAAATACTAAAATTTGGGAAGAACTTACAAAAATGGGGTATAATACATCTGAACATAAATTGACTTTTCAAAAAGCATGTTTTTCACCCCAATGGAGATTTTTGATACATACTCTTCTATGTTGTTTAAGTAATAAAAAGACTGCTTGGGAACAGTTCAGTAGCAATATTGCTATTGCTCTCATTTGCTTGTCTACACACAGAGTTTTTAACTTTTCAAAATATATTTTTGAGGGTATGACATCAAATGTTGATAGTAAAACAAAGTTTTTAATGTATCCCAGGTTTGTTCAAACAATTTTAAATAAAAAGAAAAACCTGCTTACAAAACCAACTGAAATTTTTGCTACGCCTAGTCTACAATCAAAGGTTTTTCAAAATATGACTATGGCTAGTAGACTTTTTGAAGGGGAACCAGTTCCATTGTTTCCTCAAATGATTCAAACTGAGTTGGGAGAAGGTTCAGCAGTTCCAACTGATCCCCATCACACATCCACTCAAGTATTTAAAACAAACCAACAACCACCTATCACTTATAGGAGAAGGTCTAAACCTAGTCTAACTAGGGTTGTGACTGAATCCTTGCCCAAAGATTCACCTCTCATAGCAGGTAATACAGCTAGAAGTGATGAGGGTAGTTCTTCACAAACTGAATTGACGGCTTTATGTACCAAGTTAGTAGCCAAGGTTGACACTTTGGAGAAGGAGCTAAAGCAAACCAAGGAGGAATTCAAAGCTCACAAGGAGAATTTTGCCAAAGTCTATACAAAGTTAACAAAAAGGGTGAAGAAGCTTGAAGAACAGTTGAAGAAGAAAAGGGCAAGAGTGGTATTGGATGATGATTCTGATGATGATGATTCAAATGGTTCAGACGGGGATGATGAAAATTCTTCCAAACAGGGGAGGAAATTTAGTAAAGATAAGGATAGATCAGCATCTCAGGGGAGGTATGAAGAAGGTTCTGAACAAGATAAAGGTTTTGATATTGGTTCAGGTTCTGGTTATGGTCAAGAAGAAACAGCTGAAACACATCAAGCAGTTCCAAATGTTGAAGCAGTTCAAACTGCTGAGACAGAGCAACAAACAGTTCAAACTGCTGAGACAAAGTATCAAGCAGTTCCAACTGAAGAAACTTCTGCTGAACAAGTTTATGAAAGGAGAAGAGCAGATAAAGGGAAGAAGCCTATGACATCTGAAGAAGTGGCTGCTGCTCAAGAACTTGAAAGGCTTAAGAGGTTGAAACCAAAAACTCAAGAACAGATAGATCATGATGCAGAGGTTGCAAGGCAATTGGTAGAAGAAGATTTGGCTGGTGAGGAAGCTAAACAAGCTCAGATTGCTCGTGATGAAGAATTTGCAAGGAAAATGGCTGCTGATGATATAAGAAATATAGCTGAATTCATGGAAAGAAAAAGATCAAATGAAGTAAATCAAGAAGAGTTCAATGAACAGTTACAATATTTTCTGGATTCTGATGTGATTGTAAGAGCACAAGCTTCAATGATTCTTAAAGATAAAGAGTTGAATGAAGAAGAGAAGACAGAGGAGCTTAAAGAATTCATACTCAAGAAGAATGGAGTTGCAACATGGGAAGATCTGATTCATAGAATAAGAGAAAGACAGAAGTCAGGGTACAAGACAAAGATGCCAACAAAGAAGGAACTTGTTGAGGATATGAAGCATTATTTGAAGAACTCAGCAAATTACTCCATGAATGATTTCAAGGGAAAGTCTTATGCTATAATTGAAAAAGAATTCTGTGAAACTTATGCTATTTTGAATTCTCCAAGAAGAAGTTTCAAAACAGGTAAGAAGAGGGAAGCATAATCTATGGAATCAGAAGTTGCTAAGAAACAAAAGTCTGAAGAAGAAGGGTTAACTAATGAGAAGATCAGAAGCATGATGGTGATTATTCCAGAGTCTTCTTACATTAAACCTTTGCAGGTAAAACATCCAATCATTGACTGGGAAGTGTTTACTGATGGTAGAATGAAGGGATGGAAGATTATCAGACTTGGAGATATTTCTGAAAGATATAAGTTGTTTGAAGATTTACTCAAAGGCTTTGACAGAGAAGATCTAAATCAACTATGGAGCTTAGTGAAAGAAAAATTCAGAGATATTGATCCTATTGAAGATAAAGATAAAGAACTATGGGTTCAATTGAAGAGAATTTATGAACCAGATGGTGGAGAATCGATATGGAGATTTCAAGCACAAGTCAAGGACATCTCTTGGAAGTTATTTGGAATGTGTGGAGTACACAGGGTGTCTACCAAGGATGGAATAGAGATCTATATGCTGGTTGAAAAGGATTATCCACTCAGACTAGGTGTTTTGACAATGATGGCATGTGTTAGACTGGAAGCTAATGAAGAGTCTGAGATGGCTGATATGCTAGTGGTAAAGATATTCAACCTTGCACAAGAAGTGAAAGCTAGATCTAAGAGATTTGCTTGATGGGTGTTTGAAAGAATTTTCAGCATTAAGAAGAAGAAGCTTAATTTGAAGAAACTTAGTGATTTGGATAGAAATCATAAGTTTAGGGGAGGATTGTTAGGAAATTAAGCTTAAGCAGTTAAGACTGTTGAAGGTAACAGTTAGGACTGTTGAAGGTGGAAGTTAAGACTGCTGAAGAGTTTTGAAGACATAAGCAGTTAAGACTGCTGAGTGAAGAATTTTGTACGGTTTATGATTTGTGTAAGTAGATAAATATGGAAAAGATATTGTGTATATCGTCTAGAATTAGATTGATAGTTATCTTGTAAAGGAATTCTTAGTCTATAAAAGGATTGCCTAGGTTAAGGTTTATACACACGATAGAGTTTAAACGTATTAGAAAGATTCAAGGTTGTAAACCCTAGTGATAGGAGATCACTCGTATTATTTTCTAATAATATTGAATCGTTGAAGGTTATTATTCTGTGTTCTTTGTTTTATTCAAATCATACAAAACACATAAAGTCTTCTAAGTGCTAGCTAGTAAATTCCACGTGCTAGACTAAGCATAATTCTTAGTATCACATCTAACACAAGGAGTGTGTGTAGATCCGGTTAGATCTAAACACACTCCTTGTGTTAGAGATACTTTGCGTAATACTAACTAGCACGCGGAATTTACTAGTTAATACTTAAAAGATATTGTGTATTGTATATATGAATGGAACAGTAAAGTATTTGTACGAACAATGAAGACAATGAGAATAACCAAAATGATTCAATATTATTGATGAATAATACGAGTGATCTATGTTATCACTAGGGTTACAACCTTGAATCTCTCTAAAACAACTGTACATAAACTCTAACCTAGGACCTCCTTTTATAGAACAAGGAGTCCTTTAGAAGATAACTATAATATCCGTATAACTCTAACTAAATAGGATATTCACTAAATCTTTTCTATACTTATCATATTACACATTTTCAGAACATAAGCAATACTAATTGTTTGTACTGGTAGTTAGTACTGCTTGTGTTATTCTCCAGCAGTTGAAACATTTAGCCTGGCAGTACTAACTGTTGGTTTAATTCCCAACAGGAAGATTGACAAGACTTTGTTTATCAGAAGATGCAAAGATGATATCCTGCTAGTTCAAGTTTATGTTGATGATATTATTTTTGGTTCAACAAAGAAGGAGCTATCTATTGAGTTTGAAAAATTGATGCATGAGAGGTTTCAGATGAGTTCTATGGGAGAACTTACTTTCTTTTTAGGATTGCAAGTGAAGCAGAAGGAAGATGGCATATTTATCAGTCAAGATATGTATGTTGCTGAGATCTTAAAGAAGTTTGGGTATATAGATGTCAAGATAGCAAGCACACCAATGGTCACTGATAAGCCTTTTCTCAAGGATGAAGTTGGTGAACAAGTTGATGTTCATTTGTATAGATCGATGATTGGTTCATTGATGTATCTTATTTATTCAAGACCTGATATTATGTTTGCAGTGTGTGCCTGTGCTAGATACCAAGTCACACCAAAAGTTTCACATCTTCATGCTGTGAAAAGAATTTTTAGATACTTAAAAGGCAACCTAAATTAGGCATTTGGTATCCAAAAGATTCACTTTTTGATTTGGTAGCATACACTGATAGTGACTATGCTGGAGCTAGTTTGGATAGGAAATCTACAACAGGAGGCTGTCAATTTCTTGGGTGTAGATTGATATCATGGCAGTGCAAGAAACAGACTGTGGTTGCAAATTCTACAATAGAAGCTGAATATGTGGCTGCTTCAAGTTACTGTGTACAAGTGCTCTGGATTCAGAATCAATTGCTGGATTATGGGTAATATTTTATGCATACCAAAATCTTTATTGATAATAGCAGTACTAAATTAAAAATCCTGTTTATCACTAAAAAATAAAGCATATAGAGATAAGACACCATTTTATAAGAGACTACAATGAAAAGAAGTTAATTCAAATGGTTAAAATCCATGCTGACAATAATGTTGCAGATTTGCTTACAAAAGATTTTGATGTGGGTAGATTTCAATTTTTAATTGCCAGTATTGGAATATTAAATCTTTAAAATCAGTTATCTCTTTGTGTTTTTGTAGAATTTTGTATGGATTAGTACTGTTATTCAAGTCAATAAGATTTTCTGCTGTTAACTATAATTAGTACTGCTAGTTATATTTACAACTGCTAGTTAATGCTGCTAGTTACACTTAGAACTGTTAAGTATAATTAGATGTTGTGATTATTGTGAAGTGTTACGACTTATGTTTTTGTGGTTTTGGAGCTAACATTTTGCAGGATAAGTAAAGCAAAAAATGTTTTGGTTGAAATTGGAGTTAAATTTGTTGTCTCAAAGTTACTACTGCTAGGCATAAGTTAGTGCTGCTGGCATAACTTAGTGCTGCCAAGGTTTCAACTGCTAGTTTGTTCAAGGGACTGTTTCATAACTTCTTGGATTAAGGGTTTATAAACATCAATAATTCATTTAATCAGTTTTCTAAATTCACAAACGCTCTCAAATTGCAAACCCTAACTCAATTTATCATCTAATCACAAAAACCCCAAATCATCACAATGTCGAATCTTTCTTTTGCCGACACTCACAACATGATTTCCTTTTTGAAAAAACCCAAAGAGTCTGAAGGTTTTACTGAGATAATTGATTTCTTAAATGCAAACCCTATCATGTATGCATTAACAGTAAACCCTACTATATATATTTCTCTCATTAAACAGTTTTGGTGTACTGCTAAGGTCGAAACTATTAATGGGGAAGAATAGCTTCATGCCCTTGTAGATGGGCAGAAGATACTAATTACTGAAACAACTGTTAGGAGAGTTCCTCACCTAGCAGATGATAAAGGTATTGAGTGTTTTTCTAATTCTATAATTTTTGAAAACCTTGCACTGATGGGATATGAGAGGAAAAATGATTCTTTAAATTTTTTAAAAGGTTCCTTCTCCCCACAGTGGAAATTCTTAATACATACTATCTTGCTGTGTCTTAGTCCAAAGACAACTAGATGGAATGAGTTTAGCAGTAATGTGGCCTCTGCCATAATCTTCTTGGCTACAAACCAAAAGTATAATTTTTCAAAAATGATTTTTGTTAGTATGGTTAAGAACTTGGATAAATCAGCAAACAAAATTTATATATATCCAAGGTTTTTACAACTGCTTATGGACAGATAATTTACTGAAAAGAAAATTCATCAAAGAACTTATGTTGCACCCTCTCATTCTAAAAAGAGTTTTGCTAACATGAAGAGGGTGGGAAAAGACTTTTCAGGACAAGTAACACCATTGTTTCAGACAATGTTTGTACAAAGTCAAACTCAGGGTGAAGGATCAGGAATCCCCACTGTAACCCAACACATACCCACATTTTTATCCATTTCCTCAACACAAAAGACCTATACACATAGGAAAACCAAAAAGGGCACTGAGCTACCTTAGGCTAGTGCTGGTATGGATGCAGATGATGCTACCCATAAGGAGAAGGGAGGTAGTTTAGAAAGGGCTGCCACTACTGCTGCTAGCTTAGAAGTAGAGCAGGTCAGTGGTAACATAAGTAAGACCCAATCCAAGACAACATCTACTGAATCAAGTTCCCATGGAACTGATTCAGATGATGGAATCCCCAGGTGCCAAGAAACCAAGGGGGCACAAGTGCTCAACCTAGGGTTAAGACTGTGTCTAACACACCCTATGATTCACCACTCGGGAGAGGTAACACACTTCGAAGTGATGAGGGTAGTCTGGAACATAAAATTACTGAATTGACGAAATTATGTACCACTTTACAACAACAAGTCCTTACTTTACAAGAGACCAATTCCTCACAGCAATTGGAGATCACTAGTTTGAGGAAGAGGGTCAAGAAGCTGGAATAGGGAAGAAGGGTAAATACTTCTGGGCTTAAAAGATTGCACAAGGTGGGTACTACATTTAGGGTTGAGACTTTTAGTGAAGCTGAACAGAGTTTTGGGGAGGATGCTCCTAAACAGGGAGGAATGAAGGCAAGGCTTCAGGTTAGGATAATGAGATGGTTGACGAGGGTAATTATTTTGAGGTTGATGAGCAGGTGAATGAAGCGGTTGATACTGGTGCTAAATTATTGGTTGAAGAGAATGTTGATGCTGCTAAGTCTGTTAGTACTTCTGGGTTGGATGTTGAAAAGGAAGGAAGCTGCTAAGCTGATGGTTGATGCTGCTGAACTTAATGCTGCTAGTGAGAAAATCAATGCTGCTGAACTTAGTGCTGCTAGTGAGAAAATTAATTCTGCTGAGCCAGAAGTTAGTGCTGCTAGTAAAGATGTTGATGTTAGTACTGCTGCAAGAACTGAAGAAGAAGAGATTACCATAGCTCAAGCACTTACAAAGTTAAAGGGCACAAGACCTAAGGCAAAAGGGGTGGTAATCAATGAACCAGCTCAATCCACAACAACAACCAAAACAACAATCACTTCACCATCAAAAGACAAGGGCAAAAGCATTATGATTGAATCTGAGAAATCTCTTTCAAGGACAAAACAAATGCTCTTAGATGCAGAGATAGCAAGAAAGCAACAAGAAGAGTATGATGCTGAGAATCAAAGAATACTGGCTGAACGAGCTCAAATAGAGGAATAAGCCAGTCTTGTAGAGCTAAACTCATGGGATGACATACAAGCAAAATGTGATGGAGATCGTATGTTAGCTCAGAGAATGTGGCAAGATGAACAAGAAGAGTTGTCCTTAAAAGAAAAATCTACGCTCTTCATAGAGTTCTTAGCTAAGAAGAAGAAATTCTTTGCACAGAAGAGGGCTGAAGCTAAGAGAAACAAACCACCTACCAAAGCACAACAAAAGAAAATAATGTGTACCTACTTGACAAATATGGATGGATGGAAGCCTGCTCAGTTCAAGGGCATGAGCTATGACAGGGTTAAAGAACAGTTTGACAAAGTTTTCAAAAGGGTGAACACTTTCATTGCTATGAATATAGAGGAGGTGGTGGGGAGTTCTAAGGAAGCAGAGAAAGAACAAGAGAGTGGTTCTAAAAGAGCAGGGCCAGAACTTGAGCCTGTGTTGGGAATTAAATGTTCTAAAGATTAGTACTGCTGAGAAGAATACTCTAACAGTACTAACTGCTAGTGTATATGTGAAGACTTCTGAAGTTATAACTAACAGTACTAACTGAAGTTAGTACTGCTAGTACAAACAAAGGTACTGCTGATTCCTACTGCTCGATGGATAAGTGTCGCGTATACTACTGCTGGTTGGATAAGTTTAAAAAGATATTTATGTATAAAAGTCAAGTATATATGGTAGAGAATATCTTTGTTTTGTAGTCAGTCAATCAAGTTGTAAACATAGATACATGTTGTATCTTAGCTAATGACACTCTCAACATAAGCTAGCAAGTAGTTCGACAAGACTTGACAATATTGTAAAAGATCTTCTTTGGACTATAAAAAGAAGATCTTAGCTTAGAGATAAGCACTTGATACATGAACTTAAAATTACATATCAGTCAAGAACAAAGAACATAACTTATCATAGAAATCATAAGTCATAGAAACATATAGATTCATGGTTTTTGTAACCCTAGTGATAGTGAAGATCACTCGTATTATTTTCAATAATATTGAATCGTTTGGTATTAAACTTTCATTGTTCATTATTCATTACACAAGCATCACTGTTCCATTTCCATAAACAAATAACCTTCTAAGTGTGGTTAAGTAGATTCCGCATACTTAACCATATTAACTCAAAGTATCACATACACAAGTTACAAAGGACTAACATCCTTAAAGTGTATCGATTCCCTCGCAATTGGTATCAGAGCAAGACTGATATATTTGATTTAGAAGAAGAATAAGAAGAAATGGACGTGGAGAATACTGAGGCTACAAATATTGCAGCAAAGTTGCCTATGATCATTTTACACTAGGTAACAGATATGTCATTCTTGAAGGCAAAACAGTTCGGAAAATAAATACTGGACCAACTACCAATGAAGAAAGGATACAGAAGAGGAATGATCAAAAGGCAAGAAATTTGCTACTTATGACCATTCCTGGTGAACAGATGCTATCTTTTAGCAAGTATCCTGATGCAAAAACTCTTTTTGAAGAGATTTGTGCATGGTTTGGTGGTAATGAAACTACCAAGAAAACACAGAAGACATTGATGAAACATCAATTTGAAAATTTTAGTTCAAATAGCAATGAATCTCTTGATAAGCTGTTCTCAAGATTACACAAGCTTGTCAGTCAGTTAGCTGTGTTGGGAGTTGAGATAGCCAAGGAAGATCTCAACATGAAGTTTTTAAGAAGTCTACCTGATGAATTCCAAACTCATGTGGTTGTCTGGATGAATAAGCCAGACATTGAAACCATGAAACTTAATGATTTGTACAACAATTTCAAAATTGTTGAACAAAGTCTGAAGAAGTCTGGAAGCTACAGTACTAGTTCTGGGAATGTGGCACTTATGTCATCTCCTAATTTTAGTAAGTCAGAAGAGGTAGATGAAGATGAAGGTGGTTCTACTGTTAACTTTGGTGGTTCTACTGCTAGTTCAAAAAAGAATGGTGCTGGACTTGGAGATTCAACATTCTATGCATTTGTTACCAGTCAAACTAGTGGTTCTCTTCTAACTCATGAAGACCTTGATCAGGTGAATGATGATGACTTAGAAGAGATGGATATAAAGTGGCAAGTTGCCTTACTTAGCATGAGGGCTAAGAAGTTTTGGCACAAAACTGGAAAGCAGATTACCATAAATGGTAATGAAACTGCTGGGTTTGATAAGATGAAAGTAGAGTGTTTCAATTGTCACAAGTTTGGACACTTTGCAAGAGAGTGCAGAAAGCCAAAAAGGCAAGATAATAGGATCACTTGGTATAAGCAAGATAGAAAGAAGGAAGTCACTGTGGAAGAGCCAAAGGCTATGCTAGCCATTGATGTTGTTAGCTATGATTGGAGCTTCATGGCTGATGAAGAGGAAGCACCAAAGGAAGCTGCAATGGTGGCAACTGAGACTGCATTGATGGCATTTTCTGATTCAGAGGTAAATTCTATAATAAAGTGTACTGAATCCTGCTCTGCTCTTAAAGCTTATGAAAAACTTAAAAAGGAATTTGATGATCAACTATAAGAGCTAGATAAAACAATTGATAATTTAGCTAATCATAAAAGAGGTCTAGCTATTTTTGAAAAACAAATCTTGCATTATAGAGGAAATGAATCTAGGTTTAGTGATGACATGGCTGCACTAAAAAGAAACTTAGAGTTCAAAGAAGAGTGCATTAATGTGCTGAATGAATCACTAGCAAAGCACAAAAAGGCAAATGAAAATGTTAAGATAACAGTAGATACACTAGTTTATGCCTCAGATGGAATCAATAAGAATTGGGAAGCTCAAGTTGTTAATAAAGCTAAGTCTGGTATAGGTTACAAATATGTTCCTCCACCATTCAGAGGTATTCCCTCACCTCCAGGTATTGACCTAGCTCACACAGGTTTAGCTGAGTTTCAAGAACCAAAAATGGAATATGGTTCTAAGTCTGCTGAAATTCCTAAGGTAGAAGAAGTAAGTGAGAGTTTAAATAAAACTTCACTTTCTGAGGACAAGGAGTCCTCTGATAGGAAATCAGATATTGTAGTCATTGAGGACTGGAAATCTGATGATGATGAAGAAGAACAGGTTATGTCTAAACCTGATGTGGTTAAGAAAGCAGGAACAAGTGTTCCTAAGATAGTCAAACATGATACTGATAGGCCTAAAATCAATGTTAAACATGTTAGGCAACCAGTTAGATATTGTGAACAATACAGAACCACAAACAAGCCTAAAGGCAACCAAAGGAATTGGAATGGCCTTAAGTCTCACCAACTAGGTGATGACATTGACTTCTATAACAAAGCTTGTTTCATATGTGGAGAATTTGACCATCTTGCTGCTTTCTGCAACCAAAGGGTATCTAGGTATACACACAATAGGGTGAATCTAAAAGGGCAAACTCCTAAAAGTCACTCTAATAATATTAGAACAATACCCAAAACAGTTTCATTTAAGTCTGGACCAAAAGCAGTTCCTACTGCTAGACCAAAAGTTCATACTGCTAGACAAGCAGTTTCTACTACCAGACCTTTTTACTCTGTTTACCCAAAACAAACAGTTAAAAATGCAAAAATAAATTTCAAATATGCGTCTAAAACTGCTCAAAGGCCTTTTCAATCAAAAGCAGTGGTCCAAAAACAAAATTTGAAAGTGAAGGGTACAACTGCAAAGCCAGCAGTTTCTACTGCTAGCCAAACAGTTCATACTGCTGCTTGGGAAAAGAGGGCAAATGTTGTTAAGGTCTCAGCATGTTGGGTTTGGAGACAAATTAAACCCAATGGTGCATCAACCATTCTTAAGAGATTAAATTACATTGATGCACGAGGCAGATCCAAGTCAGTAATGGCTTGGGTCCCCAAAGGAAACTAATATTCCTCATTTCTGTGTAGGAACATTCAACTGATAAACAAGAGGATCAAGGATTCTCGAATAGTGGATTTTTAAGGCACATGACTGGCAACATATCTTATCTCTCAGATTTTAAATCAATAAATGGAGGATTTTGAAGATTTTTAAGATGTGTACTATGTGCAAGAGCTTAAGTATAATCTTTTTAGTATCTCACAAATGTGTGACAAAAAGAACAAAGTTCTTTTTACTGACACTGAATGTCTTGTACTTTCTTCTGATTTTAAGATGCCTGATGAAAGTCAAGTACTTCTTAAAATTCCAAGAAAGGGCAACATGTACAGT
The DNA here is from genome assembly GCA_021014915.2 of Artemisia tridentata subsp. tridentata. Classification (NCBI taxonomy): domain Eukaryota; kingdom Viridiplantae; phylum Streptophyta; class Magnoliopsida; order Asterales; family Asteraceae; genus Artemisia; species Artemisia tridentata. Next base: position 203,935,428 of record CP139502.1, read on the forward strand.
GTTGATATGAAGAACATTGTCCCTAAAGAGGCACTTACTTGTCTAGTTGCAAAGGCCACATTGGATGAATCAATGAAATGGCATAGGAGGCTTTGTCACATAAATTTCAAAACCATAAATAAGGTTGTTAAGAATGGTTTGGTAATAGGTTTACCTCAAAAACGATTTGAAAATGATCAAACATGCATTGCTTGTCTAAAAGGCAAACAACACAAAGCCACTTGTAAGCCCAAAATTTTTAACTCTATTGATCAATCATTTTTTATGCTTCATATGGACTTATTTGGACCTACTTCTGTTAGTAGTATAAAGCATAAAAGATATTGTCTAGTTATTACTGATGACTATAGTACATTTACATGGGTTTTCTTTTTAGGTTCTAAGGGTAAGACTTCTAGCATCCTTAAGACATTCATTACAGAGATAGAAAACCTAGTAGACAAGAAAGGAAAAGTCATTAGATGTGATAATGGGACAGAGTTTAAGAATAGAGTTATGGATGACTTCTGCAAGGAAAAAGGTATTAGGAGAGAATTTAGTGTTGCTAGAACTCCTCAGCAGAATGGAGTTGCTGAAAGGAAAAATAGAACACTCATAGAAGCTGCTAGAACCATGTTAGCCGACTCTAAGTTGCCTATCACTTTTTGGGCTGAAGCAGTTAATACTGCTTGCTTTGTCCAGAATAGGGTTTTGGTTGTCAAATCGCACAATAAGACATCATATGAACTTTTTAGAGGTAGAACTCCTGCAATAGGATTTCTTAGACCTTTTGGATGTCATGTGACAATTCTGAATACCTTAGACCATCTAGGAAAGTTTGATGGTAAAGTAGATGAAGGATTCTTAGTTGGATATTCTCTTAATAGCAAAGCTCTTAGAGTATACAACTCAAGAACTAGAAGAGTAGAGGAAAACCTGCATGTGGAATTTTTAGAGAATAAATCCAATGTAGCAGGTGAAGGTCCCAAATGGCTATTTGATCTTGAGTCACTAACCCATTCTATGAATTATGTGCTTGTTGTTGTTGAAACTAATAAATTTTCAGGTTCAAAAGGAGATGAAACAACAAATGAGGCAGGGTTAGACAAAGAGACAGATCAAGATTATGTATGGATGCCAATATGGACTAGTACAAGTGTGGCTTCAACTTCAACAAATGATGGACCTTCTATTGATAAAGCTAAAGAAGGGATTGAAGATGAAAACAAGAAAGATGAGACTGAGAAACAAGAAAGTGAAGTTAGCAGTACAAAAGATGTTTCTACTGCTGAGACAGAGCAAGATACTGCTAGGCTAAATATTTCTACTGCTAGGCCAAATGTTTCTACTGTTGGCCCATCAGAACCAAATGAGGCAGAATTCTCAGAAGAAGAGGTGGATTTCAACAATCTCCCACCTAACTATCATGTTCCTACGACTCCACACACAAGGATTCACAAAGTCCACTCCCTGGACAATGTGATTGGAGATGTACAATCAGGGGTGAAGACAAGACAACAACTGAAGTCTTCAGACCAACAAGGGCTTCTTGATGCCCTTTATGCTTCAAAGCAGCATGAGTTTGCAAACTCTTGCTTATTTGTATGTTTTTACTCACAAGCAAAACCAAAGAATGTTCTTAAAGCCCTAGATGATTCAAGCTGAGTAGAAGCTATGCAAGAAGAGCTTCTTCAGTTTAAGATTCAGGGAGTAAGGGTAATTGGCACTAGATGGGTTTTCAGAAATAAAAGGGACGAAAGGGACATAGTGATTAGGAATAAGGCTAGATTAGTAGCTCAAGGGTACACACAAGAAGAAGGGATAGACTATGAAGAGGTTTTTGCTCCAGTAGCAAGGATTGAAGCCATTAGGTTATTTTTGGCTTATGCTTCATTTATGGGCTTCACAGTTTATCAAATGGATGTCGAGAGTGCTTTTTTATATGGTACTATTGAAGAGGAGGTATATGTCTCACAACCTCCAGGGTTTACTGACCCAGATCATCCAGACAATGTGTACAAGGTAGTTAAGGCTCTTTATTGCCTTCATCAGGCTCCAAGGGCTTGGTATGAAACACTGGCTTCCTACTTAATAGAAAATGGATTTCAAAGAGGGAAGATTGTTCAGACATTATTCATCAAGAAGCACAAGAATGATCCTTTGCTAGTTCAGGTGTATGTGGATGATATCATCTTTGGATCTACTAGGAAGGAGATGTGTTTAGAGTTTGAGAAGCTTATGCATGATAAGTTTCAGATGAGTTTCATGGGGGAACTTACATTCTTTTTGGGTCTGCAAGTTAGGCAATCATGTGAAGGCATATTTATTTGTCAAGATAAGTATGTTGCAGAGATTCAAAGGAAATTCAAATTTGCTGATTCAAAAGTGGCAAGCACACCAATGGACTCTGAGAAGCCACTTCTTAAATATTTAGATGGAGAAAATGTAGATGTACACACATACAGATCTATGATAGGCTCTTTGATGTATCTCACATCTCAGACTGATATCATGTTCTCTGTTTGTGCTTGTGCAAGATTTCAAGTAACTCCTAAGGTTTCTCATTTAACAGATGTCAAGAGGATTTTTAGATATCTCAAGGGTCAACCTAGGCTGGGTCTATGGTATTCTAGAGAATCACCTTTTGACTTGGTAGCATTTTCAAATAGTGATTATGCAGGTGAAAGCTTGGACAGAAAGTCAACAACTGGAGGATGTCAGTTCCTTGGGTGTAGACTTATCTCATGGCAGTGTAAGAAGCAAACAATTGTGGCTACTTCAACAACTAAACCTGAATATGTAGCTGCTGCAAGTTGCTGTGGTCAAGTCCTATGGCTTCAAAACCAACTTCTTGACTATGGGTACAATTTCTTAAACACTGTCATACATATTGATAATAGTAGTACAATTTGCATAATTAAAAACCCAGTACAACATTCTAAAATAAAACACATTGAAATTAGAGATCATTTTATTAGAGACTGCAATGAGAAAAAGTTGATTCAAGTTCTTAAAATTGATTCTGATTACAACTTTGCAGATCTTCTCACAAAAGCTTTTGATGTTGGAAGGTTTCAGTACTTGGTAGCAAGTATTGGAATGCTCAATACTCAATGATTTAAAACTCTGTGTTTATGTATATAAATTTTTTGTACTGCTAGCTTTGTAAATTGGTACTGTTATTGAAAAAAAAAGTTTGTACTGCTAGTACAAATTTTGATTGTTCAGTTCATACTGTTAGTCATATAATGATACTGCTATAAGACAAATGCTCTGCATTTTGTTTCTTGGTTTTGGACTAACAATTTTAGGTATGAACATTGAGCACAAAGACAGTTTCAAGTGAAATGGAAGCAGCAAAATGATTATACTAGTTGCTGACATAATAGGTTTATGATGGACTGAGTTTAGGAATTCATTAACAAAGGTTTACACCTAAGTTAATTGATTCTTTAAAACTTCTTTCTTGAAACCTGATTATGATGTTTCACATTGACTTGATGGCTCAGTTGGTCAGATAGTAACTGACTCAACTCACTTTCTATCATTTTATACTTACATTAGTATAATGAGCGAGTCTAAGGACATCTGATAGAAAGAACAACTAGCAAAAGTGAATCTAACACTTGTGTTAGAGGTAACAATTGCTATGAGCTGGAAAACCTGTAAAGAAAGCCCTTTGAATGGGTTTATCTTTACACAGGCGGTTGTTTATAACTGAAAACATTGGTTCTCACACAACCAGAGCTTAATTTAAACCGAATTCTTGATTAGGTATCTGTTATACACTTAATCCCTTCAAAATGTTTGTAAGCAGTATGATTTTTCACAATAAAATCAAGTTCATACTGCTATGTCAAAAGTTTCTTATAAAGGATTTTCAAAGAGGCTCAGAAAACCATCAAATGATGGACAATGAGTCAATGCCCCATGAATCACCTCTCACAGGAGTTAACACACCTGGAAGTGATGAGGGCAGCAAATAAACTCTTAAGGAATTGATGGCTACATGTACAACATTGTCTGAAAACATGTTCTAATTGGTAGATCAGATGATGGTGAGAGATCTTCCAAACAGGGGAGGAAATGATAAATCTCAGGGGAGAAAATATTTTAGTACATGGTGAGAGATCTTCCAAGCTCAGGGGAGGAAAATCAAATTGGTTGTGTATGCTCAGAATCAGGGGAGGAAACTCAAATTGATCAAGTTAAAGAAAAGACAAGAGCATACAAGATGAAGATGTCAGCTTTTTGAGAAGCTAACATGTCTTATTATTCAGCCAATAATAAGAACAAGCATTCAGTTGATGATTGCTGGGAATAATCTTTTTCAGTTGTTGGAAACTGGGAATAAACTCTTCAAATGAAGAAAGTTCAAATGAAGATTCTGGAGTATTATATATATTTAGAAGGGATGAAGCATTCAAATGGAGAAAGTTCTATCTAGGTTCTTTCAGTTCACTACGTTTGTTCATCACTTGCAAAGGCATGCTGGAAGATGATTTGACTTCTTGGAACAAGCATCCAAGATACACAGCACCATTGCCTCTTGTAATTCCTCCATCCAAGGAAATTGCACCATCTTTTATTCAAGGTATTGATTGTGTTCAAGACAAAGAAAGATGATGTTATTACTGAAAGAGATTCACAGAAAGCAGATGAGTTAGACAGAAAGATACTTAATCTTGAAGAACAAAGGAAAGCTCAGATCAAGAGTCTGACTATGAAGTGTTTGAAAGATCCTCACAATCAGAATTTAATTCAGAAGAAACATGTTGATTTGGGATAAATCACAAGTTTAGGGGAGGATTGTTGGGAATTAAATGTTCTAAAGATTAGTACTGCTGAGAAGAATACTATAACAGTACTAACTGCTAGTGTATATCTGAAGACTTCTGAAGTTATAACTAACAGTACTAACTGAAGTTAGTACTGCTAGTACAAACAAAGGTACTGCTGATTCCTAATGCTAGATGGATAAGTGTCGCGTATACTACTGCTGGTTGGATAAGTTAAAAAGATATTTGTGTATAAAAGTCAAGTATATACGGTAGATAATATCTTTGTTTTGTAGTCAGTCAATCAAGTTGTAAACATAGATACATGTTGTATCTTTGCTACTGACACTCTCAACATAAGCTAGCAAGTAGTTCGACAAGACTTGACAATATTGTAAAAGATCTTCTTAGGACTATAAAAAGAAGATCTTAGCTTAGAGATAAGCACTTGATACATGAACTTAAAATTACATATCAGTCAAGAACAAAGAACATAACTTATCATAGAAATCATAAGTCATAGAAACATATAGATTCAAGGTTTTTGTAACCCTAGTGATAGTGAAGATCACTCGTATTATTTTCAATAATATTGAATCGTTTGGTATTAAACTTTCATTGTTCATTGTTCATTACACAAGCATCACTGTTCCATTTCCATAAACAAATAACCTTCTAAGTGTGGTTAAGTAGATTCCGCATACTTAACCATATTAACTCAAAGTATCACATACACAAGTTTCAAAGGACTAACATCCTTAAGGTGTATCGATTCCCTTGCAGCCTGAAATGGCCAAGAAACAAAAGATTGATGAGCAGAAGATTGATGAGCAGAAGATTGATGAGCAGAATGAGCAGGAGCAGAAGGAAAGTGATGACGAAGGTTCAGATGAACTTAAACAGTATATAGTGCTTGTTTTAGATGATGAAGAAATACCAATAGATTGTGAACCTTTGGCTACAAAACTTCCAGATATTGTTGGTTGGAGAATATACAATGAGAGCATAAGGAAAGTAATTTATGAAAGAGTTAATTACATAAATGGTCACTGTGGTTTGGCGTTTTTTTCACTTTCAGTCACTGAAGTTTTTTTTTGACTGGTTCAGTCTATTTGGTTTGCATATGTTACGAATCCAGTCCATATCCAAATAGAAATGACCAAAAAGCCCTTGTCATCTTCTTTTTCAAATCTTTTGACAATTAAGTAACATTGGTTAGTCCTTTATACTAATGATCGTTAGTCCTTTATACTAACGGTCGTTAGCCCTTTATACGTTTTCGTCCGTTTTTACACCTTTTCATGCGTTTTTGCACGTTTTCGTTCGTTTTACACATTTTCGTCCGTATTTACCCGTTTTCGTCCGTTTTTACACGTTTTCGTCTGTCTTTACATGTTTTCATCCGTATTTACACGTTTTCGTCCGTATTTACACGTTTTCGTCCATTTTTACACGTTTTCGTCCGTATTTCACGTTTTTGTCCGTTTTTACATGTTTTCCTCTGTTTTTACACGTTTCGTCCGTATTTACACATTTTCGTTCGTATTCACACGATTTCGTCCGTATTTACACATTTTCGTCCGTATTTACACGTTTTCGCCCGTTTTTACACGTTTTCATCCGTATTACACGTTTTCGTCTGTATTACATGTTTTTGTCCATATTTACAAGTTTTCGTCCTTTTTTACACATTTCTGTCCGTTTTTACACGTTTTCCTCTGTTTTTACACGTTTCGTCCGTATTTACACGTTTTCGTCCGTATTTACACAATTTCGTCCGTATTTACACGTTTTCGTTCGTATTTTCACGTTTTCGTCTGTTTTTACACATTTCGTCCATTTTTACACGTTTTCGTCCGAATGTCTACGTTTTCGTCCGTTTTAACACGTTTTCGTCCGTATTTACACCTTTCGTCGTTCCTTTTTATTACACCTTTTTGTTCGTATTTACACATCTTCGTTCGTATTTAGATGTTTTCATCTGTATTTACACGTTTTCATCCATATTTACACGTTTTCGTCAGTTTTTCTACATTTTCGTTCATTTTTACACGTTTTCATCCGCATTTACATGTTTTTATACAGACAGAAACGTATAAAAACCAGAAAAAAATGTGTAAAAGTGGATGAAAATGTGTAAAAATTGACGAAAACATGCAAAAAAGAACTAATATGTGCAAAAATGGATGAAAATATGTAAAAACAGATGAAAACGTGTAAATACAAATGAAAACATGTAAAAATGGACGAAAACGTGTAAATACGGATGAAAAACTGTAAATACGGATGAAAACGGACAAAAACGTGTAAATACGGGACAAAAACGTGTAACAACGGACAAAAACGTGTAAATACGGATGAAAACGTGTAAAAAAGAATGAGAGCGTGTAAAAATGGACGAGAACGTGTAAATACAGACGAGAACGTGTAAATACGGACAAAAACGTGTAAAAACAGACTAAAACGTGTAAAAACGGAAGAAGACATGTAAATACTGATGAAAACGTGTAAAAATGGACGAAAACGTGTAAATACGGATCAAAAACGTGTAAATATGACGAAAACGTGTAACTACTGATGAAAACGTGTAAATACGGACGAAAACGTGTAAAAACGGATGAAAACGAGAAAAAACAGACGAAAATGTGTAAATACGGACGAAAATGTGTAAATACGGATGAAAACGTGTCAAAATGGATAAAAACGTCTAAAAACGGGCGAAAACGTGTAAATATGGACGAAAATGTGTAAATACGAATGAAAACATGTAAAAACGGACGAAAACGTATACAGACGGGATGAAAAGGTATAAAAACGGACGAAAACGTTAGAAAACCAAATTTTCGGTTATTTACTAACGGCCGTTAGTCTAAAGGACTAACGGCCTGTTGGGAACACGTTTTGTATTAATTCAAGTATTGATCATAATGCAATAGGTTGCTTAGGCCTTTAAGTTTGTTTTAGGCCCAGCCCATGTAGAAGGCCCATGGGCTGTGTCATTTAGTTAATTAATTATGTTGTTTAGGGCTACAAGCCCATCCTTATGTAAAAACTATAAATACCCCTCCCATTACAAGGGAAGGGGTTGGTTGATGAATGCTTAAACATTTCCATATTATGATGATCATCTTCCAATCTCTCTTTCTCTCTCTAGATTTAGGGCTTATTAGTGTTTAATCTTTAGTAGCTTAATTCATAAAAGTATAAAACATCAAGTGGTATCATTCGCCTAGGGGTAATTTAGGTTGTTAAAAGATTAGATTTACGAAAAAATTAAAAAAAAAAAAAAAAAAAAAAAAAAAATCCGATATACTTACGTTCATCCGAGTTACTGTCAGACTTGTGGACTACATCGAACGATTTAGTCGAACAATTTACATTCATCGAACGATTTAAGAGTAGTCGAGTTAGACTTTCTCTTCGGCTGATCGAACGATTTCATCGAACGATTTCATCGAACGATTTCTTCGAACGATTTCATCGAACGATTTCTTCGAACGATTTGATCGAACGATTACATCGAACGATTACATTGAACGATTACATCGAACGATTTCTTTTTGATCGAACGATTTGTTTTGTGCTTGAAGGATTTGTTTTTTTTTGACCGAACAATTTTATTTGATCGAACGATTTATCTTTCATCGAACAATTTCCAGTAATCGAACGAGTTCTTGAAGTTTCAGAGATTTATCGAGTTTCTAGTGTAAAATCCTCCGAGTTTTTCAACGATTGAAATCTCAGAGTTTCTAGAGTAAAATCCTCATAATTTCTTCACGCTTTTCATCGTTAAACATATCTAATCTTCAAACAACAACCGTTATTATCCTTTAACGATCCTTTACCATACAAGCTACGTCATAATGTCTCAACCACCTCACTTCAATTACTACTATCAGCTACTGCAATATCCTCAACAACAGCAATTTCATCCTCAGTATCAACAACAACAAGCATTCGTGCAACAACATCAATTTCTCTCTCCACCACAAGTATCCCCACAACAAATCATGCAACAGAATCAAATGCTGAACAATCCATCCTACTCCAGAGAACCACATTGGTTTAACAAGATGTGTGAGGCAATCAGCAGTCAGCAATCCCGACATGAAGCTGGAAATCAAGATACTCCACCTATGCTGACACCTGGTAACTATGTGCAGTGGGCTAGTAGATTTCTCAGATTCATTGAACTCCGCAAACCCCATGGGAAATATCTTAAGCAAGCCATTGAAGAAGGACCCTTTCCACTTCCAGTAAATGTTGTTCCAGGAACTACAGAAAGAGATGAAACATCAACTCCCATTGCTGTCGCTAACTACACAAATGAACAAACACTGCAACAAGAGGCAAATCAATTGGCAATGTCTTACATACTTCAGGGGATTCCTAATCCTATTTACCGAAGTATTGATGCTCAAAAGACTGCCAAAGACATGTGGGAACATGTGCATCTTCTCATGGAAGGGACTGAGTTAAATCAAGAAGACCTTGAGTCAAAGCTTTACATGGAATATAACAATTTCATCATGGAACCAGGGGAGACAATTGAATCATACTACCACCGTTTCACAAATGTTGTAAATGACCTCGATCGTCATGACATCAAGTTACCTAAGATTGCTATCAATTCAAAATTTCTGGGTTGCCTTGGACCAAAATGGCAGAAATATGCAACATTTGTCAGGCAAACTAAGAAGATTGGTGAGGTCAAGTATGGACTAATGTATGACTTTCTGAAACAACATCAATCTGAGGTAGATAAGGAAGTTGCAGCACGAGGCGGTTTCATCCCAGCACCAACACCTAACTCACTTGCTCTCGTTGCTCAATCCAACTTTCCACTACCAAACTAGGAATTTGGTCAATCATCTTTCCAACCAAGTTTTCCACCACAACCTTCTAACCAAATCATCCCATATGAAGCACCATCACAATACTCTGACAATCAAATGGTTCCATATAACAACTCAGATTCCATGTTGTACTCAAACGCTGATTATGATGAAGAGGAGGATGCATTCAACTCTCTTAATGAAGCATTTGGATTAATTGCTAAGGCATTTGGCAAGTTCACCAAATCCAACAACCGTCTTCGTTCATCTTCCAACACCAGGAATCAAGCTGTTATTAATGATGGCAGAGTGGAAATTCAGAATCGATCTTCGGGCAGATATGGTTCAGGAAACAGTGGAAACTACGGGTCTCAGAGGTTTCAGTCAGGAGGGAATAGGTTCAATTCAGCAGGGGGTAACAGGAACAGTGTGGGTAATACTCAGAGCAGAAATCAGATGACTGGGAATGCACGGAAAGGCATTGCAAATACTTCAATCACATGCTACAACTGTGGTGGGAATGGTCACATGAAAATGCATGTCCAAAGCCTCGTACTATGGGCAGTGCATATCACAAGGAAGCTCTTCTAATGGCTCTTAAAGATGAAAAGGCAGCAGGAATGGTGAACACAAAATGAGCAAAGCTTCATGGCAAATGCTGCATCTGATGATGAGATGGAAGATCTTGAGGCAAATGCTGCAGTAATGCTCATGGCAAACATGCAAGAGATGAACATGTCCGAGACAGGCCCGGTCTATGACACCGATGGTCTATCTCAGGTACCTGATCCACAATGTCTTATACATGAAATTGCTTCACCATCTGCATCTTCATCTACTAATGACAATTCTGTTCAACATGATTCATCATTCTCATCTCCATCAGATGATCAAATAAACACTGTTGTATCATTTGATGATGATAAAACCGTCGTTTCATTTGATGATTCGATTGACGATGAAAATTTGGATCATCTTGAACAAAATGATCCTTTGACTGATCAAGATTCAGAGCTTCAGGCCTTGTTAATGACCACCCAATCACAAATTGAAAAATGCAATGAAATCAATAAAAATCTGAAAGAAAAGATTGCATTGTTAACGAAGGACAATGAGTGCTATAAACTACAACTTTCGGGATATCTAAAACAAGATAAACGTGAAAAAGGTTTTGAAATTGCTTTCCAACAAGAGTACGTAAAAGTTCAAAATTTAGAAAGTCAAGTTCGTGAGCTAACCGTTGCCAAAGCTGAGCTTCTCTCTCAAAAAGAAAAGGATCAATTTGAATTCAAAAAACAAATTGATGCTTTAACTTCTGAGTTGTTAAAAACTCAATCAGAGCTTTCAACATCTCAGCAGGATCTTCTTGAAGAAAAGCAAGCCACTAGGAAACGTGTTGACTCATATCTTGAGGAAATTCTGGATTTGGAAACCAAACTCAAAGAATTTCAAAATGTTGTGTATAAAACGGGTAATTCTGTAACACAAATTCAAAAACTAACTGTGAAACCGAGTCCTAAAGGAGTAAGTTTTGCACTTGGAAGTGACAAACCCCGTAATTTACACATAGCACTCAAAGACAATCCTAAGTTATACAATGCAACATTTTTGTTAGATGATACCTTTCAACGTGTTGTTATGTATTCTATTGATGAAGAAACTGATTTTCTTGCAAACAAGATTGAGGGTCGATCAAATTCACAAAAAGAGTTTTCAAGAGTACATTATGATTATAATGCACGACCTCATTTGAGCAAATCATTTGTCCCTCCTAAGGACCATCCAGAACAAACGTTAACATACACAAACATAAATGCTCCTTCGTCTATAACTTCTGTCCCCACAACTGCTGCACAATTCAAAGATTGTTTGACAGAGGATCTTGTTGATCCACAAATGCCTCAAAAATGTCGGGTTCTTCGATATTTTCAGACATTTATGGACGACATTTCTCGTTTGGAGAATGAAATTGAGTTTAGTTCTCAAATTCCTGTCTCTTCTTTTCTTTCTCCTGTTCAAAAAGAAAAGAAAGAGATTCTTCAAAAGAAAATTCTTCCTCATGTCAGAAATCTGAAGAAATGCGCAACAAAATGGGAAGATGAGTTATACACGGAAGTAGCATCTATGAAAACCATTTTCAAAGCTAAAGATGACAAGGTTCAACGTCAAAAACTTCAAAAGAAATTTTTAGCAAAAGAAAATGATCGACTCTTAGAAAAAGTTATGTGTTATGACCTTGTTTCTGTGATTATGAATTCCTTTATGAGTCATGCAATGAATTACTTGTGAAAGATCATGCTGTAAAAGTTGAGATGTTGCAAATGGAGATAGAAAATTTGGTCAAAGAGAATGAGGATCTTCGACAAATCAACAATGATGTGGAAAACAAAGTTTTTAATCTTCAAAAAAGGCTTGATTGGTGTCAAAATCAAAGTGCAGAATTTGAACTAAAATTTCAAAATCTCATAGGATCTTTATCATTTCAAAACAGTCATGTTCCTGATAATCACAAGGAAACAAAGGCTTTCTTAAAACTTAAACTGTTTGAAAATGAAAAGGAACTGGATGAAATTCTTCAAAACAGAAATGACACAGTCCGCCTCAACAGAAAATTAGATTCACAAAATCAAGAATTCCAACACATCATTTTTGATCTGAAGAAGAAAATCAGAGTTTTAGACAAAGGCAAAGCAAATGTTCATAAGATTGCCCCAGGGATGTATGTAGTAGACAAAGCAATTACCCAAGCATCAGACTCAACCACTAATGCAAACACTTCTACTTCCACAGGACTAGATACTATCTCTAAGGCTAGCAGTTCCAAGACTCCCAAGAAACAACAGAAAGTAGAGTCAGGAAGTCTAGGAATGGATCATCTAAGTCTTCAGAAGTTAAAGAAAGTAGTTTGAATAACACAGATGTAATGTCAGGAATAGAATCGACCTTAGCTAAGTCTAATTCTAGGAATGATGTAACAAATGTTGAATCTATGAATGATAATGTTGCCAAGTCCATTTTAGGGAAACCACCACTAGTTGTTTCTGAGCAAACCGTTGAAACACCCATAGCCAAACCTAAGACAACCAAATCACCTAGTGCATTCATTAGGAAAAAGGCTGAGACTAGTTGGACATGGCAACGTTGGTTACAAAACACTGCAAGCTTTAAATGGGTTCCTAAAATAATTAAATCTTGTGTTTCTAACCCAACGGGTCCAACCGTTATCAATTCTCCACCTGTTTCCAATGTTTGTGATGCAGGTGATTCAAATTGTCCTATGGATTGTTGATAGCGGGTGTTCCCGACACATGACCGGCAACCTCAAGCTTCTCACAAACTTTATCGCAAAGTTCATCGGAACGGTCAGGTTCGGGAATGATCACTTCGCAGCAATAGTGGGCTATGGAGATTATGTTAATGGGAACATCGAGATCAGTCGTGTATACTATGTTGAAGGCCTTGGTCACAATTTATTCTCAGTGGGACAATTCTGTGATGGAGATTTAGAAGTAGCATTTAGGGAGAAGACTTGCTTCATTCGTGATCTTCAAGGAAATGATTTGATGAAAGGAAGACTCGGAACCAGTCTATACACCATATCCTTTGAAGGCATGACAGCTTCATCTCCTATCTGTTTACTCTCCAAAGCTAATCCCACAAAGGCTTGGTTATGGCATAAAAGATTGTCTCATCTCAACTTCAAAACCATGACTGACCTTGCAAGGAATAAATTGGTTGACGGATTACCCAAATTCAGACATGCCAAAGATCATTTGTGTTCTGCATGTGAACAAGGGAAAAGTCACCGTGCTCATTTTCCTCCCAAAATAGAACACAACACAGATCATGTCCTCCAGCTGCTACATATGGATTTGTGTGGTCCAATGCGGGTTCAAACCATTAACGGGAAAAGGTATATTTTGGTAATAGTTGATGACTACTCACGATGGACATGGGTCTACTTTCTTAGGACAAAAGATCAAGTTCCTTCAATGGTCATCACGTTTCTCACAAAGATTCAAGTTCAAGTCCGTAACACCGTCAGGATTATTCGTACAGACAACGACACTGAATTTAAGAATCAAACCCTTCGGGAATACACTGAGAAGAATGGGATTGTTCATCAATATTCAATTGCTCGCACTCCCGAACAGAATGGTGTAGTTCAAAGACGAAACCGTACGCTTGCGGAAGCAGCTAGAACAATGTTGATCAAGGCTCAATTACCAGATTACCTTTGGGCTGAAGCTGTTAATACTGCATGTTATACTCAGAACCGCGGCATGATCCACAGACGACACAACAAAACTCCATATGAGCTTATACAAGGCAGAAAACCAAATATCAACTACTTTCATGTTTTTGGAGCTCTCTGTTACCCAAAGAATGATCGTGATGATCTTGGTAAACTTAAGGCTAAAGCAGATATTGGGATATTCGTAGGCTACTGTGAAAATTCGAAAGGATTCAGGATTTGGAACCGTCGAATCGGGGAAATTCAAGAAACTATACACGCTAACTTCGATGAACTCACGGAAATGGCTTCTGAGCAAAACAGCTTAGAACCCGCACACAACCGTCTCAACTTCCCTGATTCTTCATCCGCACCCTTACCTTTCAACAGGAAAGATTTAGAAGATTTGTTTGCTCCTCTGTTTGATGACATTCCTACTTGTAGTGCTTCAGATGCTTCCACCAGTTCCGCTGCTCAAATTAACTCTACTATAGCACCTGAAACAGTCACAACTACTTCTACAACAATTGTTGACAGTGCACCACAACCCGAACCATCATCATCAGTAGATCAAACACCTTCTACTGTAGTTGAAGAGTCACCCCCCATTCTAATCAAGATCCCACACCGGCAAACTTTGACGGAAATGCATTCTTTAATCCATTTGCTCCACCCCCAACCATTCCAAAAATTGGAGAATCATCCTCGAGCAGTATGGATCCGTCAAATTTGCAGCACCATGTTCAACCTTACCCATCCACTCACAAATGGACTAAGGATCATCCGTTAGTAAACATCATTGGTAATCCAGACAAAACCAGTCATGTCACGACAAAGACTCTATACAGATGGTGAAACATGCATTTATGCACTCACCGTTTGTCAAACAGAACCCAAAAACATCAAGGAAGCCCTGACATATGACAACTGGATTGAGTCAATGCAAGAAGAATTGAATCAATTTAAGCGGTTAGAAGTTTGGGAATTAGTTGAAAGACCAACTAGGGTTTATGTCGTTGGATTGAAATGGATATGGAAGAACAAGCTCGATGCAGACGGCACTGTGATTCGTAACAAGACCCGACTGGTAGCAAAAGGATATAGCCAAGAAGAAGGAATTGACTTTGAGGAATCATTTGCTCCGGTAGCGAGGCTTGAGGTGGTGTGCATGTTTCTGGCTTATGCGGCTCATAAGAATATAACGGTATACCAGATGGACGTGAAGACTGCATTCTTAAACGGAGAACTTCGTGAAGAGGTCTATGTCTCACAACCAGAGGGATTCGTTGATCCAGAACATCCGAACCACGTATACAGGCTTAAGAAAGCCCTCTACGGCCTTAAACAAGCCCTGAGGGCCTGGTACGATAAACTCACTGCATTCTTGCTTGCTAACCATTTTACTAAAGGCTCTGTTGACCCGACCCTGTTTATACAGACACACGGGGAAGACATTCTCATTATACAAATATATGTGGATGATATTATTTTTGGCTCAACCCATAAAAAATATTCAAACGCTTTTGCAAAACTAATGAAACAGAACTTTGAGATGTCTATGATGGGTGAGCTAACGTTCTTCTTAGGACTGCAAGTTCACCAATCACCCCGTGGTATATTCTTAAGTCAGTCCAAATATGCTCAGGAAATACTGAAAAAACATGGCATGTCCAGTAGTGATACATATAACACCCCTATGTCCTCCTCATCCCCGAAGCTAGATGCTGACATAAATGGGAATCCCACTGATCCTACAAAATACCGTAGTATCATTGGCTCTCTCATGTATCTCACCGCTAGCAGACTAGATGTTGTATTTGCCACTCATCTTTGCTCCCGTTATCAATCTAGCCCAACAGAAAAACATTTATCTGCTGTTAAAAGAATTCTTAGATACATCAAGGGAACCATTCACATGGGGATCTGGTATCCAAAGAATTCTGGTTTTGCACTAATAGCTTTTTCAGATGCGGATCATGCGGGATGTGTGGATACAAGAAAGAGTACATCAGGAGGAGTTCAACTACTAGGAGACAAACTGGTATCTTGGCAGTCAAAGAAACAGGATTGCACATCACTTTCTTCAACGGAATCTGAATACGTAGCTATGTCTGCCTGCTGTGCTCAAATCATCTGGATGCGATCACAACTCATGGATTATGGATTCGTCTTCAACAAGATTCCTATGTATTGTGACTCCAAGAGTGCCATTGCCATCTCCTGCAACACCATGCAGCATTCCAAGTCAAAGCATATTGATCTTCGATATCACTTCATCAAGGAGCATGTGGAAAAGGGTACCGTTGAATTATATTTTGTGGGTACTGATCACCAACTGGCAGACATGTTCACCAAAGCCTTGCCTCATGCAAGATTTGTGGAACTTGTCCATCGGATCGGAATGAGATGTTTGACTCCTGCTGATTTGAACAAGTTTCTCCTAAACAATTAACTAAGTCAGACATCAACACTATCATGTATAAAAAAAAAAATGTGTGTATCCCTTTTGGTGTGCAAAAGAAGATCCGAATCAAAATATGATCTCATCTTTCAATTTCTCTTTAAATTCAAACATCGGTCATATTTTGAGGGGGAGAAATTTTTGCACATCTTCCGTCACATTTCTTCATCACATTATTAGACAATATTGCCTTAGGACCATTAATGAAAATAAGTCTAAAGATAAAGGATTGATATTGTCTTATTAAAATATGTGTTATCATTAAGACTTAAAATCAAAATAGGATGCAAGTTAGAGGACCAATGTTGTAAATTTCTCAAACCTATTTTTGATAAAAGCTCTAAGTCTGACCCAGTCAAACTCACAACCTCAAAAACGTTTTTCCCTCTTTCGCTAAAACCCTCTCTCGCCTAAAACCCTCCTCGCGCCTAACCATCAAGAAAATTCCAAAGATTGATTGTTTGTTTGATTAATTCCTTACCTGTAAGTGTTCGTGTGCAATTTGTTATGTGCTTAAATTGTTAAAATTGTTAGAACATGTTATGGTTTATCAAATCGATTTGAGGATTTTTTCCTTGTTCAATTTGTGACCTAATCTTGTTAGTATATTACTGCTATAACATGTTTTAATGACTATTGCTCATGATTAATTAGATTATATGGCACTAAATGGGTTGGATTAATTAACCTAGGATTTTCTTTGGTAGTCGAATGGGTGTGGCAGTGATGAACAAAAGATGTGTTGAGGTTTATTTGATTGATGATATGTATTTTGTTTGCTTATGTTGGTCTGATAGTTTGATGTGCCGAATAGTTTGATTATCAGGTTGCTTATGGTTGATTATGTTTGATTGTTAAGTGTATATGTGATAAGTGACGAGTTAAAAGCTCTCTCATCGAACGACCTCATCGAAGGAAATCAGTTAATCGAGTTAGATTAAGCTGATCGAACGATTGATAGTTAGTCGAACGATTGATTTTTAGTCGAACGACTGATAATTAGTCGAACAATTGATAGTTAGTCGAACGATTGATAGTTAGTCGAACGACTGATTTTTTAGTCGAACGATTGATATTTAGTCGAACGATTAATAGTTAGTCGAACGATTGATAGTTAGTCGAACGATTGATTTTTAGTCGAACGATTGAGTTTTAGTCGAACGATTGACAGTTAGTCGAACGATTGACTGTTAGTCGAACGATTGATAGTTAGTCGAACGATTGATTGTTAGTCGAAAGATTGAATTTTATTCGAACGATTGACAGTTAGTCGAACGATTGACTGTTAGTCGAACGATTGATAGTTAGTCGAACGATTGATAGTCGAACGATTGAACTTAGTCGAACGATTGATAGTCGATCGATACAGTTTAGTCTAACGACTGAGTATAGTCGAACGATTCAGTTTAGTCTAATGTGATAACATAGTCGATCAAGATAACTTGGTCATATGAAAGAACTTAGCCAAATCTGATAACATAGTCGAATTGTGCTTAATCAATGAACTTAGATGAGTAAATGGATATGGTGTTGATTACATGCTAATGTTGTTTCTAAAATGGTTTGCGGTCATTTTTCATGTCTTCATGTGCTCTTTAAATGTGATTAACAATTAAGGATAATATCATGATATCATTATTATTCTCTAACACATGTATACGGTGTCTATTGTGTATTGTTGTTGGTATTGGTAATGATCAGGTGAACTATGTCTCGAACCATGTCTTAAGCCTCTGTAACCCGAAAACCAACCATTCCAGAAGAAGGAGAACGTAAGATTGGCCACTGTAACTCAAGAGTTGATTTCGAGAAGTTGAGTTGTCTTGAATCTTGCCGGATCATTACGGAAATTCTTGAAAGACACTTCATTAAACCAACATTGACAAACACTGCAAGTGTACCTGAAATCTATCTTCACCAGTTCTGGAATTCTTTGGTCATCAGTGATGATGAAGAAAGCATGAAAATCACTTTGGACGATACTGAGATCACTTTCAAGGTTGAAAGTCTAAGGAAGGTGTTGGATCTACCAAAGGAAGTGACAGGAGATTTCAAGGAATTTCAGGAAGATCCTACATTTGAAGAAATGATCAAAACACTTCAACTTCTTGGATATGATGAAACAGAAGAACCACTCTCATCACTTCACAAAGTCGAAAGGAAATACTTCCCACAACCTTGGCAAACCATGTACTCGATCATCATCAATAGCATAACTGGAAAAAGCACTGGATTGGAACACCCTCGACAAGAGCAACTTCAATTCTTCTGTGGTGTTCTCAATTTTAAACATTTTGACTTTGCCAAATACATCTGGAAAGACATGATCTTTCTGTTCCAAAAATTTCATCAAAGCAATGAGTCCCCCATACCTTTTCCCCGCTTCACCAAACTCCTGATTTCACGCTTCATACAAAAATATCCCGAACTCAAACGACCCGCGAACGAAAAAATGCACACTGCTGCCAAAGACCGCATTCTTTTCAGAGTACTGTCTTATACAGCAAAGCAAGGTGCAAGAATTCCACAAAACATGCTTACTGAAGAACTAAAGAATACCGAGGCATATAGGAAGTATGATGAAGCAGAAAAAGCCAACCAGGTGGGATACATACCCAAAGGGTCAAGGTCATCAAAAGGAAAGAGTCACTCACTCCCAGCTCGATCCACTACTTGCCGATCAAAGAAAGCTGAATTAGCTAAGAAAAGTAAACCAGTCTCCAAAGCTTCATCTGCAATGCAACTTCGTGATGAATCGAGTGATAAGGAAGATGATGAAAATATTGAGCTCAAGAAAGGCAAAACACAGAAAGGTCTTGAAAAGATGAAATCTATTATGGTTACAACCGATAAGAAATTGAAGCAAGGCAAGGGTAAGTCACTCAAACAAACAGATGTTAGATTTTCACCCATTCCACCGATTGAAAGCTCAGAAGAAGAGGGTGAAGAATCAGATGAACATAACCATACCGCATCGGGTTTTTTTGAAGTTGAAGAATCTGATGATGATAGACAGAGTAAGGATGATGAAGATAAAGATGAAGGAAGTGACAGGGATGACAAAGATGACAGTGACAACAACAATGAAAGTGATGAAAATGATGATAATGAATCTCAAGATGACCAAAATGACCAAGATAACCCAGATGTTCAACCCCACACAACCATTCCTCAATCACCACCAACATCATCAGTGGCTCAATCATCAAATGTCATAAGTCAACTTGAAAATAAACTTAAACAAGTGTTGAGTGCTCAAGAGGCCCGTGACAAGGAACATCAAGAAACAAAACTAGAGCTTACTAGACTTAAGGAGAAGATGGACAACCATATACTGAACTGAAAAAGGAAGTCGCTGGTCTTGTTCCAACTGAAGTTTTCACGACTCTTCAAGATGCATTTCCAGACATGCTCAACCAATATGCCAAGAAGAATCTGGAAGAGATTGTGGCAAACTTGATGCGGACTATACCAATCACAATCAGAACGTTACCTTCACAACCATCTGGATCCACTCTCAGAGAACAACTACTTGAAGAAATTCGCGAAAAACCTGCTGAGGATGAACTCAGACAAGCATTACTTAATTCAATGAAACAAGCTGAGAAACAAGATGAACCCTGCAAACAAACCAAGACATTAAAGCGTCATCAGGATGACCCAGGGAATCAAGGAAAGAAAAGGAGGAAACCTTCGTCTTCAACAAGCCATGGTCACACAGCACACTCTTCTGGAAAAGCTAAACAATCAAGTGAACCGGTCTTCAGTCCTATTGGAAGTGGTCCATTTGAGGATACAGAATCTCACGATAATGTCAGTTCAGATAATGAAATACCCATTGTACCAACAAGAGTTCATGAAGTTGTGGTTCCATCTGGTACAGAAAAGGACGTACCACTACCAGAATGGGTCGATCCAGGAGCTTCAAAGTACGATTGGTTTGAAAATATGGTTGATGCATATCCTGATGAGGATAATGACACACCCGCTGAAGGATCAGTTGTAGACTTTACAAAAAGACTAAAGAAAGCAATCAAAGCTCAGAAATTGGGTTTATCTGACATTATCCGAGTTCGTAGCAAAGGTTTCACAGAATTCAAGACTGTGACGACTACTGAGATGGAGTTTGAGTACAATATTGAGCAAGTCGCAAGGGCTCTAGGAGAAAACATCGCTGATGAACAAGCCTATAAACCAAAAGAACCAATACACTACAATGATTACTCCAAACCATTACCCCTCATTGGTCACCCAAAGAATCTAAAGTTACCAAAAGAGTACTTCTTCAACAGTGATTTGGTCTATCTCATCTGCGGAAGCACGGACCCTAAGGTACGATATGCAACATCACTCTCCAAATATCCCGCAGCATTATATGCCATTGAAAGTTTGGAAGAAAAAGTTGATGATCTTTGGAGTCATAAAGTTCATAAATACAATGACGATGCTGTGTTAGGGGTTCATCACTGGCCTAATATGAGGAGATTGTACTACAAATTCATGATCACCAAGAAAGTAACAACAGACGAAGTGTGTGGAACACAAAGAACAAGATTCTATCCATTACCAGCGTTGAAACCGAACCACTGTATGGGTATAATTTTCTGAAAAAGATTACCGTCAGGAGGTCAGACGACAAAGAGTATTCTTTCTGTGAAGCTGACTACCCCTATATGACTCTCGACGACATCGAAGACATGTATCTACTAAAAATCCAGGGAAAACTTGAACATCTTCCTGGACGACTTCAGTATGATGTTATCAACTCCATTCTCTTATACATCCGCGGCATTGTCATCAGAACTCGAGTTGAGGATGTACAGCTTGGGGTAGAAAGCTACCAAAAACAGATTAACCTCATCAAGCCAGACATTAATCGGATAGGAGTTCATGACAAGAACCCTTATACCTTCATGGATAGACCGTTTGGATTGGTTTACGTCCGTCATAACCAAATATCACAATTCATGGGATTTGAAGACCTCAGAAAATTTGGTGATGAGACGTTGGAAACGGTCAAGTCTAACTTGAAAAGATTCTGGATAATCATTACCAGGGTTCAAAGTCGGGATTTCTACGGGTTATGAATTGGAGCAGAAATGACGCAAAGCAAGCAGCTAAGTTCATCAAGAGAATTGGCAAGAAGCTCAAGTTTCAAACACAAATGAGAAGATTGGAGAGTTACGTGGGAGGACGAGCCAAAATTCCAAACATTCTCAAATTCCGCCGTCCTGTGTAAACTCAGTGGTACAATTTGTCTCATTTAATCATCATTTTATCATCCTTTCATCATTTTTCACATATCACAACGGCTTGTGCACACATAACAGTGTACAACCCGCACTTGTAAAGAAAGGACCCTGAGGTACGTCTCAGTGCCTCAATCCTGATCAAAGGAGCGAAAGCTTCTTACTTATGAGCAAAATTAAACCGGAAAATTTTAACATTATTTTCAAAATTTTGCTCATAAGAACAAGTATTCCCTTGTCAAGGGGGAGTATTTGAAACATAATCTTTGTTCAAAACAACAAACGTTCTTGAAATTCTTCCCTAAAACTCAAAAATAGCATATTTTAATCATAAAGTTTTTCAAAAACATCATGAGTATGCTATTTTTGAGGGGAGAAATAAAAGATGATTAAAATATGGTGTCTCGTTGCTGGAATCTCATGAGTGTAAGACTCAAGAATTGACCCTTGAATTGACGATAACTAAAGTTAGTAGTTGAAAGGACATGTCCTGGACGGGTAATAATTTCAAGCCAGTTTATCTGGTGATGTAAGCGTGTCTCGCGAAGGATATGTCTGAGTAGAATGTACCGATTTCGAGCGATTTTCCTTGAATGTGATCTAGACGGGTAATAATTTCAAGCTAGTTTACTAGTGATGTAAGCGTGTCTCGCGATGATCATGTTCATTGAAAATCAATCAATTCAAAAGTGCCAACTCTTCCCGACATGAGCAAATTTAAATTAAATACTTATGAGCACATGTTAAGGGGGAGTCTTTATGAAAAACACAAAACTCTCAAAGTGTTACAAAATGTTTCACAATCTTCAACACTTTGAGAGATTTTCAAGGTTTTGGTTGTTGGCATCAATAGGATAGTCATGAAGTTATAAGGTGACTAAGGGTTAGGAAAAACCGTCCTATGATCCGCCAGAGCCGGAGGGATCTACCCAAGGACAATTCCCATAGTTTAAAACTAGAAAGTCCTAGGTATGATACAAAAAAGGAGAAATGAAAATGAAAGGAGAAAGAAGGGGTTGAAGAATTAAAAAGAAATGCAAAGAAAAGGGTGAAAAGAAATAGCCCTCCATTTGTTCAACCTTAGGGCAGACACTGGGTTCAACACATAATCTACTGGTTGATGAGCATCACCGGTATTGAAGAATAAAGACGTCATGGACCCAGTGACGCACTGCACTAAACCTTCTAAGCCACTCAGGTGTCTCTCAAAAGGCACTAGTTTCATTTCACACGGAGAACCCTTCATAATCTATCAACCTCTCACTACGAGGGTGTTGATATTGAAGAGGAGGCATTCTGCTACACGCCTCCGACGACCAAACAAATGTGCACTAATTGAGTCTAGAACCATGAGATTCATTAAAGATCTCTTAGGAACACTTAGTATTACTCTGCTGTTCTACATCATGAGCAGTAGCTGTAAAATTAAGAAGTGTCCTTCGCAGATCTTAGCAATCTGCCGAGAACATTCTTGAGGGATTCACAATTATGTGTCTCAGTGATAGAATGGAAATCCTGCCAGGATCAACATCAAACAGCCCTGACAGCAGGTCACTTCGGTAACTCCTTGCGGGTTACGCTTAGTGGTTGCTCCAAAATGGTCTACAGTCGTGGGGTGATCTCCAGCGACTCACTGAATCGTGGGTGCACTTCGGTGTGTCCGTGTAAGCCCTTTCGGGGGTATCCGGTTCAGAACGGCCTGGGCAAGGATTAGAGAAAGTCTTCACACTATGCTGTTGATGATCTCAATTCATGCTGCTGCTGCTGCTGCGGAGGATCGAGAAGACCTGGAGTTCCACCACCTTCAAGACTCCATCATGCTCATATCCTGAAGATGAGTTCTCACAAAGACTTAAAGATATCAAAAGTTCAAAGTTGATAAAGAAAAGTCAAAGTTCAAGATCTACAACCTTTCACAAGTAAAAGATTGAAGAAGTATGAACAAGTTGAAGAATCAAAGTCAAAAGATATATGAGCATGGTGGAGAAGACGTGAAGACACCAGAAGCAAAGATCATTGGAGAACGGCAGATCACTACCATATCATATCACATCACAATCAAGAACAAAGAACAAAGATTATGAAGACGTCAAAGTCAAAAGAAGCACTACTTGCCGATCAAGGTCATCAAAAGGAAAGAGTCACTCACTCCCAGCTCGATCCACTACTTGCCGATCAAAGAAAGCTGAATTAGCTAAGAAAAGTAAACCAGTCTCCAAAGCTTCATCTGCAATGCAACTTCGTGATGAATCGAGTGATAAGGAAGATGATGAAAATATTGAGCTCAAGAAAGGCAAAACACAGAAAGGTCTTGAAAAGATGAAATCTATTATGGTTACAACCGATAAGAAATTGAAGCAAGGCAAGGGTAAGTCACTCAAACAAACAGATGTTAGATTTTCACCCATTCCACCGATTGAAAGCCCAGAAGAAGAGGGTGAAGAATCAGATGAACATAACCATACCGCATCGGGTTTTTTTGAAGTTGAAGAATCTGATGATGATAGACAGAGTAAGGATGATGAAGATAAAGATGAAGGAAGTGACAGGGATGACAAAGATGACAGTGACAACAACAATGAAAGTGATGAAAATGATGATAATGAATCTCAAGATGACCAAAATGACCAAGATAACCCAGATGTTCAACCACACACAACCATTCCTCAATCACCACCAACATCATCAGTGGCTCAATCATCAAATGTCATAAGTAAACTTCAAAATAAACTTAAACAAGTGTTGAGTGCTCAAGAGGCCCGTGACAAGGAACATCAAGAAACAAGACTAGAGCTTACTAGACTTAAGGAGAAGATGGACAACCATATACTGAACTGAAAAAGGAAGTCGCTGGTCTTGTTCCAACTGAAGTTATCACGACTCTTCAAGATGCATTTCCAGACATGCTCAACCAATATGCCAAGAAGAATCTGGAAGAGATTGTGGCAAACTTGATGCGGACTATACCAATCACAATCAGAACGTTACCTTCACAACCATCTGGATCCACTCTCAGAGAACAACTACTTGAAGAAATTCGCGAAAAACCTGCTGAGGATGAACTCAGACAAGCGTTACTTAATTCAATGAAACAAGCTGAGAAACAAGATGAACCCTGCAAACAAACCAAGACATTAAAGCGTCATCAGGATGACCCAGGGAATCAAGGAAAGAAAAGGAGGAAACCTTCGTCTTCAACAAGCCATGGTCACACAGCACACTCTTCTGGAAAAGCTAAACAATCAAGTGAACCGGTCTTCAGTCCTATTGGAAGTGGTCCATTTGAGGATACAGAATCTCACGATAATGTCAGTTCAGATAATGAAATACCCATTGTACCAACAAGAGTTCATGAAGTTGTGGTTCCATCTGGTACAGAAAAGGACGTACCACTACCAGAATGGGTCGATCCAGGAGCTTCAAAGTACGATTGGTTTGAAAATATGGTTGATGCATATCCTGATGAGGATAATGACACACCCGCTGAAGGATCAGTTGTAGACTTTACAAAAAGACTAAAGAAAGCAATCAAAGCTCAGAAATTGGGTTTATCTGACATTATCCGAGTTCGTAGCAAAGGTTTCACAGAATTCAAGACTGTGACGACTACTGAGATGGAGTTTGAGTACAATATTGAGCAAGTCGCAAGGGCTCTAGGAGAAAACATCGCCGATGAACAAGCCTATAAACCAAAAGAACCAATACACTACAATGATTACTCCAAACCATTACCCCTCATTGGTCACCCAAAGAATCTAAAGTTACCAAAAGAGTACTTCTTCAACCGTGATTTGGTCTATCTCATCTGCGGAAGCACGGACCCTAAGGTACGATATGCAACATCACTCTCCAAATATCCCGCAGCGTTATATGCCATTGAAAGTTTGGAAGAAAAAGTTGATGATCTTTGGAGTCATAAAGTTCATAAATACAATGACGATGCTGTGTTAGGGGTTCATCACTGGCCTAATATGAGGAGATTGTACTACAAATTCATGATCACCAAGAAAGTAACAACAGACGAAGTGTGTGGAACACAAAGAACAAGATTCTATCCATTACCAGCGTTGAAACCGAACCACTGTATGGGTATAATTTTCTGAAAAAGATTACCGTCAGGAGGTCAGACGACAAAGAGTATTCTTTCTGTGAAGCTGACTACCCCTATATGACTCTCGACGACATCGAAGACATGTATCTACTAAAAATCCAGGGAAAACTTGAACATCTTCCTGGACGACTTCAGTATGATGTTATCAACTCCATTCTCTTATACATCCGCGGCATTGTCATCAGAACTCGAGTTGAGGATGTACAGCTTGGGGTAGAAAGCTACCAAAAACAGATTAACCTCATCAAGCCAGACATTAATCGGATAGGAGTTCATGACAAGAACCCTTATACCTTCATGGATAGACCGTTTGGATTGGTTTACGTCCGTCATAACCAAATATCACAATTCATGGGATTTGAAGACCTCAGAAAATTTGGTGATGAGACGTTGGAAACGGTCAAGTCTAACTTGAAAAGATTCTGGATAATCATTACCAGGGTTCAAAGTCGGGATTTCTACGGGTTATGAATTGGAGCAGAAATGACGCAAAGCAAGCAGCTAAGTTCATCAAGAGAATTGGCAAGAAGCTCAAGTTTCGAACACAAATGAGAAGATTGGAGAGTTACGTGGGAGGACGAGCCAAAATTCCAAACATTCTCAAATTCCGCCGTCCTGTGTAAACTCAGTGGTACAATTTGTCTCATTTAATCATCATTTTATCATCCTTTCATCATTTTTCACATATCACAACGGCTTGTGCACACATAACAGTGTACAACCCGCACTTGTAAAGAAAGGACCCTGAGGTACGTCTCAGTGCCTCAATCCTGATCAAAGGAGCGAAAGCTTCTTACTTATGAGCAAAATTAAACCGGAAAATTTTAACATTATTTTCAAAATTTTGCTCATAAGAACAAGTATTCCCTTGTCAAGGGGGAGTATTTGAAACATAATCTTTGTTCAAAACAACAAACGTTCTTGAAATTCTTCCCTAAAACTCAAAAATAGCATATTTTAATCATAAAGTTTTTCAAAAACATCATGAGTATGCTATTTTTGAGGGGGAGAAATAAAAGATGATTAAAATATGGTGTCTCGTTGCTGGAATCTCATGAGTGTAAGACTCAAGAATTGACCCTCGAATTGACGATAACTAAAGTTAGTAGTTGAAAGGACATGTCCTGGACGGGTAATAATTTCAAGCCAGTTTATCTGGTGATGTAAGCGTGTCTCGCGAAGGATATGTCTGAGTAGAATGTACCGATTTCGAGCGATTTTCCTTGAATGTGATCTGGACGGGTAATAATTTCAAGCTAGTTTACTAGTGATGTAAGCGTGTCTCGCGATGATCATGTTCATTGAAAATCAATCAATTCAAAAGTGCCAACTCTTCCCGACATGAGCAAATTTAAATTAAATACTTATGAGCACATGTTAAGGGGAGTCTTTATGAAAAACACAAAACTCTCAAAGTGTTACAAAATGTTTCACAATCTTCAACACTTTGAGAGATTTTCAAGGTTTTGGTTGTTGGCATCAATAGGATAGTCATGAAGTTATAAGGTGACTAAGGGTTAGGAAAAACCGTCCTATGATCCGCCAGAGCCGGAGGGATCTACCCAAGGACAATTCCCATAGTTTAAAACTAGAAAGTCCTAGGTATGATACAAAAAAGGAGAAATGAAAATGAAAGGAGAAAGAAGGGGTTGAAGAATTAAAAAGAAATGCAAAGAAAAGGGTGAAAAGAAATAGCCCTCCATTTGTTCAACCTTAGGGCAGACACTGGGTTCAACACATAATCTACTGGTTGATGAGCATCACCGGTATTGAAGAATAAAGACGTCATGGACCCAGTGACGCACTGCACTAAACCTTCTAAGCCACTCAGGTGTCTCTCAAAAGGCACTAGTTTCATTTCACACGGAGAACCCTTCATAATCTATCAACCTCTCACTACGAGGGTGTTGATATTGAAGAGGAGGCATTCTGCTCCACGCCTCCGACGACCAAACAAATGTGCACTAATTGAGTCTAGAACCATGAGATTCATTAAAGATCTCTTAGGAACACTTAGTATTACTCTGCTGTTCTACATCATGAGCAGTAGCTGTAAAATTAAGAAGTGTCCTTCGCAGATCTTAGCAATCTGCCGAGAACATTCTTGAGGGATTCACAATTGTGTGTCTCAGTGATAGAATGGAAATCCTGCCAGGGTCAACATCAAACAGCCCTGACAGCAGGTCACTTCGGTAACTCCTTGCGGGTTACGCTTAGTGGTTGCTCCAAAATGGTCTACAGTCGTGGGTGATCTCCAGTGACTCACTAAATCGTGGGTGCACTTCGGTGTGTCCGTGTAAGCCCTTTCGGGGGTATCCGGTTCAGAACGGCCTGGGCAAGGATTAGAGAAAGTCTTCACACTATGCTGTTGATGATCTCAAAGTCTGAGCCTGTAAGTGCCGGTTGGTTCATGCTGCTGCTGCTGCTGCGGAGGATCGAGAAGACCTGGAGTTCCACCACCTTCAAGACTCCATCATGCTCATATCCTGAAGATGAGTTCTCACAAAGACTTAAAGATATCAAAAGTTCAAAGTTGATAAAGAAAAGTCAAAGTTCAAGATCTACAACCTTTCACAAGTTAAAGATTGAAGAAGTATGAACAAGTTGAAGAATCAAAGTCAAAAGATATATGAGCATGGTGGAGAAGACGTGAAGACACCAGAAGCAAAGATCATTGGAGAACGGCAGATCACTACCATATCATATCACATCACAATCAAGAACAAAGAACAAAGATTATGAAGACGTCAAAGTCAAAAGAAGCAAAGACGACGTCAAGCAACCTTGATGACCAATACTTAGGGGGAGATTGTTGGGAACACGTTTTGTATTAATTCAAGTATTGATCATAATGTAATTGTAACACCCCAACCCGACAAGGGTAAAGATATCACAACAATGGATACTTATCAGATCACAACAAAGCATACTAATACAGTAATACAAAAATTCAAGGATTTCAAGTGAAATATTGAATCTAAATGGTGACAATTAAAACTTCCAAAACTAATTCTAAAACATAATGTCTTCAATCCAATTCTAACTCGGCATAGCTTATCCAATCTTCTAAGTCCAAGGTACACTCTTCCCTCAATCCCAGCTTCCTACTAAAACCTGCCGCGTGAAAAAGAAAACGCGGCTGAGCTACGAGAGCTCAGTGAACAGATATATAGATAACAAGAAGCGATAACGAATAGCAGTACAAAGGAGATCAGGAAATACATACCATACAGGAATAAAATCACATGAAGGAATAGGAATAAGGAATGGAATTCAATGAAACAAAATAAGACTAAAATAAATAAGGTTCAAGAATAAAGAAAACAGGAATCTATCACGAGCCCAGATAACAAATAATATCATAGCATACCAATATAATAAAACAAACCTGTGTAGAGTGATCAGCTCCCAGATTATGTGAAAGACGTGTATCGCACACACCATCAGTCACCAGATAAAATAAACAAATAATAATATACATAAAATATAAACAGATAACAGATGACAGGTCAAATCTAGAGTGCACCCATACGCCCCACAGACAAATCAATAATCATAAATATAATGGCCATAGCAAATAATAAATAAGGGACGGAACAGGTCATCACTCTCCTGCCCTAGAGTCATGTCAGAGGTGCGTCAATGACATGGACATGAAACCCTCATGCCTAGTGATTGGCTCGTAATATCAAACTGTAGGTCAAAGGTCAAACGTACTATCAAATAATCAAAAGTCATATCCTAAGGGTACATGGCAAGGTTCATGTCAACCAGTTCAGGATTATATATCATAGGTTCAACTTAGAATTTATCAGGTTAAGTTTTATATCAAAGTTTAAGTTCAGATTAAAAGGACTATATCGAATGGTTCAAAAGAGTATAACAAAAGTTTATAATCAAAGTTTCATATCAACAGTTTATCTAAAAAGGTTTCTATTTAAAAGTCCATTCAAACAATCTTTCAAAAGTGGTTTACATAACAACTGATCTTACAAAATAGTTTTCTTCAAAATGGTCTTCCCAAAAATTTTAATAACTTTCATTAAAAGTGGTTTCGTTTCTTTTTAAAATAATTTTTCCCAAACAGTCTCATATATGGTTTAATAATAGTTCAAAATCATTTAGGTTCAAATAAGGATTTAACAGATTAAAGTTTATATCAAAATAAATCAAGTATATCGGATTTCGGTTCAAAACAAGGTTCACAGGTCAGGGTTCAGGACAAGCGATCAAAACAAACAGTTCATGGAAGGCTCACAAAACAAAAGATCACATGGAAAGTTCACAAAACAAGAGATCCTATGAAAGGTTCACAAATAGCAGGGAACATAGCAATGGTATAGGGAATCCTAATAAGGACAAACGAGAACTGAAGGAAAAAGGAAATGAAACCCTTACTGAAAGAGGGCAGAATATCTGTACCTTATTATGAGTGCAAGAACACAGAGATAAACGTTGATAGAGATTAGATTTCTCCTTCCTCGAACCTAAGGGAGTAGAAGACAAAATGACAAGTGGGTTTTAGTTATCTTTTCATTATTAATAATATCACAGATTAGGTTAAGTCCTTATTCAAGGCTTATTATGGTACTAAGGTATCTTTTAGCAGGTTACAAAAGTTTAGGGTTTCTTATGACAGATTTTTATAGTTCAGGGTTTTAATTGTAAGTTCATCTAATTCAAAGGCATAAAGTGAAAATACTTTAAGTTGCTGATTTAAATACTTATTTTATTCAGAATGACATCTTAATCCCTTTAGTTTCATAATTTTACAGTTTACACCCCTCTCGTTAATATTTACAAAACAAACCTTATATTTACATAATTCATGATTTAATCCCTCTAAGATCCATATTTACCAAACAAGCATATTATTTTACCATAATTCAAAATGTCACACCAGAATATTCATGTAGCACTATTCAGCCCCTCAGATTTCAGAATTTACACAATTAGTCCCTTAAGTTTACAAAACTTATTAATTAAATTATAATTCCATTAGGCCCAAAAATACTCAAAATTACACAAAACACTCTTAATATTATTATTTACTCAAAATGACTTCAAGTTTCCAGAATTTACACTTTTAGTCCCTCTAGTTTAATTATTTCAATTCGGATTAACAATTTTATATAATTACCTTTTTAAACCTTTTAATTACAAATCTAACACACATGGACCTTATTTTATATTTTTACATGATTAGTCCCTGATTAAAACACATTACAAAAATACCCACGAGTTTCAGAAAATTACAAAACACACCCTTTTGATTAAATCTTCAATTCGGTAAACATATAAAATTACCAAACCCTAACCCTAATTGATCAAATCATTATCCCATAATTACTACTTCACTAAATACTCATTAATACACACAATCCAGTTCCAAAACCCTAGTTCCAATTCGTTGCCCTAGGATTTTATTTTTTTTCTTTTCGATTTCATAATATCCGATTAGAACAAAATTAATCACGACATATGTGGGCTTCTAAAAATCAAACCAATATTTTTCCCAGATCATATGTGTTATATAGAGCTTAGATAAAATACTTCTCATGCCCAGAAAATTCGATTATCATATATTAGAAATTACACATGTTTTAACACATTAAATTCACAACGATTAACCCAGGCTTCTATAATTATAAACACTATTTTTCCCAGATTATGTGATGATCATAGACCCTATAAAAATTAATAACACAGCCCATAAAAATCGTATAGCATGTTTTAGATATTTAACCCGTTTTACACATTTAAAATTCATTCGACCCTTTAAGCCTTGCATGATTCAAATCCTATATTTTATTTAGGTTGTATATGATCTAAAGAACATACGAAAAATGTAATATGAACAATCGAACGTGTAGAAGGGATTATTGGGATTTTACCTTATCGGATCAACTAAAATCGACAACAAAAGTTGGAGCGACCAACGAAAGCACCCACGACCTCTAGCCTATTTTTTACAAGTCTCCTTAGATGATGATCAACCACAAAAAAATACCAGATCACCTTCAGAAATTCGTATGGGTTGTGGGAGAATTTTTGTGTGTGTTTTGTTATAATCGGCTAGGATAATTAGGGAAAATAATGGGAGATAAATTTTAAAAGGTATTGGCCGAGACTTGAGGAGGGGGAAAGACCATTCACACGTTTTCATAGCTGGCCCAAAATCAAATTTTGATTTTTGTGATTATTTCCTAATTTAAATGGTAATTATCTCTTTATT
This sequence comes from Artemisia tridentata subsp. tridentata, assembly GCA_021014915.2. Lineage (NCBI taxonomy): Eukaryota > Viridiplantae > Streptophyta > Magnoliopsida > Asterales > Asteraceae > Artemisia > Artemisia tridentata. Next base: position 203,967,310 of record CP139502.1, read on the forward strand.
TAATTTACTTTTAATTAAAATAAATAAGTAAATGTGTTTATTCGGTTTATGTATATATATAACATGTCATAATAAATTTTTGGACATTTAATTATAATATAATGTTGTCCCAGAAATTAATTTGATTCATATATAGTTTGTTTTCAGAAGTTTGGAATCAATTCGGAATTTTTATAAGTGATTTATTAGTTTTTAATGGTTTCAGGGGTAATTTTGTCATTTTACAGGTTATCTGAATTTCAAGTATTGATCATACAGTAATAGGTTCCTTAGGCCTTTAAGTTTGTTTTAGGCCCAGCCCATGTAGAAGGCCCATGGGCTGTGTCATTTAGTTAATTAATTATGTTGTTTCGGGCTACAAGCCCATCCTTATGTAAAAACTATAAATACCCCTCCCATTACAAGGGAAGGGGTTGGTTGATGAATGCTTAAACATTTCCATATTATGATGATCATCTTCCAATCTCTCTTTCTCTCTCTAACTTTCTCTCTCTAGATTTAGGGCTTATTAGTGTTTAATCTTTAGTAGCTTAATTCATAAAAGTATAAAACATCATGGCCGTTACTTAATTGTCAAAGGATTTGAAAAAGAATATGGCAAGGGCTTTTTGGTCATTTCATTCGGATATGGACTGGATCTGTAACATATGCAAACCATAGTGACTGAACCAGTCAAAAAAAACTTTAGTGACTGAAAGTGAAAAAACCGCCAAACCACAGTGACCATTTATGTAATTAACTCTTTATGAAATCATGAGAGCTGATGGAAAGTCTTATGTATTCTCAAGGTTTAATCAGATGCTTAAGTTCTTTGATAGAGAAGACTTATAGACTCTATGTGTGGAAAACTAGAAGGGGGGTTGAATAGTTTTCTTGATTTATTTTCATTAATTAGAAAAAACTTAGATTAAATTCTTTTTTGAAATCAACCGACACCAATATGAACACTAATTTATACTATCAATTGTAAGCAATAAATATAATGAGTAGAGATGGAAAGATCAAACCAAGACAACGAGATTTATAGTGAATCGTTACGAAGTTCTTCTATGCCCTACTCCACTCCCCTAGTAACTAATTCGAGAGTTCTAAGCACTATGTAAACAAGCTTCCTTCAGGCGGAGAAAACCGTACAACTTCGCTTGTCACTCTTTCTGACACTAAGCTAAATGTTGAGTACTAATCTAGCTAGTACCAATATCACATGATCCACATGATCCACACACTATAATCTTGATCTTCTTGATCAACACACTATCACACAAGCTACAAGAGATCTCCAAGATCTTAACAAGATCACAATGATCCACACACACTAGATAAACAATGGATGAACAACTTGATGTACACCTAGATACAACAAGCATGTAACAAATGTTACAAGTCCACTAAACTAATACTACAACACCTTGTATCTTCTTGATACTTTGTGTTCTTCTCTTGCACTAGTAGAGTAATGAAGGTGATCACTTGGTTGGATGAATGGATCACTCTTAAACAAAAGAAAACTAACTAAATGATCAAAGGAGAGTTTATGTAATAAGAGATTTGATCTCAGAAAGTTGTGTGTGAAAAAAGATACACAAAAACTGTGAAATGGACTGATATTTATAGGCATAAAAAATCTGACCGTTACAGGTGGACGGTACCACTAAATTTAATGGTATCGTGGTACCGTCCCAGACAAAGACGCTTCAGATTTTGATGTTTATTTGGGGAAGTTTGAAGCTGATTTGGGGGGAAAAATAGCTGTTGGGAATTTTAAACTTATTTTTCCAATTAAAACATTTCTTTATAATTCAAAAATAATTTGTAAAATATATTTTTGAAAAAAATATTTTGTCACATTAAAAATGTGAAGTTTGAAACACAAATTCACTTCTTTGATCATTTGTCAAGTTGTAAATTTGTTTTTTCTTACCTAGAGTGATTTACATAGAAACGAGATATTTCGACTAAACTTGTTTACTTTAATTTTGACGTAAAATGTTTTTATATTTTGTTATCATCAAAACGTAGAGGTATCGAAAGATAGAAATAACGTTTTTAGACATTATTTGCATCAACAATCTCCCCCTTTTTATGATGACAAAACATAAACTCATTTTAGGTGAAAAATTAATTTTAACAAGTTTTTAATATGAGTTTATATCCCATTTCTCTGCCTTTTTGTCAAAGCAAAAAGATCGCTAAGGCTCCCCCATGATGTATGCTCCCCCTCGTTTGGAGGGCACCAAGGAATCGAGCAATGGTTCTTTCTACGAATCAAAGTTAGATGACACATATACAATATCTAACATGTAGCAAGCAAGACAAATATCAAACCATAAAACAAAGAGGCTAAGTAGCGTAAAAATTTTAAAGACAATCCAACCATAAAATAAGAAAGCAAGCCCATACATTCATAGATAATAGATGATCACACATAAGGTGTGAGTACAACATAAAAACAAGAAAATTAAAACTACATGAAGCACATATTAATCTTTAGTGACTTGAGAGGCCCTAAGATTTGCTTCTAGTCCAAAAGGTTTCCTAATCATTTATTCTTGAGAACTAAACATAAGCATGTTTAGTTGTTTGGGCTATTGGTTGGTGGAGGAGGTGGTATGATGGGCCTTTGTGGTGGTGTCAAGAGGTGTTCTAGATAGGAGAACATGGAGTTCAAGTCATCCCTAAGGTTGAATATGAGGTTGCGGTTATGATGATAACATGTACAACTTTGACTATGTGGTTCAAGTGGGTAGAGAATAGGGTGACCCATGAGTAGTTGTGGTGATGGAGAAGCAGAAGATGATGGTGTGGTGTAAACAAGTTCAAGTGGAGTTGTTGGTGATAAGGTGAATGTTAATGCCAAAGGTTGAGGAGGACTAGGTGGTAGTGATGGTGTTGTTGTCCTAATTTTGGATGAGGAAGATGAAGTTAGCCTAGCAGAAATGGTTTTGGAAGGAGCAAATGTTGTAGAAATGGATGAAGTTGAGTTGGTGAAAGGTAGTGGTGTATGAAGTTCCTCATCATCATCTAGTGTTAGATCAATAAGAAGTGTCTCCTTTAGTGGTTTGATGTTAAGTCTTGGTTTCTTGGCTTTGTGTGAGGTTGTTGCAATGTTGGAAGACATGGTGAGTTTATGATGAATGAGTGATGGTGAGGAACGTGAATGCATGAGAGGTGCTTAAATAGCCAAGACTTGCAAGGGTTGTAGGGTGCTAAGTATGATAAGGTGTGATGAGTTTAGGGAATTGGTAAGTGTTGGAATTAGCTAATGTTGGCAGAATCTAAGGGAAAATAGGTCAAAAATTGAAAGAAAATAGGGCAAATCGTGTTTCCAGGGGAGTGTACCACTAAATCACACACGGTACCACTAAATTTAGTGGTGTCGTGACCTGCTGGTGATGATTTTTCCAGTTCTACGGGATTTAGGTTGCCTAAATGGGTAATTCTAGGGGTACTATATGTAGCAAATCGTATGGGTTAATACATCCGGAGGTTACTAAAGTTTGCCAAAATTTTGAAAAAAGTTACTAAAGTTTTTTCTGGTTGAATTAGGTTACTATAGTTTCCCACTTGGTCGTTTTTTCTCTAGGCCAAGTTTTTTTCACTAGTTTCCCAGTTCTTTTATTGAATTTTTGGGAAACTATAGTAACTTAATTCAAATTTTTGGGAAACTATAGTAACTTAGTTAATCTTTGGGAAACTATAGTAACTTAATTCAAATTTTTGGCAAACTACAGTAACCTAATTCAACCAAAAAAAACTTTAGTAACTTTTTTCAAATTTTTGGCAAACTTTAGTAACCTCTGAATGTATTAACCCCAAATCCTATTGGCTCAATTTACTAAAGAATAATCACATGAATTTCATAACTTTAGCTACATCTAGCACTAAACAAAAACATGTGATTAGCTAAATCTATGCTACTATTAAGCATGCAAATAAGACAAGTAACATGATCATCTAGAAAGAAAATGCATGTAGAAAAATAAAAACTAAATAATGCAAGTAAGCTAAATTTTAACCAAGAATTAAGCTTGATTCAAAAAGAAAACCGTCGGGTGGTAAAATGGAATGACACACCCGAAGCAACCCATACTAAAGTTAGTTTAACCAAGTTTCAAGTGTCATAAGGCCGTAGCCAATACCCCATAATGGGCTCGTTAGGAATGTTTGGATCTTCGATTAGGAAGGGGATGTAGGATTTGGTGTCTTGGTAATCATTACGAGGCATTGTTACCTACAAAAATATATAAGTATATATATGTTTAATTTTGTATTATTGTTGAACGTGTCCCTAGTGTGTGCCTATATGCAAACAATGTGGAGGTGCGGTAATCTCGACTCTAAAATAAAAATAATGAGATTACCTAAACGCTCCTAACTTCAATTTTGCTCAAACAAATATGTCGAAGAATACATATTAGTTATGTAATTCGATCAATATTCGTGAGATCATGTATGAATGAGAAAATGTTTTTAGTTTGTATCAACAATGCATAAAAAATGTTTCATTATCCTAGTTTCGTGAAATTTTTCGAAAATGAGTGAATTGGGGTGTTTGGCGAATTCAATGTTTTGGCGCCAAAAATTCTTAAAGTTGAAAAGATTGAATGTTAATGACTCCTAATCCAATTTCAAGTATCCTAGACATGATTCCTCTAAAAATAATCAATCTAATTTGAATTATAAAAGCAAAATTCGGACCAAAATATATGATATAAGTGGGTTTATGCAAATCCTATGTTTGAGGAATCATGCAAGTTATACATTGTGTAATCTTAGTCCTAATTGTATAAAAATTCAATCAAAATTGAAAAGCCCCAATTCGAATTTGTGTGCATGAACAAACCCTAGACTCAAAATTAAAGAAAATTAGAGTTAATTGACTTACAATTGATTTTAGGAAAGTAGTAGTGGTTGATAATCTTGAAAACTAATGCCTCGAATTTGATTTTGAAAGGGTGTAATTGGATTTGGGTTGTGATGTTCGGTGTTGACAGCAATTGAGGAAGTTGGGAGAGTTTGAAAGTCAATAGTTAGGGAAAGAAGAATAAAATACGGGCTGTATCATATCCACAGTACCACGGTACCACTAAATTTTGTGGTGCCGTGACCTGCTGGGACGAATTTTTGTCCCGTTTTGATTTTTGACGAATAAGCCTTGCTGATATAGTGAGACTTTTTGACACGAGGAAAAAATTTATACCTAATAAATTATTTTTACGAGTGAACTAGACTAGACGACAAGAGATGACTTTAATATTTCCAAGGAAATACGTAAGTAGTCATTAGAGGAATATGAAGGATGACTTTAATATTTCCAATGAAATATTTAGATAGCCATAAGACGAGATTCGGAAGATGTTCTTGAACACATATAGTTGAAGGATTCTCGTTTGAGAGGTTTGGTTAGTATGTCGGAGATGTTGTCTTGGGAAGGAACTTTCTCGATAGAAATGTTTCCTTTTTAAACGTTATCGCGAAGGAAGTGGTGACGAATTTTGATGTGTTTAGTACGAGAGTGTTGAACGGGGTTTTTGCTCAAGTCAATTGTACCTTTGTTGTCGTACATAATCAGGATGTCATCGAGATGGATGTCGTAGTCGATTAGAGCTTGTTTCATCCATAGTGCTTGTTGACATGCCTTTCCGGCGCTTACGTATTTGGCTTTGGTCATAGAGATAGCAAGAGCCGTTTGTTTCTTGGAGAACCAAGAAGTTAGACAACAACCCATGAAGGTACAAATGCCACTCGTACTTTTTCGATCCACATAATCTCCCGCATGATCAGAGTCAGAATAGACTATAGTTTCTACACCGGTCCCTTTGGGATAATACAATCCCAAGTGTATAGTGCCTTTAATGTATCTGAAGATACGCTTAACCGCTTCAAGGTAAGAGGTTTTGGAATCCTCTTGGAAGCAAGCACAAAGGCAGACACTAAACATAATATCGGGCTTACTTACCGTTAGGTATAATAAACTACCTATCATACCCCTATACTTAGTGCTATCCACATACTCACCTTCTTCATCTTTCTTGAGTTTCATTTTTGTGGACATGGGAGTTTTCATGGGCTTAAACTCTTCTAAACTAAATTTCTTAAGCATTTCTTTAATATACTTAGATTGATTAAAGAAGATACCATCTTCCATTTGTTTTATTTGTAGACCAAGGATTAAATTTAATTCGCCCATCATGCTCATCTCAAACTCGTCACGCATGATCTTTGCAAAATCATTGCACAGTTCTGGGCAAGTTGAGCCGAATATAATGTCATCGACATATATTTGAACAATAATGAGATATGAATTTCATTTCTTCATGAAAAGTGTATTGTCAACCATTCCCATGGTATATTCATGTTTAAGTAAGAAAGCCTTTAATCTATCGTACCAAGCGTTGGGAGCTTTTTTTGAGACCATAGAGTGCTTTCTTGAGTTTATAAACATGATTCGGTTTTTTGAAATCAACGAATCCCGGAGGTTGTGCTACGTATACCTCCTCGTTGATAAAACCATTTAGGAATGCACTTTGCACATTCATTTGATATAGTTTTAAGTCTAAAGCGCAAGCATAGGCAATGAGTATCCTAATAGACTATAATCTAGCTAAGGGTGCATAAGTTTCATCGTAATCTATTCCTTCTTGTTGGTTATAGCCTTGTGCTACCAACCTAGCCTTATTCCTAGTTACGACACCATTTTCATCGAGTTTGTTTCTAAACACCCATTCAATTCCTGTGATGGTTTGGTTCCTAGGTGGAGGTACTAAATCCCAAACATGGTTTGCGGCGAATTGATTTAACTCTTCTTGCATGGCAACTACCTAGGTTTCATCTTTTATCGCTTCACCGACATTATTAGGTTCTACAATAGATATAAAACAAAAGAAATTACTTTTGTTTTGTGCTTGTGACCTAAGGGTTCTTTGGTTTAGGTTTCCTATGATATTTTTCTATTGGATGGTTCTTGGATTCCTTAATGTTGACAACTTCGTCAACTACGACTATTTCATCCTCAATGTCATTTTCTAATGTTTTCTTGCCATTGACCATAATGGCTTCTTCCTCATCTAAGTCATCATCCACTAAGGTTGATGTCTTAGTTGGGGGAGGACTTTCGTCGAATGTCACGTTGACTGATTCTTCGACTTTCATTGTTTCCTTATTTAGGACAACATAGGTTTTACTATTTTGGGAGTAACCTAGGAAAACACGTTCGTAAGACTTTGGGTCAAACTTGGTGAGGTAATCTTTTGTGTTTAGTATGAAGCACTTGCTTCCAAACACTCTAAAGTAATCTAGAGTAGGTTTTCTACCTTTTAAGATTTCGTATGGTGTTTTTCCTAAGATTGGTCTAATCAAAATCCTATTAAGTATATAAGTTGAGGTGTCTACGGCATTACACCAATTTTTTTGCGGAATGGATTGTTCATTTAACATCGTTCTACTCATCTCTTGTAGAGTATGATTTTTTCGCTCAAATACCCCATTTGATTGTGGAGTGCGTGGAGCCGAGAAATTATGTGTAATACCATTAGCATCACAATATACTTCAAATTGCACTTCATTATCAAATTCCCGACCATGATCCGTCCTAATAGACACTATTGTACAACCTAGTTGATTTTGGACCTTCTTACTAAAGATTTCAAATTCCTCGAAAGTTTGTGTTTTATTCTTAAGAAATATAGTCCAAGTATACCTAGAATAGTCATCTACTATTACTAAGGTATAGTAGTTTCCTTCGTAACTCCATACGGCGGATGGACCGAATAGATCCATGTGAAGGAGTTCTAGGCATCTAGAGATCGAGACTATGTTCTTAGCTTTGTGACTAGAATGAGCTTGTTTTCCAACTTTACAAGCATCACAAAAGTGTTTATTAAACTTAAGCTTAGGTAGGTTTCTAACTAGTTCCTTAGACGCTAAAGATTATATTAAACGCATATTAGCGTGACCTGGTCTCCTATGCAATATAGTGGAATTCTCATCTATGGTTGCTAGACAAATCTTATCCTGAGGCTTATTTCCTATTTTCATAACAAATAAGCCATTCTTCCTAACTCCTTTGCCTATGGTCTTGCCATCCTTAGTAATCTTACTACCCTCTTTGGAAAATATTACTCTACACTTATTGTCAACCATTTGACTAATACTAAGCAAGTTAAATTCTAAGTTATCTACATGCACAGCATTTCTAATAGTGAGGGAGTCTTGAGTAATTGTACCTTTGCCTATGATTTTGCCTTTAAGTTTGCTACCGAAAGTGACATTATCTCCATTGTAAGCCTTGTATGATGAGAATATACTTCGGTTTCCCGTCATATGATTAGTGCATCCACTATCCTTGACCCATTCGTCGGGCTATAAGTCAATTCCCAAGCATATCTATTGAGTAAGAAAAAGACTCAAACATTTGGTTCCTAATATCTCATGGGTCCAAAGTTGTTAGTGTTAAACATCTCATACATTTGTTGCATTTGGTTAGGATGTTGGAACAGAGGACAAATTTCTCATGGCAAGTAAATTCGTTGTTGAAGGTTATTCCAAGTTACGGGGTAGTTACTTCGATAACTTTGTCTTCTAAAGTTACTTCTTGGTTGAGGAGTTCTTGACCGAGGTTTAGGAACATTTTTTTTTCTGGGTGGAGGAGTCTTTGATCTAGTATCGGGTTTTACAAAGCCAAGCCCGGGGGTTGACAAAGGTTTATAAAGACTTTTAACCTCCTTTTTACTAGCAACAGGTATTTTAACATTGTTTACTACTATGTTACTTGGTTTAGGACTTAAGTTATTTTTCAGACTCGACTCATTTCTGACTTTTACACCAGACGGTACCACGGTACCACTAATTTTAGTGGTTCCATCTGTACCTTTAATGGTGCCGTCCTCTATTTCGACAGAAGTTGTGGGTTTGACAAATTTTACTTGTTTTGTTTTACTTGTTGAAGCTTCATTTGGATTAAAACATAGACCCGCACCGACATGCTCACTGTATCTTATGTTATCTAACATGTCATCTAGTGCTTTTGCTCCTTTTTCGAACTTAATGATCCTTAACGCATTTTTCCGAAGTTCTATGTTTTCTAACCTAAGATTATGGCATGAATCACATCCAACATCACATTCTTTCCTTTTCTCAAGTCTTTTGACTTGGTCTTTTAGCTCTAAAATTTCCGTTTCGAGTTTATTCAAAGTTGCTTTTAGTGTTTGGTTTCTAGTTATGATTTTAGAACTTACTTCACATAATTTATTATATTCATCATATAATATATTATCATCTATTGACGAATTATCATCACTATAGTAAGAAGAGTCGGAATGTACCTCATTTGAAGCTTTTGCCATAAGACATGTTTCGTCATTTGGCTTTTCATCTTCTTCCTCACCGCTAACACTCCAAGAACCTCCTACAAGTGCTCTTTGGTTCTTGGTTCTAGGTGGTTTAGGACATTCCCAGATGAGATGGTTTGGATCTCCGCATCTAAAGCATTTTCTATCACTCTTTCCTTTCTTGTCATCCCAATTCTTTTGGAACGACTTCGTTTCATCACGAGGTTGTCTTACAAATCTACCTCTTATTCTAAAAAACTTCTTAAAGTCTCTAACCGCTAATGCATACTCTTCGTCTTTACTATCAGAATCCGAACTTTCCTCATCACTAGACTCCTTCTTGGCTTTCAATGCTAGAGATCTAACTTTATCACTTTTGCCATTGACTATGTCGGAGTCTTTCTTGATTATTATTTCATGAACTTTCAAGTTTCCTATAAGTTCATCAAGTGATAATCTTGCCAAGTAATTTGACTCTTCAATGGCGGTGACCTTTGCTCTCCATTTGGGATGTAGAGCCCTAAGAAATTTTCTAACATAGTTCTTGCTAGAGTAACCTTCATCAAGAGCTTTAAGAATAGTAATAATAGTGTCGAATCTAGCAAAAGCATTATCTATAGTTTCATCCTCCGGAATGGAAAATTGTTCATATCGTTGCACAAGAAGATCAATCTTGTTTTCTTTGACTTGATTATTACCTTGATGGGTGACTAACAAAGTTTTTCAAATATCTTTTGCCGTATTGCACATAAAAATTCTTTCAAATTCCTTTTTCGGCAAAGCATTGTAAATCATCATTTTAGCCTCATTGTTTTTGGCTAGTTTTCTTTTAAGATTATCACTTTGTTGATCATAAGGAATAATGTCATCCTTTTTAGTAACCGGATTCTTTTCAACAGGTTTAAAATCACCCTCGGTAATGACATGCAAAAGATCAATGTCTTTTGATTTCACATACGTTTCGAATCATGTTTTCCAATAGATAAAACAATCGGTTTCAAAAAGTGGTGGTCTTTGCATAGATTTCCCTTCTTGATATTTGTCGAAATCCATTGATCGATTCAAGTTTTAAAATACAGTTTAGTTTAAAATCTTGTCTGACATGGCTCTGATACCAATTGTGGAAAATTAGAAGTGGAGTTGAATAATTTTCCCGATTTATTTTCGTTAATTAGAGAAGTTTCTTTGTCAAAAACTTAGATTCAATTCTTTTGTGAAATCAACCAACACCAATATGAACACTAATCTATACTATCAAGTGTAAGCAATAAATATAAAGAGTAGAGATGGAAAGATCAAACCAAGAAAAGGTGATTTATAGTGGTTTGGTTACGAAGCTCTTCTTCGCCCTACTCCACTCCTCGAGTACCGAACTCGAGAGTTCTAAGCACTATGTCAACAAGCTCCCTTCAGGCGGAGAAAACCGTACAATGTCACTTATCACTATTTCCGACACTAAGCTAAATGTCTAGTACTAATCTAGCTAGTACCAATCTCACAAGATCCACACGATCCACACACTCTACTTTTGATCCTCTTGATCAACACACTATCACACAAGCTACAAGAGATCTCCAGGATCTCAACAAGATCACAATGATCCACACACACTAGCTAAACAATGGAGAACAACTTGATGTACTCCTAGATATAATAAACATGTAACAAATGTTACAAGTGCACTAAACTAATACTACAACACCTTCTATCTTCTTGATACTTTTGTGTTCTTCTCTTGTACAAGTAGAGGAATGAAGGTGATCACTTGGTTGGATGAATGGGTCACTCTTAAACAAAAGAAAACTAACTAAATGATCAAAGGAGAGTTTATGTTATAAGAGATTTGATCTCAGAAAGTTGTGTGTGAAAAAAGATACCCAAAAACTGTGAAATGGACTGGTATTTATAGGCATAAAAAATCTAACCGTTACAGGTAGATGGTACCACTAAATACCCGACGGTACAACTAAATTTAGTGTTACTGTGGTACTATCCCAAAAAAAGACGCTCCAGATTTTGTTTTTAGTGGTGAAAGTTTATTTGGGGAAGTTTGGAGCTGATTTGGGGGGGAAATAGCTGTTGGGAATTTTAAACTTATTTTTCCAATTAAAACATTTCCTTATATTTCAAAAATAACTTGTAAAATGTATTTTGAAAAAAAATGTTTTGTCACATTAAAAATGTGAAGTTTGAAAAAAAAATTCACTTCTTTGATCATTTGTCAAGTTGTAAATTTGTTTGTTGTTACTTAGAGTGATTTACGTAGAAACGGGGTATTTCGACTAAAAACTTGTTTACGTTTATTTTGACGTAAAGTGTTTTTACATTTTGTTATCATCAAAACTTAGAGGTATCGAAAGATATAAATAACGTTTTTAGACATTATTTACATCAACACTATAGAAGCTTGCCAAAGAAATGTATGGACCAACAAAACCATTGAAGCAACCAGTTTCAGATCATGATTATGTCTTGTGGGGTGACTTGAAGACCATGTTTGAACCTCATGTAAAAGATGAAGTGTGGAGAAGACATTTCTATAACCAGAAGGTGGTAAGCTGGAGGTTGATAGACACTTATGGGGTTCATGAGCAAACAATGGATGCTATGCATATCTACTTGTTGGTAAAAAAGAAGTATCCACTCACAAAGACTACACTGTGGGAATGATGTTGGCAAGTAGACTTCAAATAGAATATCACATGAATGAAAGTATGGCAGATGAACTTATTTGGTTTATCATATGAACTTATTTGGTTTATCATATGTTTGAAGAATGACTGGTGAAGTGTTTGGAAGCATCCTTCTGGTGATGATTAAACCTTTGAATGAAACTTGATAATTTTAGGAGAAAATATCAAGTTTAGGGGAGGATTGTTGGGAATTAAAGCCTCTTGAGTTGCTGCTGCTCTAAGATGTTAAGACTGCTAAGGTATTTCAAAAAAAAAAATTCGAAGTCATTACTGCTGGTGGTTAATGAGTAAAGACTGCTAGTTGAAGTTAAGACTGCTAGAGTACATTATAACTGCTGGAAGACTTCAAAGAAAAATAATCTAAGTGGTTAATGCTACAAGAAGAAAACTTAGTACTGCTAGTACTAAGTTACAACTGCTGAAGAGTTAATGCTGCCAGAGTAAAGATTAGTGCTGCTGATTGTTTATTAGTGCTGCTTATGTGATTAATTCGGTTTGTTTGTATGATAAGTATAGTAATACCGTTTAACACGTTTAGATAAATATAGAAAAGATTTATCTTGAAGAGAAAGTTATTGTAAGCCGACTAGGACTCCTTAGTCTATAAAAGGAGGTCCTAGGACATAGAGTTAGATATGAGTTTACGTTTTTCATATAGCTTCAAGGTTGTAAAACCTAATACTAGGAGAGTATTCGTATTATTTGCTTAATAATATTGAGGCTATTATTGTTTGTTAAATTGTATTCTTGTGTTTACTGTTTTATTAAATATTCTTCTTAATATTGAATACTAGATTCTGCATAGTATTTGATTAACTCAAGACAGTTTCTACATAAATTGTTTTAGATTTATCTAAGATAACGTAACCTTTACAAGCTAAGGGAATACGATCAAGTACATAACTGGGATCAACACAACCTATCACCTTCTCTCATTCTCACCAACTCTTCAATCATAAACACTTCACCAAATGGGCCCTTGGATTACACTCCCTCTACTCCACCACCATTTCCAATCATGGGTCATCCACTTCCTTACAACTTTTTCAATAACAATACCATGGGTTGTGCATGTTGTTTTCATAACTTCAACCTCATTTCCTCCCTTAGAGAAGAACTTCATTATATGTTTTCCCATGTTGAGTACCTTCTCTCTTAACCCGATGTGCAACCAACTCCCCTTGCTACCATGCCACCTACTCCTCCACCATCTTCTTTACCACCTTCTTCTCCACCTTCTAACTAAACATCTATATATGTTTAGTTAAAAATAATCAAGAATTATCTTTTGGGCCAAGCATATTCTAGGAACCTAGGTTGTTTTCTAGAAATAGCTTGTAGTTTAATTAGTTTATGATGTATGAATCTATGTACGCAATGTATGCTTCTTATGAATGAATGAAGGCTTTCTTATTATGATTATTGAAATCTATCCTATTACGTTGTGATACTTGTCATGGTTATCTTTATAATGTGTGATATTAACCAACTTTAAAATGGCAAATACTGAAATCACAATACTCTGTCCATAACAGTCCCACTCGCGATAGTCCTTTATACAAGGACGGTCCCCAATATATAAGGGACCATCCGTGTATATATGTTGTAACGCCCCCAATTTCGTGATACGCAGCGAAATTCAAACTGGGTGTTACTCAATGGCACAACAGTTATAACAGTAAAAAATGAACTCTAATGGAGTCGTTTTTAAAACATTTATCATTCGATTTATATAAATATCAGAGTTTACAAAAATGAGGTCCTAGTAGTTTCACGGTTTACATAAATAAGTTTTCAAATGATAATGAAATTTATAGCCCTCTTGAATATCCGTGCTCCTCCGTGCCAGCCTCGATCATTATGGACCTGAGATACATGCTTAAAAGTGTAAACACAAAGGTTGGTGAGTTCATAGAGTTTATTTAAATAACAACGGCACACAAGATTTAATATTTTAAACGACTATTGTACAACATACAAAGTCAAAATCAGTTTATTATTACACTAAGCTCATGACACCAATGCCTTAACACAACATCAATTATAGTACATCTGGTTACCTAACCGGCTAACACAAATGGAATATAATTGATAACAATTTGCCCTACAGGTATCTTGCCAAATACCTCACATCTTAAAATATAGTGCGTCTTGTTACCTGCCCGGTTAACACAAACGGGATTCGTCAATCCTATATGCCTATTCACAATATTCGCGCCTACACTTAAGTAATTAATGGTTCATGATAAACAGGGACTTATTTGACAATAAAGGTACTTAGTCAATAATAAACACATGTAATTCTGCATACAGTTTTGTAACACTTGTGTCCGCAAAAATATAGCATGTACCTCCCCCCAAGGGTTTATAAAACAGTAAAGAAAATGGGGCTACAAACTCACCTTGAACTAATGATATCAAAACGTATAACGGAATAAATGGAAAAGCCAAGGAAACCTCTACGCGCAACCTAGAATATGATGTTATGTCTTAGGTTCTAAAACAATGAAGTGAATATATAAGCATGCCTTATATAGTTATTACATTCATTATACTTGGATACTTAATGTTTGTAAAGTTATATAAGTGTTTAAGTCTAGTTTGGGATTTTCGTTTATTTAAGTTTTCCCGTCTAAATTTACCCGTTATTTCTAAACCGTAAATGATCACGACTTGGTTTTTACATATTCGGAAAGGTATTCAAATAAAATTTACTGATTAGTGGGTCCCAATGCCCCATAATTTATTTAACTAGTGTGAAATTACCAATTTACCCTTAGATGTATGAGCTGTTTGCTACAGCAGCTTTTAGTCTCACGGGGATGGACAAAAGTGGGTATATACGACTCTTTTTTATGCTCTATTTTCGGCCACATTCTAGTCAAGTATTATGAGTTTTACTCGATTGAAATCTGTTACTCAGATTTTGACACTTGTTACCGTTTTGGCTCTAATTTATTCATACGGATGAGTTACGGGGTGAGCCAAGCGGAAAAATGACCACAAGACATAGCTCTACAATCCAGTATTTTTACCAAAGTTTCACAGTCCGTGAAATTTGCCCAGTAATTACGTTTACAGCACCAGTACAGTTTCTGTTTTGCAAAACTAGTCCTTTCGACAATCTCTAGTGTTTTAGTCCAATTATCCAAGCATAATCAAGTATAATAAGCATATAAAACATATTACATACATGAAATACTAGAATTTGCAGAAATCAAATGATAACATAGGAGTTTGCTTACAATCCTTGTGATAAAATTTAACAAGAACCATGAACTAAGAATACTAAACAACATCTAATCCTTCTAAGCTTCAACCCTTGCTTCCAAATCTTTAATCCGAGCTTATATCAACCTTATGAAACCCTTGTAGAAATCTTATGAATTCAGCTCTTAAACCATCTTGAATATCTTCCATGAAAAACCCTAGGATTAATGATGAGATTATGATGTTGTTTATGGTGATTTATGGTATAAATGGAACTAGGAATCAACAAGGAACTTAAGTCTCTAACTTGTGATTGATTACAAGATGAAAATCAAGATCATATGGTGTTTAAAGGGTGTGTTTGGGTCATTCATATTGAGAGAAGAAGAATGATGGATGAGTTGTTTATATAGCAAGGAAGAGAAAGTTACTTTCCTTAGGATATTATACAAGTATAAGTCTTAAAGGCTAAGTAAACTTGCACATGCTAAATCTTCCTATGTAAGCTTCACATCTTTAACTTGGAAACCACTAAGAAAACAACTAACAAGGCTTGTAGGAGAAGTTTCGGAAGTTCTTGTCTAATATCTTTACTCACGGAGTGAGTTTAGGTCCCGGTAATCGCTAACGGTAAGTCTTAAAGTCATGAAACTTAAAACCGGGTATCTTAAAAATATGAAACATATAAAAATGATTAAACTTATTAATATAACCTAGGTTAGTATATTCAATGAGTGATAAGTTTGACGAAGCGCGTAAATGCTGTTAAAACCTTGAATGGTAATATATTTAAGAAGAGAATTTCAACTTGACTTCTTTTAGGGAGATATTTTGTAAGATATTTAACTATGTATTATCTAAATAGTATCTAGTTGATTACAAGGTATATGAGTAGACAAGGTAATTTAAAATGTATTAGTCAAAAGGTAGTGCGGGTATCGGGAGTAAATAGTAAAAGTGAATACTGAAAATGAATAGTAACCCGAAAATGCGAATTGTTATAGTACCTACCCCTTAAAGGGAATTTCGTCCCGGAATTCGGTGTGTGTTATATATTAATATACTAGTATGTTCATGTAGCATAAAATGTCTAAAAGTCACATAATCGTTTGGAGGATGGAAGGCACGGAGAGTGAAAGACTATAAAACATTTTTGTGAAAAAGTAGTTATAGTTTAGGTCTCAATTAGACCCGTTTCTTTATTACTATAGCTCTGATACCAATCTGTAACACCCCCAATTTCGTGATAAGCAGCGGAATTCAAACCGGGTGTTACTCGACGGCACAACATATAACAATAGAAAACGAACTCTAATGGAGTCGTTTTTAAAACATTTATCATTCAATTTATACAAATATCAGAGTTTACAAAAATGAGGTCCCAGTAGTCTCACGGCTTGCATAAATATGTTTTTGAATGATGATAAAATTTATAGCCCTCTTGAATATCCGTGCTCCTCCGTGCTAGCCTCGATCATTATGGACCTGAGATACATGCTTAAAAGTGTCAACACAAAGGTTGGTGAGTTCATAGAGTTTATTTAAATAACAATGGTGTAGAAAAACTAGAAGGGGGGGGGGGTTGAATAGTTTTACCGTTTAAAATTAATTCGCTTTGTTATTCTATGTTATTTCAAAGGAAACAAGCACAAAAAAATATTCACACAATATGTATATGAAAAGTATCCTTCACTAAGAAACAAACTCTCTTACTTGCCCTACCCCACTCCTCGAGCCTCTAACTCGAGAGTTATCCTTCACTAAGAAACAAACTCTCTTCTAGGTGGAGAAAACCTTTACACGTTGCTTACTTTCTATTCTGGTACTAAGCTAAACACCGAGTTCTACTTCAAGGCAGATGCAACCTAACGTCGCCTATACAATTACCGACACTAAGCTAGATGTCGAGTTCTTTACAAGGGTACAACCACTCCCGTTTGGTTCTTTCACAAGGGTACAACCACTCCCTACACTCTTTGTGTTTTGAGGACTAAAACACTAACCACACTCACTGAGATAAATGATACAAGTAATGATGTGTGAACTACAACTATATCACACAGTAACTATGCTAAAGGTTTTACACGTCTGTGTTGAACCTTGATGATTAATCTCCTTGCTACAAAAGGAAAGATCAAATGAAATGAATGAATGATGAGGGTTAGATAATATGTAAATGAATGAGTATGAATATTAGGCTATATGAGTGATGGTGTGTTCAAATGATCAGCTTGCTATTTATAGGCAAGCTGGTAAACAGCCGGCGGATCCCATAAAAGGGATCCGTCTTTGATGTCGTTTGGATCCGTCTCTCCAAATCTTCCACAATCTTTCCATATCTTTGTGTTATCATATCAAGATCTTCCAAAGTCAACTATCTTGCTTGAAGATCTAACTAAGATATCACATAATCTATGTATGATGCATGCTATGATGTCATTGTATCATTTTAAAAATAAAGTTTCCTTTTAAGGAAATAAACTAGTGGATGTGTAAAATGTAATTCTAAGTAATCTTGTGAAATGTAAAATGTGTTTTAAAGAGACTTTAGCTAGTATTTATAATTTGCTAAAAGATTTACTTTGTAATTGTCATTAACAAAACTAAGTAAAGATCATAAAATATAAATAACGTTTTTAGTACGATATTTGTATTAACAATCTCCCCCTTTTTGTTGATGACAAAACATAAAGTATATTTTTGAGCAAAAGAATAAATATAGCATGAGTTCTTTAAAATATAGATTAAGTTTGTTTTATTTGAGTTTAAAAACTATTTTTATGCAAAAGTGTATGTACTGTGATGATTCACAGTTACGCAAACTTAATCCTTTCTCCCCATTTTTGTCGAAACAAAAAGAAGAGTCGCGTAGCGGAATGCGATTTTGAGAACTTTAAGAGCTCCCCCTTGTTTTATACTCCCCCTAAATGGAGTAACAAGGTAATGATGCATGATCCTACAAAACAAATGGTTAGAATATGATATGCTCCCCCTCGATGTATACTCCCCATTACAAGAGTACCAACATATACATTTGAAGGGTATGAGATGCTACAAAAGAAATGTTAGTGATAAATTACTTCAATGGAGAAGTATAATGCATATGAAATAGTCATCTAAACAAGACTTTCAAATTAGTTGACTTTGAAAAGTCAAAATGAAGTGTCTGATCAAAATTTTGTACCTAAAGTACAAATGATCAAAGTATACTATAGATTCCAAATAGCTATATAATGATGTTATTTACCTAACTAATGATAATATGCTATATGTTGATCACTCATAAGCATAAAAACATCACATTCATTCATTGAAAATTATGTGACAAAAGTCACAAACATAATATGATGTTATATGAAAATGAAAAATACATCCTAACAAAAAATCCTACAACAACATCTAAAAGGTCCTATATAATGAGACTAAAACTCTCCTATTGAGGAGGATGAGAGATGGCGTTAGACGCTCAAGAATGTGGTTCAATATGAACCTCATTTCATTTTGGAGCTCGTGCACCAAAATGTTTGTCCTTTGAGCTATGTGAGCGATTCTTTCACACATGTTGCAATCATGGCGAGAAAAACCGGGTGGAAGAGTAGACTCATTTTTTTGTGGTGGTGGTGGTGGTGATTGGTTGTTGGGTGGTGGTGGTTGTTTTTGTTCATTGGTTGGTAGTGGTGTTTGGATGGAGTTCATGAGGATGTTTTGGAGGTCCATGGCTTCATTGAGGCGGTGATCTACCATACTCGAGAGAGTGTAGAGACGGTTGAGCTCTTCACTAATCTCCTCTTGGGTTTAAGGCAAATAGATCCACATTGCCTCGTCTATGGCAATGAGAGTTGAAGTGGGTGAAAGAGGTGGTATTTGAGGTGGAGCATCATGGTATAAGGACCATGGATTTCTGGATGAAGAAGATGGAAAAGCATGGGTTCTTGACCTTCAAAGGTCAAAGGTGGAGGATTGTTTGATCTAGGTGGGAGATCTTCCAAGTCATTAAGGTATGGATGGGGTGATGTAGGTGGAGTCCTAAAGAGTTCCATAGGTTGGAGTTTGGGTGAGTTTGGTTGTGATTGGGATTTGACAGTCTGTGATGGAGCGGGTGGTGGTGTGGTTGCCATGGGTGTGATTGTTGGAGGAGGAGTTTGTATGACCACATTGGATGGTGTAGGTGTTGATAGAGTGAGGAAATTCTCACTTGCAATAGGAGATGAGATATTAAGAGGAGATGATTCCTCTGATGATGAGTTAGCAAGATTGATGAAGCAACAGGGCTTAACACTAATGCGGGCAGTGCGTTTTGGAGGTCTAGAGGTGGAGGAGTTGTTTGATTTGGTCATGGTGAGCTAAGAGAACTAAGATGTACAGGTTATATGTGGTGAAGAAGGTGAATGAGTGAGTTTTGCTCTAAGTTATGATCATAATTTATAGGCAGATGGTTTATAGAAACTAGTGTTTGGATTTGATGTAAATCCAATAGAGAATGTTGGTTCCTAATGATTTGGAACAAAAATTTGTGCAAATCACATCACATAAGTCAATCCATAGAACTTATGTTGAGTAATACGATGAAGATATGCAGTAAATGCAAAGAGATAGTGGAAAATCCTCTGATGTGATGTTCCCACGGATTTGACGGATCCCTAAAAAGGGTTCCTTGTTTGTATCAGAAAGGTAACTCACTCCTAAAATTTGAAAATTAAATTTTGGTGGGAAATTTTGTTCTTAAGTTTCTAAGAGTTCCTAAATCATTCGAAGATGATTAATGACCAGTGAACCTATTCTAAAGAATACTAGAAACTAAAATCTAAGAATCGGGATGAGTTGAAAATATTTGGGATTGTTACTGTTACACCTGCGGATCCAATCGACAAGGCGTGCGGATCCAAATTTTGGGATCCGCCTGATCCGCAGGTTGAAGAATGGCGGAGCCA
This sequence comes from Artemisia tridentata subsp. tridentata, assembly GCA_021014915.2. Taxonomy (NCBI): domain Eukaryota; kingdom Viridiplantae; phylum Streptophyta; class Magnoliopsida; order Asterales; family Asteraceae; genus Artemisia; species Artemisia tridentata. Next base: position 203,987,473 of record CP139502.1, read on the forward strand.
AGGCTAGCACATGGCGGATCCAAAATTTGGGTTCCGCCAGATCCGTCTGAGAGAAGTGCTAAAACTTCATAGAGAGATGTGCATATTTTTCGTTTTTCGACGAAAACCCAAAAATTCTCCTGGAATATATCTATCATCTAATATGTAATGCAAAACAACTAAATATGATGATACTAACACATGTTTAATCATATATTAATCCGTTCATGGGAACTTACCTTAAGAGGAGTTAAGCCAAACATAGGCTTAAACTCGGAAAATTGATAACATCAAGTGTTATCGACCTGCAATTCTTAGTTAGTTCATATACACATCAAATATCAACATAACAAGTTAAGAAACAACCATTTTTAATACTACATTGTCTAATAATGTTTAGAGCCAAACACTCCTTCAACTCAACTTCTTCAATTTCTTCATGCCCTTATGAAGCTTCATCATCCAACGTCCTAAATTCTTCACCATTCCTTTGATGTTGCGATACTCGGCTGATTCATTTGGGATTGGTGGAAGTTGGCTCAAGTACTCCGGAGGAGGAATCCTAGAGTTTGGCAACCCATCATCGTCACTCATGGATGATGATGATGATGATGTTTGAGCACGAGGACGTTTTCCCTTGTCAATCGCTACCCTAAAGTCGCTCAAGGGAACGAAGGTGTGATGGATTTCATCATAATCGGGGACAAAACCTAGGTCATTTCTAGGAATGGGTGCAAAAGCTCTATAGAGACGAGTTAAGAGCATTCCATAAGGCATTGCCATGTTACCTTGAATCGGAATATCGGCCATTCGTTTGGCGATATAGTATGCAAGGTTGAAAGGTTGACGGGTGGACACACTATACATCATGTAACATAGACAAGCATTGATGTGATCTCGGTTTCCTACCGTGCTAATGACATTAGCTCTCAAAACTTCTTCCAACTTCCTAAACTCGGGCTTGAGTTCATTTAGCTCCATAGCAAATGGATCTCTAGCAACTTCTTTACCTCGATACATCCTAGTGGGGTTGTTCCTAGGATAGAAGAGATGTTCCCTTATTGTTTCTTTGTTGGTTAAAGGAGTGGCATATGGTGCCGTTCTAGCAAAGTTGGATTCTAAGATGGATAATGACCACTTATCCGAGTATACACATGTTCCTCGATTAGGAACTCCTAAGACCTCACCAAATTGATCTAGGGGAATATTAAACAAGGTTCCATTTACACTAAAGTGAATGCTCATAAGACCATTGTCACTTGAACTAAGACCTATGGTGGCATAAAACTCAAGAATGAACCTAGGTACTAGAGGCTCATCAATATCTAGGAGACCATCAAAATGAATTGCGGCTAGTTGCTTGCGGAGATTGGTGTCTTCATAGAATGAGGGGTCTACTACCCTACCCTCATGAACGTAATGTTTTTCTAGTGCCTTAAAGATGTTGACTTGGGCATCGGTTAGACCCTTGGTTTTGTGATGTTTGGGAAGGTAATTGAGAGTCTTTTTGTGATCGTAATTGGTTGCGGGAGGCATAGTTATCCTAGACACGAAAAATACATAGTTTAGTTAAAATTATCAAAAGTATATATATGTCTAGTGTGTGCCTACATGGGGACAATGTGGAGGTGCGGTTATCTCAACTCATTTTGATGCATGAAAATTATGTTTATGCAAGTTTTATGATAAAACAAGAGATAACCCAAACGCTCCTACTTCAATGTAGCTACGATTGAATGTACCCGAAAATACATATTAATTATGTATTCCCTTTAGCATTCAAGAGACATGATGCAAGTGATGCTTAAAACCTAACATTTTTGTATTTGTATGAACAATGTCCAAAAACCATTTTCCTAGTCGTGAGAAGATTTTAGTAAAAATTTCTCATGGGGTTTTTGATGAATAATGATAATGTACTACAAGATGCAATTCCTAACTAAGAAAAACATGATTTGAAGTGCAATTCAGTAACTATGTTTCATGCTTTTACAAGAATTATGCATATTCCCCAAGTTTTGATTTTGTGCATGAAATAGAAATCCTAGACACAGATCAGGAATGCAATCATGTTAAGGATACTTACAGTGATGATTTGAGCACAATTTGGTTGAGAAAGATGGCTTAATTTGTGAGTTTGGTGAAATATGGGACGTATTTCCAGTGGGTGATATGTTTTGGAGTGAATGATGAATAGTACTTGTTGTTTATTAAATAATAAAACAACCTGTGCATGTAACGGATCCGGCGGATCCAAAACAAAGGATCCGCCTTTGTTATCGTTTGGATCCGCGGGATCAGAACACAGGTTTGGCTTATGCTGTCTTTTGGTTAATCTAAGGTTTGAGCTAACGTTTTAATCTACTTACTAGGTTCCATTAATCCTAAACCAAGTCTAAGATAATTGAAAGGTTCTCTCTTGAGAGGTTTTGTGAGGATGTCGGCAATGTTGTCCTCTGAGGAAACTTTCTCAATTGAGATGTTTCCCTTCTGAACATTTTCGCGTAGGAAATGATGATGTATTTCAATGTGTTTGGTTCTAGCATGTTGGACCGTATTTTTGCTGAGGTCGATAGCTCCTTTGTTGTCACAAAGAATGGGGATGTCGTTAAGTTCAATTCCATAGTCTACGAGAGCTTGTTTCATCCACAGTGCTTGTTGACACGCCTTTCCTGCAGACAAATACTCTGCCTCGGTTGTTGAAATTGCAAGGGCCATTTGTTTCTTAGCGAACTATGAGGTGAGACAATGTCCTACAAAAGTACAAATACCGCTAGTACTTTTCCTATCAACATAGTCACCAGCATGATCTGAATCGGCATACACTATGGTTTCTACACCCGTTCCTTTGGGATACCATAATCCTAAATGTGTAGTACCTTTAATGTATCTAAATATCCGTTTAACGGCTTCAAGATGGGATATTTTGGGATATTCTTGAAAGCGTGCACATAAACAAACACTAAACATAATGTCCGGCCTACTAGCCGTAAGATAGACTAAACTACCAATCATTCCCCTATATTTAGTGCTATCTACGGATTCATTTTCTTCATCCTTTATGAGTTTGGTTTCGGAAGACATTGGTGTTTTCATGGGTTTAGAATCTTCAAGACCAAACTTCTTAAGCATATCCTTGATATACTTTGATTGGTTGAAGAATATCCCATCTTCAAATTATTTTATTTGGAGACCTAATAAAAAGTTTAGTTCCCCCATCATACTCATTTCAAACTCGTCATGCATGATTTTTGAGAAATCGTCGCATAACTCTTGACAAGTTGAGCCGAATATAATGTCATCCACATATATCTGGACGATGATAATATGTGATCCCTTTTTCTTGGTAAAGAGAGTGTTGTCTACTAGGCCCATGGTGTACTTATGGTCAACTAGGAAGGTCTTAAGTCGATCATACCAGGCTTTTGGTGCTTGCTTAAGTCCGTATAATGCTTTCTTAAGTTTGTAGACATGATTCGGTTTTTCAAAATCGGAAAAGCCGGGAGGTTGTGCTACATATACCTCTTCATTTATGAAACCGTTTAGAAGTGCACTTTTGACATCCATTTGAAATAACTTAAAGTCATATGCACATGCATATGCAAGTAATATCCTAATAGACTCAAGTCTAGACACGGGTGCAAAAGTCTCATCATAATCTATACCCTCTTGTTGATTATAGCCTTGGGCTACTAACCTAGCTTTGTTTCTAGACACAATGTCATTTTCATCCATTTTATTT